>CM033352.1:28083839-28471339 GCA_019395295.1 Osmanthus fragrans | reverse complement strand
TTCTGATCCATATCAAATATACTTCAATAATCCAAAAGGCATATGAATCAAATGCGGAATAAAATGGAACCGAAAACTTACCTCCAACCATTGCTACTCACACACGTTCAAGGATTCGGATTTAGGTGCTTCTAAACCTGACTCAACCTCAATTAGATGGCGCATTTTCAACTGTAGGAGATTGAAAGGCTTAGGGACCCAACCGGTGGAAGCATCTGAATATATATATGTTCTATCCATCATAGAGCAGTTTTCAACCGAACAAAACGTGGGAAAAGCAGTTGGAATATGTGGACTACATTCAGATTCGATTTTGTTATTGAAATATCGAACTTCATGGAAGAAAAACTAACACATGGGTGCCATACTTACAAAAGGATGGGAACTCATTCGCAATGAAATCGCTTGATAACTTACTTTCAATGTTAATCTCTCTACTAGGACACATAACCAATCTCAAACTTTTGACTCGCTATTAAATCCATATTTTTAGGTAAATCATGTTTTAACTACAAAATGAACAGAAATGTGAGCATGCTTCACCAACTGAATTGATATTGATTTAAAACACAATTACTTTCGAAATTAGCAGCCATCACATGATTAGTTGGCACATTACTAGAAATGTATGACACCGCTTTCAACTTTTAAAGTTCACATAAGATTGCAATGTAACCTGACTCACAGAATAACTAAGATTAATGAAAAATGAAGCTCAAAATTAAACAGGATAACCTAATTGACTTAGTAACCAAAAATAAAATTAACCCATCTTTTTCTCACCCCCTCTGGTGGGCAGGAAATATAAAGTTCACCGCTAATGTGACAACATGTGGCTTTGCCACATCGCCGATGAGGTCACCACTTTTTGCCACATTAGTGTTGAACATTATAATCTCCTACCCATTATGGACGGGAGATCAGTTCTGCCCCTCTCATTGACTACTAAATTTCGAACAAACATCACACATCACCAACAAACTAGAATTCATGTCCTACACTCATTAAATATCACATATAGCTCAAAACCAACATTAGTACTGTGTCATACAAAACAAAATTTTGTCCACTTACAATATTATCCATCTACAACCAAAGTGTCGTTGACAGTGGATTTTAATCTTAAATCGCACAATTAAAATGAATGAAATACGACAGACGTGAATCTAAAACACAAATAAAAACATTCTTTGTAATTTATTACTGAAATTCACCTCTGCAAGTACCGAGAACCTTCAAAACAACTATAACCTCTAATAAGGTCGTGATTCACTGCTCTTCACCACAAAGTAACAAGTGAAAGCTCCCACAGAATGCAAATTAACACGCAATTTCAGATTTTTGGATCTTGAATCCATGTGCATCCCTCCTCTAAAAATAATAAAACTAGTAAACGAAACTGAGGGAGTGTGTATCTTCAGGCCATTTTACTTTGAATCTGCCTATGGATATGCACTAGAAATTCAACGTACGAAAGCCCACTTGGAGTTTTGTCCTCTACCATGTAAGAGAAAAAAAACATCCCTGCAAAAATAAAAAATAATAATAATAATAAAGAAAAGCGTATGTAAAACGATACAGCTAAACTTACACAAAATGGATGTCCTATCAAATTTTATTCATATAATACTCTCATGCTTGTCAAATTTCAATAACCCCTAAAGTCCTCCATTCACACTGCAAAACACTTCCATGCTCGTCTCATTATGTCAATTTCCGTGTTTGTTTTGCTTCTTTGATTCAACCACCCCCCCCCCCACCCCCCCATAAGGAGACATGGTTGGGTGTTATGTGGTGCTAGAGGGTTGTATAATTCACTAACCTGATGGATCCCCTTTTCTGCACAATTTTAAGCTGAAGCAATGGAGAAGAAAGAAACAATATTAGAAGAGAAAGTTGCCACAATTATATAACCAAAACTTCAATTCAATAAAAAGGCAATGTTTTGCATTTGCGTAGAGGAATTTATACCGTAGGTAGGAACATCTCTGTCGCCTTATCTCATTTACAACATCATTCAGCTTCTTTGACAATGGATTGTCATATTGCTGCAGTACATACTGAAAAGGTACATTGCCGTTAAGGTGGAGACACTAGTTGAAGTTTTCAGCACAAATAATGCAGAACAATATGTATGCAGTCCCATTCCAGAAACTTTGGCAAGTACGGACAGTCTAAAATTGGAACTGGAATTGAAAGTTCTTAGTAGAAGAATATTTAGAACATTTATTTTTAAAATACTCTTGTGGTTGATATGTCATGGACATCTTAACGGGCAAAGGATATATATGAGGGTTCAAATGATAATCAACAAATAAGAGTTACAAAAACACCATGTAGAATACCTGATTAGGGACTTCTTCAACTGAAGAAATGCCAAACAACTTATGCAAAATATCCGGATTGACAGAGTTGCCAACATAAATTAAACAATCTTCGCCATTCTCAAGGAGATATATTCCTTCATCAGAAATGTCCTCACTGGAAAGTGGGACAGGAGGAGGAATCGGGGAATCATCCAACTCCTGGCAGTTCAGTCTAAAGATTTTAGGGGAAGGAGCATACTAATTACAATTTAATATCATAATACAGAAAGATACATACCTTCTCATCAAGATTGTGGATGGTTATCATCCTGGGGTACACCAATGGGATTGCCAAAGTAGTAGACAAAGGGGAAACATAATTAATCCAAAAGGACCTATCATCGACTCTTCCATCAGCTCGCAATCCAATGCTTTTGAGAAAAGCTGGAAAAGGTAGAAGGAAGTAAATAAATATAAAATTGGAAAATGCATCCTACTCTTTCATTCCCCCCCCCCCCCCCCCCCCCCCCCCCCCCCCCCCCCCTTCAAAATTAGATTAAGAAGGTGGTATTGATGAACTGTAGTGATTTTCATCCAATGAACATCAAAATTTTAATAATACTTTCTTCCAAAGTTCATGATAATAAGAGAAATTTCCATGAAGTAGCAATTGCATGACCATATGCAAAATCAGCACACATAATGACTTGGGAGGTGAAACCTCATTAGCGAACATAGTTAGTTATTTTATAGGGGCCACTCCAGTTAAGAGCAAGACTTTAAAAGAGCTGAAAGGCATGACATCTATAAAGCATACCAAGTGTGTATAGAGGCAACAGTTTAAGTGCCTCGGGAAGAATGAGTTGTCCAGAAGATGACGCTGTAGCGCAAAATTTGCGATAAGAGTGCAGAATGTTGATGCAAACATTTGTTGCTTGCTCCCTGACTTGTGTAAGTGGAGCTGAGGGAATCTCA
The DNA here is from genome assembly GCA_019395295.1 of Osmanthus fragrans. NCBI lineage: Eukaryota > Viridiplantae > Streptophyta > Magnoliopsida > Lamiales > Oleaceae > Osmanthus > Osmanthus fragrans. Next base: position 28,468,058 of record CM033352.1, on the reverse strand, counting down.
CTAGCCACTGTCACATGAGAAAATAAGAGAGCAGAATCAGTATGTAATCAAAGATAGAATTTGTTTACTATTGGGCAAAAAGCAACTACAGGGGGGAAAAAATAGAGGGGTGGGGGTGGGGGTGGGGAAGAGCAGAGGCTAAGCTTCACACGAGGGACAATTTTCAATAAAAACACATTATGCCAAAATCATTACTATTTAGATGCATAAACATAATAAGGAGACGAAAACTGCTGTAACTTTTTAACTTCAAGAAATTTAAGGACAAAATTAACAAGGCACGTGGCCAGCAAACTACCTTGCTTCAGGACACAAGCAAATTGGGTATCTAAATCCGCAGAACGAAACAGATTACTCAGCATTGTGGTGCATGGAAGGGACAAAGTTGAAACCCGGATTCTTCTTTGCCCATATACAGTGGTGTAGAGAAGAGCACACTAGACAACATAATTGTACCAAGTGATCAGACGATCAGTTGTATCTTCAACAAAAAGAGACAAAAATATCACAGAACTAACAGTTCCAAGTAAAACAGTTTATGCAAAGAATTGACATCGACCTGAAAAGCACATTCTGAGCCTTCCTGCAATTTGTCATCATGTTTTAGAGTTACCATTATTGTTTTGTCGCAGTCAATCTGCAAAAGTGAAGTCTTAGTTGACGGTGAAACAGGTCCATGCCATTATATAATCACGAATCAAAATAAAGTTTAAGTACTATGTGCAACAACAGTAACAAACAAAGACCTTCCCATTAAATTTCTATCAACCATTACAACTAAAAACTTGAACAATTAAAGAAAGGCCACATGTATTCATTTAAATTATGTCTTCAACATGATCCCTCACATGTAAGCCGAACTTGTTTTACCCATCAAAGGCCTAGCACATGCACAACTTTTAATAAATGGGTGGCGGCAACACTTGAAGCCTAGTCTTGAACAACCAGCCTTGTGGTATGAAGGCACAAACTCTGCGAACATCCCATGCCACCTTCACTAATACCATCCCAATATGAAAAGTGGGATCATATGCAGCATGTCTTTTGCGTGGCTCTAATACCATGTTAACCATCACATCTAAAAAACTTAAGTTGTTAGAGGGGCCATATGATTCATTTAAATTCTCTACAACAATTTGGGTTAAGGACAAATGTGAAACCACCAACAAAATTAAAAAAGAATGAATTGTAATTACAACTATGAAACAATCTAGACATTATGAGTACTGTTTTTCTTATCTTAGCGATCATTCCAACCAAAGGACTTGACAGTTTATCTTACATATACTAGAGATGTTTCTCTCAGTAAATAGAAGAAATGCCACTTGTAAACTCAAATGGATGCAGAAAGACTACGTCGGGTTCAGAGGATGCAAATAAGAATGAAAAACTGATACTTCAGAACTTTGTAAATATCATGTATTCAGTGATCAGTTTGGCAACTGTGACATTAGTTAATTGACATAGGTTATTAACTAAAGCCTGAATAAGGGTCTAGTAAATACAAGACCAGAAATGGTTTATTGTAATCAAATTCTTTTAATTTTCTAACTGTGTCAAGATCTCGCACATCATTAATACACCTGAATAGGTATCTAGTAATGTAGTAAGGGGGAGAGAGAGAGAGACGTACGGCAGGTAGATCAACATCTGTTGGAATGCGTTTACAGAAGTTCCCAAAGTATTCCTGAACTTGAATACCCTAACAAGAATATGAATTTTAACTTATTGTACCGCCTTTCAAACATTGAACTGTTCTTCCCATGAATAAAAATATTACCGGCATAGATGACAAGCTAAGAAAAATCAGATTATAAGAAACACACCTGGCTGCATCTAACTCGCATCACTGCCTCAAAGCCTTGAGGCCTCGTGACATTCCACCGAAGATCATTGTAAAGCTTAGCAGGATCAGACAGAGCAGAGAAAGGGTAATAATAATATACCTGGGGGAAAAGTTATAACTTCTAAAATCAGACCTCAAAATCAATATCTGACACACGAAAAGATATTCTATATGATAATGAAACTCGGATGTCTATGATTGACAAATGGTTCAAGGTAAAAACATTTCATGCCAAATTTTTAACATTGAGATAACAGATGATACAACCACCAATAAGGTACATAATTCTATATTGACTAAGAAAACAATTAATTCAACCGTTACCTGGCCTCCTGTAGTTTTTGTGACAGTGGAGATGGAAGCGATATCTACGTATGTTTGTGTTGTGATGAACAAGTCAACACATACCTGAAAGTGTTGAAATAGTAAATGGCGTGGACACAAAGTAGTGGTTATAAATACGAAGAAATGGCAATGTCAAAATCTTGGTAACATCAACTATTGTTTAACTTCACCTGGTATTCAGCAAATTCAATGGCCATTGTTTTTAGAGTTTTATCTGCCAGTTGGAGTAATTTCTGAGCCTCCTGAAATCCAATGATGAATACAATTCTATTTATTGAAGATGATACATTCGACTTCATACTTGTTTCTAGCAAATGAAGTTCTCAGTTCACCATGGCTTATGCAGCGAGTAAATTATTGCATACTCGTATATTGAACAATACAAACTATTGACAGATTGAGTTGAACCACAAAACATAAACTACACTAAAGCACACAAGGAAGATAATTAAGTAAACCGTAGATAAAGCACCCATACCTTTTCACCTGCTGATTTATTGCTTCTTCCTTCAGCTTCTCTAGCAGAAAGGGATCCAATGCCAATTGACGACAAGACTGTAACATCACAAACAGTCAGCATATTCTTTCTACAATTACACATCATCAATAAGTAAACATATTTGTAATTTACCAGATTGAAAAACTAGGAGTTTGCCACCAGAACTTTTCATCGCCAAGAAAGCAGCCTGAAGTGCAAAACAAAAAGCATACAATATTTATGTAAATACATCGATTTAAACTGATTGAGAACATACAATATGAAAGATCATAAGCAAGTGTAGTGAAATCATATAATTAAAAGAAAATTCCTTATGATAGCTGACAGGTGCCACACCGAAGATTTTTTGTGATTGATACAAGGTAAAGCAGGCAACTACTTCACAGGAGCGTGTTTAATATGTTATACAAGGTTTAAAAAGGCAAAACTAAGTACTGAGACGATTTTTCTTTATGACGTGAAGCGTAAGCTTCAAGGCGGATTGAGGCGTAAGCCTCAAAAAAAATAAAAAATCTAAGAAAAAGAATTATAAAATAATACAAAAATAAAAAAAAACCAGAGTTAAAGAATATTGTAAATAGGATATATAGCCATTAGTTTTTTTAAGGCTGACTTTTGAATTTTCGTTTTTGGTCCTCTAATTTTTGGCTGCCGTTTAATTTTCTAGGTATTTTATTATTTTGTCTGGACCCAAAATGCCTTTATAAATGGGCCATTTTCTTTTTTAATAAGGGCCCTTTCAAATTTTAAATGAGGCATGCGCCTCACATTTAGAGGCGTGAGCATCATATTTTTAGCCTAAAAAATACCGTCTCGAGGCATACTACATGCGCCTCACTTCCACCTTTTTAAACCATGATGTTATATTCAAGATTTCATCTGATAAATTCCTACATGAGGTGATCTGTGAATAGCAAGTTCCAATTTATTTGTAACTAGACCTCACAATTATTTGGCCAAAATGGACTTCAGAGAGAGACCATTCTTCATCATAAGAAGTCACTAAAATTTTTGAATATGATGCACTCATTAGTTACTGTTTCTTATCCACAAACTAAATTCTCTTTGATGAAGTGTTCGCAACAGAAAGTGTAAACGGAATTACTTGACAACTTAACCATTAACAAGATATTTGACAACAAAAACGTCAGTAAGTAATGTAAGTGAAATGGAAATGATATAAAATTTCTGTACCTTTATTGCCGCGCCAAAAGCTGAATCAGTCGTTCTATTGTTCTGAAACATAGTCGGGATGCTTTCCAGCAAAAGCTCTAAATGTTGTCGACACTGCAGTTGGCAATCATTTGGAAAAATTTTAACATCAATGAAAACATTAATACCTCAACACTGACCCTCCTTACCTTCCCAAACATACACAAGGAAAAGCACCAAAAAAAAAAAAAAAAGAAGAAGCAAAATAGGGAATGAGTTTGGAAAATAGCAATTGATACAAAACTGAAAGTCAAATATTTGCAAAAAAAGTAAAACTACCCTTTAAAAAGAGATGACAAGCAATGATAAATGGTAACCAACCTCAGAAAGTTGAACAATAACATCACTTTGGAGAGGAGTATAGACATCTTGTACATCGGGGACTATAAGCATCAATGGCTGCAATCCAACAGAAGCAAAATATCAAAGCAAGCATTCCCGGCAACATCAACTGTGACTGACACCTCTAATGCCAACTTTATTTTGATTGCAAGATCAGGTGATAAAACATAATACAGCGATTTTGTATCAGGAACAGTAAATAAAGAAGGTGAAAATTTTTGAATCATCATAGCCGATGACAAGCATATAATGGTTGAAGAAAATTTAAATTGTTTATAAGAACCAAACAAATGATAATTCAACCTGTTGTAATGCACGTTTTAGGTTGTAAAAATGGATGCTTGAGTCAAATGTAGCAATGCCCACCATCGTCCGAGGACCCTCCTGCAAGAAAAAAATCATCAATGTCAAAAATGATTAAGCTTTCTCTATCTTGGAAAACATCTCTAGTACTCCAATTATCCATATGCACTCCTTCATTCCTTTGCGTTTTTTTTCCCTTTTCAGAATTCGACCAAAAAAAAAAATCTTTTTTTCCAAGTAACAGCAAACATAAATGGGAATTTAGTTATTTCAAGATAAGAAAAGCAAGAATGGAGTTCTTAAATGGTTTCTTGGGATGAGTTGATTGAATTCATAGATGACCAAAAGATGCAGTGTGTAGGAATAATTGATTATACCAATGTTGGACTAATTGACAATAGATTTGTATTCTCCATAAAGAAGATAAAAAACCTTTAGTGTTTCTGCTGTATATTTTTAGAATAATGTCTAGTCTAGCACCAGTCTAGGTGGCTACATTTTATAGGTTCAACTAAATGAGTCATGTGATTTTGCATTTAAATGAATATACTATTTAATATCATGTAATTGCCACCTAGACTGGTGTTTAACACCAATGGTGATGAATGTCATTACTCATATTTTTAATGGTTAGGTGATAGCTGCTGTATTTATCAGATTAGTTGAAATGGGGTAGAATAAATAGCCCGTCTTTCTGTTGAAGGAAAGGAAGCTCTCTTCTCAGAAATCTACGGAGAGTAATTTCAAGGTGCATTAGTTTATGTTATGTCCTAAATAAAGAACAATGAGAATATTCACAGATCCAAAAGGAAGATTTGAAAGATATTTATTAAAGAAGAAAAAGAAATGAAAGTGATGTCAGGAAATTTTTCCAATAAAAAGAATGTAAGACAACAATGTGAATTAACACATATTGTGCACAGAAAAGAACAAAATGTTGGAGATAGAAAGAGCAATTCAAAGAAAACTTGCATAATAGTCATTTGGAACTCAAAGGAAAAAGGTAAAAACATTCTAATAAGGCACTCATGTAGTCATGTTCTTATTTCCTATGTCAACAAACAATACACCCCCCCTAATGGACTTTTTCTCTGACCAAAACTTTCAACAAATTTTTACTGAAACTTCAGTCAAGAACAGCCTCTGAAGGGTTGTAAACGATTCTGTAGCTCTTGTAAAATAGATCTTATACACAAACAACGTCAACCAAACAAATTATATGGCACTGAGAGCAGACAACAACAAATTAAGCATCTTCAAAAAGTCCAAAGGAAGGCATTTGAACAGTCTGCTCTCAGGATAATTACCAACATTACCGGTACTAAGCTCAAGACTTCAAAATCTATATACCCAGCAAATGAAAACAATATGAAATTAAATCAATCAAAAATATCAGCTAATTGGATAATGAAGGGTACTCAAATCAAATATCTCCACATGAAGATACCAATTACGAACTTACAGGAAGATCATCTATAACTTGGTTGATTGCACTGCAAGCTGCTGCAGTTGCACCAGTCTGTATGGCATTCATGGATACATCAATAAGGAAGAAAAATACAGCGGGCATTGGTTCTCGCACCTGAAATAAGTCAAATGTTCAGAAATTATCAGGTGGCAAACAAATGCAAATGAAAACATGCAGAGTGCTTACATCATAAACAGGAGGAGTTAGAAACATATTTAACTCCTGACAGCAAAGTGCTTGAATAGCAACTAGAGCCCAAAGAGAGACTTTCTAATGCAGAAGATCTAGTGGACCATAAATTTAGTATGCCATTTGAAAGGATTGTGGCAAGCTCTCAAAGATTTTTTATTTTTCAAGTAAAAGCACTTAGTAGAAAACTCTTTTGAGTGTTCCATTATATTCCTAAGATGCTCCAGCAATGACTTATAAAAATAATTAAGTAGAGTGACTTCTAAACTGTTCAAAATAGTCAGATTCTGAATGAATATATTGCATAAATAGTATCATGTAAGAGATTTTGATAGTTACAATTGCAAAACATCTAAATTCACCATACGCCGTTCCTGATAAGTCATTTAAAGAGGGCTTTTAATAAAATACTTCCAAATGCTGTGGCAAAAGCAGACCCTTAAATCTCAAAACTCGCAAACAAAATTCTGATACAAAGCTAAGATATGCCAAAATGAACTTGAAGTTACCACCAAATGATCAGTCTCATTGAAGTGGTTATTTTTCATTATCAAACTAGCTTCCTGGGCAGAGTGGACAACTCTATTCAATTAATAGCACTATCCCCGATGTTATAGTGCCACTGACTTTATCACCAATGAAGTGCCAAATCGAATTTAGGTCAACCAAAATGTCACTAACCATGTATTCCTTGGTAGCGACAAATTCAACAGTTCCTCTGCATAGCTCAGGTCTTTCATCAGCATCTCTACGCCTACCATCCGGACCTAAGTTGCAGTGATAGTCACGTGGAGTTTCATCTGTAAATCCTGTAAAATAAATGTTAAGAAGTGAAGGCATATAGTTTGACAATAAATGAATGTAGTATGCGACTAGCGATTATAATAACAGCAAGGCATATGTCTAAAATATACAAATTTTTTGTAATAACTACAATAATTTACTCCATGTAATCCTTCAACACAGAACTGAGAATATAGCATAAATGGATCTTAGGAATTAAGTATACTAGTGCTTTGATTATTATACAACATGAAGAATCATTCCTATTCAGCTCCATATATTTCAAACTGAGGAAAGACAAATAAAGCAACCCTTGGAAATTTGAATTTAATTGATTAGTAAGATGACAAATTTGTAGAAAGCATAAATGGTAAACCAATAAATTATTACAGTGACATTGGGGGAAAAAAAACTGTTATTCTTACCACACAAGTTACAAATGAAACTCCTGCCTTGATCAATAAACTTCATGAAAGGATTTATGTAACCTTTACAACGAGAACATCGAACAGGACCATTTTCCCCAAAATCCACCACCTGACGCATAGGAGCACAAATAGCTAAGAAAAGTGCCCAGGGAACCCATGACTCAACAATGAAAAGGGGACAAAAAATGTAAAAGGAATCATTTATGAGAACATGCCGAATGTAAATGTGCAACGCTTTAAACAAAGGGACATAAGTCAAGTGCTTGAAATAAGGATAAGCAGTCCATCAGAAATCGCCCACCACCACATTGGAACAAGAAAAAATAATCACAAACAATAGAGATCATAAAAATTTATCCACCAGTCCAATCTAGACATTCACGAGGAGATGTGCCTTTTCTCGATAGTACAACATTCAACCGATCTCATTACAGTAAAAAAAGTTTTAGAGAGAGCATATGTTTAGATCAGATAAGAATAACTACAAGGACCACATAACAGAGAAAGCAATAAAGATACCTTCTGACCAACAGCGTGAATATCAAATTACAGATAGCATGAATAAATAATCGAAGTGCATACAATTATGACTGGTTAACAAATAATCGAAGTGCATACAATTATGACTAGTTATCTTTGATATAAAGGTCATGTTGTTAATGAATGCAAACTTCTTCATACGACCAATTAAGCAAAACAATCTCTCATTTTCGCCATTAAAACAGAAGCAGATATAAAAGATAACATGTAGGAAACAAAATTTCATGCATTACTTGGATAGGCTCCTCAGATGGATGGGGAAGAGCTAAAGGCTGGACCAACAAGGCCAACTGCATTGAAGATGTTGATAAAACGTCTACGGTGCATGGAATCTATAACAAACAAAAGCCTAAATCAATGTTAGCATTAAAATTGTTCATACAAAGAATTGAATGGCCTCTAAGAAAGGGAGTGAAAGCAGAATTTACGAGAAAAAATGACAACTGATGTTTACGTAAAGATTTTAAAAGTATTAATAACATGAAATTAGAAACATGACCTGATTAATAGTACATCTCATGAGACGAGGACTGCAATTCCCAGTATCTTTGACGATGTAATCACTTGTTGCAGGCTTCACAAGAAATAGAAATAAAGAACTTTTATTATGGAAAACTTGTGACATGATTGATGAATTATTCTCTGGCACTCAACAGTTCGTGAATTTGCATGACAAAAAAAAATTTGAAACTATAACCAAAGAGCACGTAATTTGATAAATAAAACATAAAACATGACATAAAACAAATATCAAGTAATCCATTCCTCCTCTGATAATAGCAAGAGTAATTACCGGAGGAGGGTTTGCCTGATTTCCCTGACGGGTCTCATGTATAATCACAGAGGAACTTCTAATCGGGCGAGGTATTTGATTGGGATCAATTTTCGACTGTCCTGTATGACTCAAAGACATAGATTGATTAGGAAGTTGTGGTGGGGCTGGCGGCATTCCGTACATCCTTTGCTGTTGGATAGGACCAGGGACAGGAGGGTGTGAAGCCACCTATACAGGAAACCAAGTTTAAAATGTATATATATTTAAAGAAATGCAAGCATAGTGCTATTTTGCAAATTAAAGTGATTATTTTAGAGCTGCATCATCACTGAACAATCCAGTGTAGAAACAAAAAGAATGCTGCAGGGACCTAAATTCATTTGCTACGTCCTTCTTATCACCTGTTCAAATGTGAAATCATCAATGTCATCCAAGCGATACATGTATTTATGTGATTAAAAATGGACCTGTGTCATTTAGTTGGAATATCTCATGGGCCCGAGAGAAAATATAAGTTCTGCCATCTAGCCAAATATAGTTGTCAGTTTGGAAAAGTTGTTAGCCACTCATATAGTGTTAACACATGATGTGATCTGAAAACAGAGTTTCTGTAAATTACAACTTTGGTGATTACAAGGAGATAGTAGAATTATCGGTTATCATCTTCCTCCCTGATTTTATCTAAGTTCTCAACTAAAAAAATAAAACTTGAGATTAAGTTCCAGACCAGTAATGTTCCCTTCTCCAAAATCAAATTTTTTTTTCTAGATTTTAGGATTTGATAGTGTTCAAAAAAATAAAATAAATAAAACCCGCAAAAAACAGAGGCTAATAAAAGAGCTCAGAAAAATAAAAATGAAGGAGTGCACATCTTAACTGCCCTCAGATTCAGTGAGGCATAAGCCTTGACAAATGGCATTCAAAAGGTAATCTTCGGGGCAACTTAATAATAATCTCGCATGATGCGTACCTCAAGACATGCTATGAAACAACATGACCATGTTTACAGTTAGAACCATATCCTAGCTTGTTTTAGTACCTATCCGATGTTTTTTAGTTACAAGTATCTATATTTTTAAAATAATAACTTACATACACGTCAGGGGCACACATTTGGCAAATAGTCCGTGTCAACAAAGAATAATCCTGTTCATAGATCATCTCTAACTGGCCAAGGCGGAGATCCATTCTAATCTTACTAAATGGTAAAGAGAGTCAACATGACAAATAATGAATTCCTCAAAAAAACTAATAACAATAATAATAACATCATAAGTAATAACAAGACATAAGTAGTTAAACAAAAAACAAAAAAATCCTCAAAAACAAAGTCAAATGAGAAGAGAGCATTAATAGGCTGTAACCTGCCCTGGCTGTGGAGGCCATGTTTGCATCCCATAAGGAGAGCCTGAAGGTTGATGCATGCTTTGAGTTGGTGCTGAAAATGGCAATGGACCTGGAGGAGGCGGTATGTTTTGTTGTGATACTGAAAATGGTGGGGCAGGTTGTCCTGTGAAAGGTGATGCACCAGCAGGTGGACTCCCAAAGTTTGGACGCATTTGTAGAGGCTGAGCAGATGGCCCAGACGACGTCAATGTTGGCAACTGCGGAGGTCCTTCTGGCAGTTGTGATGTACCACCCATGGCAGGAGGGAAACGTGGCCCACCTTGCGTTGGCCATGAAGAGAATGCACTTGGTCCATTATTAACTGGGCCAGAAGTGCTCATCTGAGGTGGCACTGGAGGACCTGATGTAGGAGGGGCAGAAGTAAAAGGTTGAGGACGTGCGCCTGGTCCCGTTAATGGAGCTGCACCAGGAGGCAGTGGAACAGCAGGGCCACTAGTAGAAGATGCCAGTGCCACAGGAGGGGGAGTTCTCATAGTGAACAAGGGAGGCTGAGATACAGATGGCGGGCTGGTGAACATAGTAGATGCCATGTTCGGAGGCAATGTAGTTTGTGGGGCACCGCTAGGAGGCACGCCACCCGTGGGAAAAACACCTGGTGGGGGTGCACGCGGTCGGCTTCCTGCAAAAGGTGGGGGCTGTTGACCAGGTGGTGAGGCATTAGGAGGTCTAGGGGCACCACCACGAGGATTATTTGATTGCTGCTGATTAATTTGTAAATTTTGCATATTACTAGCAAGTGAATTAGTGTTGTAATTAGGGGGAAAATTCCCTGGCCGCGGTCCCCCTGGAGTTGCCATCAATCCAATTAATCAAAAGCTTATATATTCAAAAAGATGGATCTTCTAACCAAACCTCCCTTTTAACGAATTCCACCCAGTTCATCCAATCCAATCCAAATCTATCAATCAAACACAAAAAGGAAAATAAATTTAAGAATATATTTTTTTTCGTAAAACTGAACGTAAATCGCCGATTAAAATCGAACCTTAATAATAGATGCCCAAATTCCAGTCCGTCTGCAAACAAACAATCCAGCGGTTTTCCTATCAAGTTTCAATCAAAACACACAAAATTGAACACAACAGTCGGATCCAACAATTTAACAAAAACAGAACATAATCCAATTAAATTTTGTGCTTTTAACAAGAGAAACAGAGAATCAAAAGTACCTAAATCTTATGCTTTGAGGTGGGGGGGGAGGGGGGGTTATAACATAAACACGGATGGACACGAAGCGTAGATTGAAGGATCGATTTAAGCAAAACTGAGGTACGAGTGATTTTAATATAGAAGTTAAAATCTGTGAATTATTACAGTAATTGTTTTTTCTTCACCTGTTCTGCTTTTACGTATGTGTAGCAAATGGGGAGAGACGGATGACGTGGCAGCACGTGGTTACATTGGGCAAGCACGTGACTTGATAATTTACATTTTTGCATATTATAATAATTCACATTTTAAAATTTCATTAGACAACTGTGTCAATTTGGTTCTCAGACAAAGACGATCCGTGGCTCGATCCGAAAAAAGTCAGGTCGCTCGAAGGAAGGGAGCCGAGGCTCGAGCAGAATCCCAATTTACCGGTGTGACTCGACAATCCACACAAGCAAGCCCTTCATGAGCCAAACAAATAAGAATAATGTCTAGTGTACAAAAAATAAAAAACGAGCCAGCCTAAATTTTTTGGTCGAGCTTCTACTAAACTCGACTAGGACAAAAAGTGCTCGGATCATTTTTTACCCAAGCCACAAGTTTCGACTCTTGCTCAACTTGGTTCGTTTACCTCCCTAATGCACTCAGAGGAGCAAAATTCATACAATAGGTTATTAAACTATAATTTGCCTCAATTATACTGAACTTTAATTTAGCCTCGATTTGGTTCAACCAATTACTTCTAATCACATATTTCCTGAATTTTCAAACTTTTTAACTATACATTTCACAAATTTTTATCAAAATCTTTTAAAAATTCGATTTTTATCTGAACCAAACCGAAACTCATTAGTTTCAAATGCCATCACTTTGTTACTTCCACCATTTATCATGTCCAAATTGACGAAAATTGCTTATTTCACATCCATCAAGTAACTAATAGTCCACATAATCCCTATGTAATACCCTTAAATTAAAATAGCAAAATAAAAGCTTTGAAAATAACTTTAAATTAAAAGATTAAAATACATATTTAATTTTTATTTTATTGACATTGTATAATGGTAAAATGTCATCCACATTGCACTATCTTAGAAGATTTGTTGTGCTATGGCGGCCAATTAAGAAATTTTCATCAATTTATAAATGATACACAATATTAGACATAAAAAAAACTAACTAATTTTATCGCGTACTTCTGTTCTTTAATCAAATTCAAGTACCCCAAAGGCTTGAAGCATTAAACTCAAAATTTAGTTGCCTTATTTCCAAGAGAGGACAATATTACCACAATCATTCACGTATAGTTTATCTATGAAAATAATTAATCGACTACCAATCTACTACCTTCAAAATTCTTATACAACATAAGAAAGTCCAATACAGTGAACAAAAATCAGAAAGGTTTATTTATTTCTTCTCTCTCAAGTGAAAATTCAAATGGTTGGAATCATTATGAACTTGATGTGACTCGACTTTGATAAACAACAGATAGCTCCTCAACTAATAAACTTTTCTTCAAGAATCAGCTTCGAGTCGAAATCATAGTACAAACTTCTGTAGTTGGCTCAACTACTCGATTCTGAACTTCAGAATTGCCAACTCCTTTCGGGGGAATACTGGAGAGAGCCTATAGAAGGGGTCGAGAAAGGTGCACAAGTTCTATCATGGAAGAAACAAAAGAATAAACATATTTGCTTCCTTGTATTAAACACTGTGCCTCCAACCCCGTATTTTTGTCTTGTATGCAACTAATTATTTCAGGTCTAAAGGGTATATGGTATCAAAAACAACTCTTGCAAATACATGCCGAACTTCCTTCAAACTTCCCAAAGCTAACAACTCATAATCAATCTTACTTCCCTGCTTTGATACAAATCCCTTTTCTTTTCCCCCTCGAACGCATTCAAAAATCTTGCACACCCTCAAATAGAGTGCTAATGGTATATATACCTAAGATGTCAAAGAAAAGGATGAGGCACTTCTCAATGGTCAATGTTAAAAGACCACTGAAATTAATAAAAAAAAAAGAAAAAAAAAAAAAAGCATCAAATGGATGCAACACCAAAGGCTGGCATTTTCACCCTTATTTTTTATTTTATTTTTTCCCTTCTTTGTGTGCTAAATGTCGATCAAGAAAAAATTGTGGAAGCCATAAGAAGATCGTAAGGGCCCATTTCGCAAGGCAAAGCTACTTTTGGACTGTTTGGATAATTTTTCGAAAGTGTTTTGTCTGATAAAAAGAGCTTTTCGAGGAAGCTCGCCAAGGTGGCGTCCTCATGAAGCTCTTCTACAAAAAGCAAAAACTATTCCAAACAGGCCCTAGGAAATTAAGGAAGGCTCAGATCTCAATAAGAGGAAAACGAAGAGGGAATGCTTACCAGATCGGAGTGTGGTGCTTTGGGATATTCAGCCATTGCATGGGAGACAAAATACTCATCTGTCATATTAGTCAGTGCACCTTGAACTGAAGCTGCCAAATGCTTAACTTCATCCCATAGTGCATCTGAATCAAAGGATTGAGGTTCCAATATTTCATGAAAACTCATGGCATGTCGTTTGGAGATTCGTCTTGCTATACTCAGAGCTTCCGACAAGTCTCCACCATTGCAAACAGCAAGGCAAAATGCAGCAACCACTAAAGGATCTCTTGGTTGATTCTCTAGTGCTTTATGGAATGCTAAGATTGCAACCCTGGAAAGCACTAAGAAATTTCACACATCTCCCAATTTACATATGAAAAAGGCATAAATAAAGCCTCTGGAGAGAATCTTACCATAAGCAACTATGACAAGCCTGTCTGGTGCCAGAAGTTTATCTAGGTTGGAGAACAAAGACTGCAAAATAAGGCAATTATATCATTTTCAGTCTGGAACTCACCCAACCTCCCATGTCAAAACAAAATCACATGCGCACAGGAATATAATTTTATATTTATATACATATCAGGTGAAAACACTTCATAAGAGCATTTGTTCCAATCGCATCATGTAAAATCATCTCAGAAGACTCTATAAAACATTGAAACAATTACCAAAAGCATGTTATACCGCTTGTCACGCCTCCGAAAGCCATGGCGAACAAAATATGCTGCCTGCAAAAAATAGTTTTTCTACTTTAAAATGCTAGTTGAATGAAAAAAATAAATAAAATAAAATAATAAAATTCAGGCCCTACTGCATGCAAGATGAATCTCCGATTCTAGTTGAAATTTCTTCACCAAGTTCACTAAAATCCACCCAACATTGAAATATACCTGAATTGGTAGAAGTATTTCCAAGAGACCAATTTTCCATAATAATCTCAATGAGGCTTCCGCAGAACCATATGCCATCATGTAATTCATTTCCATGAGAAGCCTCCCCTAATATATGGATAACCGTAGAAAAACAGTTACTGCTATCTGAATATGGTGCAAACAAATTGGAAATGAACCCCAGAAAATAGAGAAAGAGAGAAAATCCCTCCAAATACCCGATCAAGCCGGAGAACTGAAGAGGATAACCTTTTCACTGCAAGACCTGTCTCTTTTGCAAAGCGAAAATCCAAACGGGCAGCAATTCTAACTGCACGAAGAATACGAGCTGCAAAGATGTAGCACAAATGGTTTGATCACCGCTAAAATGGAAGAGATAATGACGAAACTAATATCAGAGTGTGACTGTGCTTGCTCAAAACAAATATATTTACATAAAACATGTCAAAGTGCTAGACAATAACCAAAAGAATCATCCAAACCTGAGATATGAGTAAAAGTTAGGAAAATACAAACAGAACTCACCACAATCCTCTGTCAGAGAGATGCTGGCAGGTTTAATGGTTCGCAACTGCAACAGAAGTTTAGATGTAAGAATATTGTAGAAAAACCAACAGGTTCGAGGAAAATTAAAGTTCCATTTAGAGATACATGCACACTTTAGCTTTCCTAAGATCATCAACTCCGCCCAGGTAGTCGTACACTAATTTCGCATATGGGTCAAACATCAATCTGGAAATGAAAAAATGATTAATTAATGACACATATAAAATGACCCAATAAATCAAATCTCAAACCCCACCTCATCATCCACCCTGAAAAATTTAAAAAGAATAACAGAAACAAAGAAAAGAAATGACAACTTTGATGATAATAACAACATTGGTAGTAATAATAGTAGTGTAGTGCTAATAAGAAGAAAGGATAAAACAAAAATAATAGGAGAATGAAAGCATAAGTATCAGGCAATATTTAAAAAATTAGCTAGGCTTGAATCCACTACCCATTGATTGTAAAGTCTCGCTCCAAGCAATTTTTCCAACGAATGTAGTCCTTCTCATCACATTCAACAGGCTTCTCAGGATCAAAACCCAAGTCCCTTCCAAACTTTGTTACACGGGTGCTAATGCTTGATACCTGATTCATTTTAGACAAAGGTTTATGTATTATGAACAAAAGCACGGAAAAACTTTCACTCATGGTTTATAAGGAGATACATCTTGCCCTTTGTAATAGGACATTGACGCCATTATGTTTTTATGAACTCAACAATTCACCCCACCTTCACGTGCATTCATATGACCTCAACAATGGTAAACTCAATGAGATGCAAAAAGCATACAATCAACTTTTAGACACCATAAAATAGAAACTAAAAACTAAAAACAAAAAAACTAAAACTAAACAAAAACAAAAACAAAAAAAACAGAGAGAAAGAGAAGGCAAGAGAAGAGCAGCGCAACAGGTAGAAGGTAAGAGAACAAAATGGTCGTGTTATTTACTTAAGAGAAAAAAGGGAAAGAATTAGCCTGTGAACATTTTCAAAAGGAAAGTATGTAAGCTTCTATTCAATTACGATTCCAGCCTATTTAAAAATAAGACAAGGAATGACAATAAGAACATCGACCAAGTGGGTTATGCAGCAAATAATAAGAAATTTTACATATAACCATTGAAATAATAATATTATATAGAAGTTAAACAAACCTCCACAACTATATCATCAATGTGCACATGGCAGATGGGGAAACGTCTCCCAACTATCTCACATCGAGAAAATGTTCTCATCACCTGAAAATTATGACAAGCGATGCTGTGTCAAAAGAAGTAATGTGTAAAAGTTAGACGGTAAATTCTAGAAACATAAAAGGACTACAACTTGTAATTATTTTTCTACATCGAAGCAAAAGCCCAATAATGTTAAAGGTTTCTAAAGCCTTTCTGGTTTCTCCTTACAAGTTTGAATCTCCACAGTGGCTTATAAGTGCTATTGTTTCCCAACACATTGCTACCGATCACGAAAACTTTGCAAGAGTTGAGTGATAATTTGCACATCCCTCACCTTGCGGAGAAAATCAAGAACAGCTAACTCATTTTAATAGGAAAAATTATATTTAGCAGCTTTAAAATTTGGGAAGTTAGGAAATCAATTTTCCTGCTAGACATTAATTACTACTTATGAACACAAATTATTACATAATTTTTTAACGCTGAAGTATTGCAGACAACAGACGATCCAAAGCCAAAAAATAACCTGAAGCAATGCAAAAGACTAACCTCTTTCAGTTCTGCTGACGTTAAAATATCAAAATCCTTTGGCGTTCGTCTTAAGATGAGGTCCCTTACACATCCTCCAACAAGGTAAACTTCAAAGCCTACCAAAACACTGACATCGTTCATGGTGGATATTTTATGTTCAAATAAAGAAGCATTATGACTATTTTTCCATTTCAGAATTCTGCTTGTAAAGGTAAAATGGAGGGAAGCTATATAAAATGATTAGATCAGCTAATTTAGCATATCATGAGACAATTGTACTGATTCATGACTCAAATGAGTTTAGAAATTTTTGGAAGCATACAAAAGTAGTCTGGCCAAATGAGCTTAGGCCATTATAAGCAGCTAAGTATATTATCTAATACCTAAATGTACCAAAATTTTACACGAATCTTTTACTATCACTTTGTACACGTCACTCATTATTTCCTCATTAATAAGTCTCTGTCTCCACATATATACAATTTTTTTTAAAAGATTTGAGTCTACACTTTAACATATGAGCTATGAACTCAAAAGCCAAGAACATCTAACAAAAAATTCAGATTTCCACAAAATATCATCAACATAAATTTCATTAGTTGACAATAAACATCACCACATTAATATTATTCATTAGTAACATATATAAACAGAAAATTATGGAAAATAAAGAGTTAAAATATATAAATAAACACGCAATGATCAAAGTAAGTACCTTTTCTTTTGAGACCATTGAGAACCACTCTTGTGGACCTTGAAATTTTCGAATTACTAATTCCAAGGTCATTAGAATTCACTTTATTCCATTCCACGGTCCTTCTATGTCGAACAGCATCACTCACATTTTCAAAAACTACAAAAAAATTCCAGAAGTATATTAATTTACTAACAACTCATCACTGACTCTCAAATCAAAAACCCAATTCATATATAAAAATCAGTTACCTTTTTCACTCTCTGTATCATCAAATGCTTCAATTGCTGCAGCACAGCCTAGTCTTACCTGCATAAACTAAAATTGCAAGTATGAATTTACAAAAACACATAAAATTATATAATTGTAAATATATGGATTCACCTTCAGAAAGTGCTGACGCAAAGGAGAGACGAGATGGAAATGGGGAAGTCGACAAAATCCGAGGCCTGTTGAAATGGCCATGGAATGTTCATGAAAAAAACAGAGTTGTGTTTCAGTTGAAAATTATAGGGTTTATCAGTTATAGGGTTTTGATAGTGCAACAAAAATATCCTAATCAAAGTCGCGTTTAAATGTCGTCAGGCAAACACGTTTTGGTGAAATTGGCTGTTACAGTGGGCCGAGTTAATTAACAGGAAAACCCGGACCTATTATTTTTTGGAAGGAAAACTTTCAAAATAACCTAACAAAATGAACTATTACCCAAAATACTGTGGGGAAATTAGACTATATACCCTAAATATAAGGTCCTTTTGAAAAATCATTCCAAAAATAATTATAAAATATAAAATACTGCATTTTTATGTTAATTTTACCTTGCCAACAAACTAAACATTAATTCATTCTCTCTCTCTCTCTCTCTCTCTCTCTCATAACGTAGATAGACTGTGATCTATGTATAAATCATATCGATACATCAAGCTAGAGATACTAGAGCAACCACTGATACCTAATGTAGAATTAAAGCAATTGGGATCGAGAGGATGTCGATTTGGTGGGAGTCGCCATAGTAGACGCAAATGAAAGATTTGAGCCTCTTAGGAGCCTCTCTTTGTAGTGGTTGCAGCGTAGATACGGTGGAAAAAGGTTCAAATGATGTAATGCTCATCCAGAGAGACGGGACGGCGGGAAGTGTCGAGTCTCTAGGTCGTATACGACTAGTCTAGCTACATTTTTGGTCGAGATTTAAATACGTTGGATAATATCACGTGGAACATCGGGCATGGTTTGGGTAATTCTACGTTTTCTAAAGATTGATTCCAGTGATGCCTAACTGCCTCTCTTTGGGTGGTGGCTACAATGGAGCCATGCCTTGTCATTATGACCAACATTACATTAATTGTCCCTTATTTGTAATGTGTTGAGACTCGAACCCGATTTTGTTGCTCCCCAAATTTTCAAGTTAAAATCATATTTGTGGAAACACATTTTTACTAGTGGGATGCTTTAACTGGATGGTGACATCTGTCCTAATAATGGTCGTTTGATCTGGGACATTGAACTTGTTTATTATATTCATTTGGTGCTAGTTCATTTTGACGGATTGACTTCTTCAATCTAGCTTTTAAGATGGAGAGAGTTATTGAGAGTTTTACTCTCATTGGCCAGGGTTTCAATCTGTTTTCTTTCTTTTAAACATCTCATTCGAGACTATGGTATGATGTTTTTAGCCTTTGATACTTGTATTTTTCTTGAGTGAAAATAGTAAGAATGAGAGGGTTCTTGTGATGTAATCTTCTAGGAAATGATATGAGGTTTCTTGTGTGATTCTCATAAGAGCTGTTGGTTCTTGTGAAAGAGATAAGTCTCTAGAACCATATTTGTGTATTGGTTGAACTTTGTAACGTCCGTTGCCAGTTTTGAGACTTTATAGTGCAATCGAGCGATCTTTATTTTAATGAATGCTCAACAGGGGATTAGGTATTAAAAAAGTCACGAAACCTCTAGGGCTTCGGTCGAAAAATTCTCTGTGTTCATTCTTTAATTTCTGTTGTATTAAAGATCAATTGTAACTTGAGTTTAATATAGTGTACCGAGGCCTTTTCAGTGGTATCGAAGCAAGAACAAGATACCTAGATTTTTGAAGAAAGATATTGATGCAGATCTAAAAATTTTGGAACTGCTATTGAGCAAAACTGAAGGACATTGAGTTTTTATAAACTCGCCGAATGAGATCTTTTAATTTTTGTAAAGTTTACTTTTCAAAATTTAGGATTTCTTGTTTTTTCCCTTGATTTACCATATAACCCTCTTGAAAACTAATTTTTGTCCAAAGGCTCCTACAAAGCTTTGAGAATCTGAGATAAATCCAATGCAATTGTCTATCTGGAGGATCTTAAAAGAGAAATCTCTAAAACATAATTTCTGTGATCTCTGATATTGTATTCTCCATTTGATTTCCTCTGTATGCTCTTTCTGTGTTAAAATGGGTGTAATTAAGTTTATTATTGTTATACATGATTGATACTTGTCCGAGTTCTCCTTTTACTGTATTGTGTCATCTTGACTCATACTCGTGCATCTTGTGTTATAATAAAATGGTTTCTGCTAAGTTTGAAGTTGAACAATTTGATGAAAAATGTGACCTTAATATGTGGAGTCAAAAGATGGAAACTATCCTAATGCAAATGAGATGTGTTATGGCATTAGATGACAATTGGCCTCCTAACATGCCTCTTGCAGTGAAAACTGAACTTGAAGAGGTTGCCTGGAGTACTATTTTATTGTACTTATCTGTTAATGTGATAAGAACTATTGGTAAAGCCAAAACTGCTTATAAACTTTGGCCCAAACTTGAAGCTCAATATGTGACTAAGATTAACAAATGTTAGTTGTTAAAACAACTCTTTTCTTTTAGAATGGATCTCTCAATTGATTTGGATGATAACTTGAACATGTTTACAAAATTGACTCAAAACTTAGCCAACTGTGATGAAAAACTTTCAAAAGATTAGATGGCTGTGGTCCTGTTGAACTCCATTTGTGATAGATATAGAAACGTCAAGATTGCTCTAGAGTATGAGAGGGCAGAACTTACTATTGATGTAATTTTAAATGTCCTAAGGAATAAAGCTCTAGAAATTAAATTTGAAGCTAAGGAGAATCACAGTGGTGACACTGCTAGTAAGAGGAAAAAGTTTTGGTAAACCTAATTATCACTCTAAGACCTTTACTGAAAACAAAAAACAAATGGAGTAACAAGAGTAAGTCCAAAAATAAGGCTAAGGGTAAGAAATGTTTCTACCATGGAAAACTGGGACAATTTATTAAATATTGTTATAAAAAGAAAAATGAATCAAATGAGAAGAAATTTGATGATGGGAATGCTGCCTTAGTTTACAATAAGGATAAGATTGAAGATGGGTTGGCTCTAGTTAATGTTGAAAAGAAGCTAAGTAATGAATGGATCCTTGATTCAAGCTGTTCTTCACACATGTGCCCCCAATAAGATATGTTTTCTTGAGTTTGAAAAAATAATTGGTGGACAAGTTATAATGTGTAATAATATGACCTGCAAAGTAAGTGAAATAGGAACTATAAAATTGTTGCTTGAAAATGGTAATGTCCTAATTTTGAAAGAAACTAGATATGTTGCAGACTTAGAAAGGAATCTGGTGTTCTAGGCATGTTAGAAGACATGAAATTTGACATAAAACTGGGTCAAGAACACATAAAAATTCTTAAAGGTAGTGACTTACTCATTAGTACCCCTAAGGGACATGGTCTCTATTTTCTAAAAGCAAAACCTTTACATGGTTTGACTGCAGCTGCTTTGGTTGAAAACTGTACTTTTGCAAAATTATGGCATGAAAGAATTAGCCACATTGGTAAGAAAAGTCTAAAGGCCTTACAAAATAAAGAAGTCTTTGGAAATCAAAATTTTAGTGATATTGGTCCTTGTGAACAATGTGTGATAAGTAAACAAGTCACACTTCCTTTCTTACCTAGAATTCATAAATCCAAATAAATACTTGAATATTTGCATGTTGATTTGTGGGGTCCTGCTTCTGTGTGCACCCTATCCGATTTAAAATATTATCTTCTGATCATTGATGATTTCTTAAGGAAAATTTGGGTTTTCTTATTAAACTCAAAAGATGAAACCTTTTCTCTTTTCAAAGATTGAAAAACACGAATTGAAAATCAAACTGATCATAAGATAAAAGTTTTAAAAACTGATAATGGTTAGAAATTCTATAATTATGAATTCAACAATTTCTGTAAAGTGTGTGGCATATTGACTCATAGAACAATTACCTATACCCCTCAACATAATGGTATAGTTGAGAGAATGAATATAACTTTATTAAATAAGTTGAGATGTAGGCTTTTGAGTTCAAGTTTGCCTAAGTTATTTTAGAGTGAAGTTTCAAAAACTGATGCACATCTTGTTAATAGAAGTCCTACCAGTCCCTGAATTTTGATACTCTTAAATCTGTTTGGTTTAAAAATCATGTTAATTATTCTCACCTAAAAATATTTGGTTGTGCTGCGTATGCTCATCAAAATATTGGTAAATTAGAACATAAATAACTTAAATATGTGTTTTTGGGTTATGATGAAAATGTAAAAGACTACAGATTATGGGTTAAAAGTGAAAAATGTTATAAGGTAATTGTTAGAAGACATGTTATTTTTAATGAGTCTATTATGCCATATTTAGAAGGTAAAGAAAATTATTTGACTGAAAAAGATGTTCAAATTGAGATGAAGACTCCTCATAGTAAGAGAGATACTCATGTTCTTGCCATGATTAAGACTGGTTATGATAAAATATCAACTTAATTGAAACGGAAAATAATAAATTCATTGATTTTAATGACCAACCTGATCTTGCAACTCATCACCTTGATGAATATCAACTCAAAAAAGATAGGGAGAGAAAGCAGATCAAACCACCTGCTAGATTTGATTGTGATGATTTTGTTTCATTATTTACATATCAAGAATAACTTGAAAATGAGCCAAACTCCTATGATGATGTCATTATGGTAAAGATGATAAAAATTGAATAGCCGCTATGAAATATGAAATGTCTTCACTCCTTAAGAATAATACTGGGGATTTGGTTGAAAGGCCTAAGAATCATAAATTAATTGATTGTAAGTGGATTTACAAAATAAAATAAGGGGAATGGGGAAATAAAAATATGAGATATAAGGCTAGACTTGTAGCAAAAGGTTTACACAAAAGGAGGGTATAGACTATAATGAAAATTTCTCCCATGTTGTTAAATACACCACTATTAGATGTCACAACTATTTGATGTATTCTTGCCCTTGTTGCTCAATTTAAATGAGAACTTGATTAATTAGATGTCAAATTTGCTTTTCTCTATAGCGATTTAGATGAAAAAATCTATATGAGACAACTCATTGGTTTCATAAAATGAGATTCTGAAAATGTAGTTTGTCTGTTGAAGAAATCACTGTATGATTTAAAACAAGTTCCAAGATAGTAGTACAAAATATTTAACACTTTTGTCTTGAAACTTGGTTTTCAAAGAAGCAATTATGATACATGTTTATACTGTAAAGTTAAAGAAGGTAAAAATTCTCTTTACTTAGTACTTTATGTGGATGACTTGCTACTTGTCAGTTATGATAAATTTGAAATTGAGTACATCAAATAGAAACTTAAATCTGAATTTGACATGAAGGATATTGGGATTGCCAGAAAGATCCTTGGTATGCAGATTTTTAGAAATAAAGAAAAAAAAACACGTTATTTTTAAATCAACATGACTATATGGTTAAAGTTTTGAAAAAATTTGATATGTTTGACTGCAAACTTATGACATTGCCTCTTGCTAATTATTTTAAGTTTTCATCTGAATTCTTTCCCAAAACTGATGAGTAATTTGATAGAATGTCAAGATTTTCTTATGCTGATGTGATTGGATTTGTTTTGTATTTGATGGTATGTACCAGACTTGATCTTACTTTTAGCATTAGCATACTTAGTAGATTTATGAGTAATCTTGGGGAAGAACATTGGAATGCTTTAAAATTACTCTTAAGATACCTGAAAGGTACATCAAATTTTGGTCTTGTGTTTCAAATGAATAAAGAAGGGGTGACTTTAAAGGGTTTTTACTGACTCTAATTTTACTGGAAATATCAATAATAAAAAATCAACTTCATCTTATTTCTTTACCTTATATGGTACTGTAATTAATTGGAAATCTCAACTTCAAAAGATTGTATTTTTGCCCTCAATTGAAACAGAATACATTGCTGCTTTTGATGCCTTTAAGGAATATATTTGGTTAAGTGGACTGCTAAAATAACTTGATTTTGTTGACGAAAATGCAATTTTGTATTTTGATAACAAAGTGTCATACATTTGAGCAAAAACCCCATGTTTCATGATAGGACTAAACATATAGATATTAAATATCATTTTATTAGAGATATAATTTCAAAAGGAACTTTCAAGATTAGTAAAGTTGCTGCTCAATTTAACCCTTCAGATATGATAACAAAGATAATGCCTTTAAATAAATTCCAGAACTGTTTGAAGATATTATCTATTCATACTTTATGATGATCTATAGGTACTTCGAGCAAATGAAATATGAAAATGATGATATGCTCATGGCTGCATTATAACCTAAAAATTAAGGTAGCAAGGTGAAGATTGTTGAGACTTGAACCCGGTTTTGTAGCTCCCCAAATTTTCGAGTTAAAATCGTATTTGTGGAAACACACTTTTACTAGTGGGATGCTTTAACTGGATGGTGATATTTGTCCTAATAATGGCCATTTGATCTTGGACATTGAACGTGTTTATTATATTCATTTGGCGCAGGGTTATTTTGACGGATTGTCTTCCTCATTCTGGCTTTTGAGATAGAGAGAGTTCTTGTTAGTTTTACTCTCGTTGGCTAGGGTTTCAATTTATTTTATTTCTTTTGAACATCTCATTCGAGACTGTGGTATGATATTTTTAGCCTTTGATACTTGTATTTTCTTGAGTGAAAATAGTAAGAATGAGAGCAGTTCTTGTGCTATAATTTTCTAGGAAGCGATATGAGGTTTCTTGTGTGATTCTCGTCAAATCTGTTGGTTCTTGTGAAAGAGATAAGTCTCTGGAACCATATTTGTGTATTGGTTGAACTTTATAACTTTCGTTGCCAGTTTTGAGGTTTTATAGTGCAACCGAGCGATATCCATTTTAATGGATGCTCAATAGGGGATTATGTGTTAAAGGGTCATCGAATCTCTGGAGCTTCGACTGGAAAATTCTCTGTGTTCAATCTTTAATTTCTACAAGTTTTATTTTCTGTTGTGTTAAAGATCGGTTGTTTCTTGAGTTTAATATTGTGTATCTAGGCCTTTTCACAATGGCCCTTACATTACAATACATTCTTCAAGTGTTAGCATATATAGAATCCATCAAAAACCATAAAACCAAATATTGGTTGGGGTCTAAAATGGAACCTTTAGCTCAATCTATTGCTATTTTTATTGTTCACTATATCTGTTGTCCGTTCATATGGAGTTATTTGTGTGAAGGGTTGTATCAAATACAACACTGGTATTGGAATTGTTGATGGCAAATTAAATGTTCATTTAGTTTCCCATTCGCATGATGATGAGAGCTTGGCTCAAGGTAGTTAAGCAATACTATGTTGGAGCAAATAACAGTATTTAGGTTTTCATGATAACTTATTATACCCTTTTGTGGAATTACTTTTTGGCTTACCTCTCATTCTGGGCATTTGAATTGATGCAGGGTGCATGTGTGTAAAATGTTTTGGACTCGTTTGTTATGTCATTGAGCAATGATCCCAGGGCCGGCCCTGCCCTGACCCAAGGCAAGTAAGGCAACTGCCTTGGGCCTCAGATTTTTAGGGGCCTAAAAAAAAAAAAAAAAAAAAGCCCAAAAATCACCCAAATCCAAAAGGGAAAATTTCATAAGTAAGAGTATAAGTATGATCCATTTCAATAATAAAAAAATAAGTTTCAACTTTCAAAAATCAGATTTTTATTTATAATTTAATTAATTAATTAAAGTCACATATCTATATAATTTGGTCACAAATTTACAATTTAGTCAGTCACATATTATTTTTTGGTCACAAATCAGAATTTTTAAATGTTTAAAATTATTTTACGTCACAATTCAAAAAATTTATAGGTCACAATTTGTTCATCGGTCACAGATTCACAATTTAATTAGTCACATATTATTTTTCGGTCACAAATCAAAATTTTTAAATGTCACAAATTTTTTTATGGTCACAATTCAAAAATTTTAAAGGTCACAATTTTTTTCTTGATCATAAGTAAAAAATTTATAAGTCACAATTTCTTTATCGGTCACAGATTAACAATTTTATAGGTCACCTTATTTGTCACATATTGTCAAATTAATTAATCATAAATTATTTCGAGGTCACAAATCAAAAATTTTATAGGTCACAATTTATTTCCGAGATTACAAATCAACATTTTAATAAATCGCAAATTATTTTATGATAACAATTCAAAATCTTCATAGATCACAACTTATTCATCGGTTACATATCACAATTATTGTAAGTCACAAATTATCAAATTATTGGTCACATATCATTTTTTAGTCACAAATTATCTTTATCATTGGTCACATATTTTTTTATTGGTTACATATTAACTAATTTAGTGGTCACAGTCAATCAAATAATTTGTGACCGCCACCCGACCACCATCTTCATCATATCACACCACCCCGATCAACCAAAAAATTCTCAAACCTACCATCACCGCCATCGTCGTCGTCGCCGTCGCCGCCGCCGCCGCCGCCACCACCACCTCCACCACCTCACAAAACTCACCCAACATCGCCACCACATAATCGATCACACAAAACACCACCCAAAACCGTCACAACATAACCACCACCACCACACAGCACCACAGACACCACAACAAAATCGCCACCACACAAAACACCACCCACACCACCACAACTAACCAAAAATTCCCAAACGGCCAAGTCTACCATCAACGACACCTCTACCACGAACACCGCGACCACCACTGTCAACAACTTCACCCTCACCACCACACGAAAACTGCAACCAATCTGAAAATCACAAATACCACAAATATGAAAATCACAAAACACCATCGCACAGAACTGCACCTCACCGCCAGATCCACCACGCACCTCACCGTCAAACAATGATTTGCAAAAAAATAAAATAAGAAACAAAAACTACCACCGATCTGGAGTGAAACTACACAAGGACAACGCTGATCTGGAGGCTGAAGCGACACTGCACAAGGACGACGCTGATCTGGAGCGACACTGCACAAGGGCGACACCATCCAAACTGCTGTTGTTGCTATTTCGCGTGTGCTGGTACGGTGCTTCATCTGTGAAGAGTCATCGGAGTCGGAAGCGGTCTGCCTCACGAAAGGGCAGTCTGCTTCGCTGAATGAGTGCTGGTTTCGACGTCGGGGTGGGGGGTGGGTCGGGGTATGACGCCGAGGTAGGGAAAATAGGGAGGCTGTGAGAGAGAGAGAGAGAGAGAGAGAGAGAGAGAGAGAGAGAGAGAGACGAGAATCAGGTTATGAAATGAATTTTCAATTTACATTAGGGTTTTAAAATATTTTATAAAAATATTAATTAAATTAAAATTTGAATTTCTGATTTTTGAGAGCTGAAAGTATTCACCTGATTTTAGAAGTTTTGATTTTAATACTAGGGTGAGATGTAATTTCCACAATCCAAAATCCCTCAAATCCTTTGAAAAAAAAATAGAATTGGGCAGACGAAAAGACTTACAAACCAACCGACGTCTATTATTATTATTATTTTTTTTTTTGCTCCATTCCAATGCAATCATCTTCACCAAATCAAGTCATTCTACCAGCAAAAATTCCGGCCATAAATCATATTAGGGTCGGTCTCTTCGTCTTCTTCTCATGCTACAATTTTTTTTTTTTTGTTTTTTTTAATCGATTTCTTATGTCGTTGCACTGTTGCAGTTGTTGCGTTGCAGAAGTGAGAATTGAGAATCTGGGATGATGAATCACAGTCCGCACTCCGCATTAGAATCGGACTAACCAGTGTTGGGCTGTGGTCTGTGGAGGTCAGGAGGTGAATAATTAATTCTACACATTATGTTGAGTGTTGACATTAAGATTTAAGAATTTCTGCACATTATGTTCTATTATTTTAGAATTCAGAGATTGGAATTGGATAATGGATAGTGGATACAATCAAGTAAATAAGTAACGAATTCTTTAATTAATTCCCAATCCGCCAACCGTTCACGCCTTCACCTACTTCACAGGGCTTTATTTAGAGATGGAAGTGATGGTTAATTTTTTTTTTTTTTTTTTTTTTTTTTTTGTAATTTTAGAGATGGAAGTGAATCAATGATGATTTTTCCCCTTGATACAGAGGCCACAACGCATGACCTATCTTTTGCTAAATTTGGTTTCTAATTTCAACTGTAGCAACTGTGAATTAATTGGCATCCCATTTGCACTAGGAAAAAAAAAGAACAGTTACATGACTTACATTTCTGTGCCAATTCTGGAAGCATCTTCTCAAAAAACTGAAAATGGGATCATCTAGGGCCTCTAAATTCTTAATCGCCTAGAGCCTCTAAATTCTTAGGGCCGGCCCTGAATGATCCTAACAGGAAGTTTATATTTTCTGAGATGGAGGATACTATATGGTTCATGTTTTATTTTGTTTTGATTAAATCAATACATTTCCAAAATTACGAAAAACATTGAAAAGTTTTGATCAAAACTGAGATTACTATAGTGTTGGTTATAATGACTAGGCATATCTCCATAAATGAATGATTCGATAAGATCAATTACAAAAGATGAGGTCATTCTATTGAAATTTGTTGGTAGATATTCTGATGGTCAATCCAACGACTCAGAAAGTGTAAATTCTTCTATAGCAAATCGAAAGAAAATAATCCGTTTGTTAAACATTACTATATTGAATATATGATATCATACATGGTTATATATGATGGCTCATGCGTTTTATGTATAGACAAGAGGGCTGATTTTGAATTATTAACACTAACGTAATTTGTCACTTTTTAAAAAAATTTGCCACTTCCAATTTATAGGGTGTTGTATTCTTAAAATGAAGTTATGTCCATATTTAATTAATAGAAGTTAAACATAATAAAAAGGAGACAACATGTAGAAGGAAATTAGCTATCCCTAGATCTATTTTTGGTTTTTGATTGGTTTTTTTAATTTTTTTTTAGTCTTTTCCCTTTTTTTGAATTTTTGTCACTTGTTTGAATTTTCGTCACTTCTAACTTATAGGTTTTTGAGTTTCGAATATAAAGTTATGCTCCATGTTTAGTTAATACAAGTGACACATAATCACAAAGAGACAAAATGCAGAAAAAAAATCAATCATCCATTGATTTATTCTAAAGTTTAGATTCATGTTTCTCACTTTTTTGAATATTTTCCACTTTTTTTTAATTTTTGTCATTTTATTGAATTGCTTTCATGATTATTTAATTTTTCTAAAGCATGTTGTGTCATTTGATTGAAATACTTTCATATTTAATGTCACTGAAAAGTCAAGTTACATGATATGTGACATTTGTTGTGCCATTTTTTTTAATTAGCATGTTGTGTCATCTTATTGAATTTTTGTTACATTTTTAGTGTTTGTTATTTTTTTTTCCTCTCATTGTTTTGAAATTTCTGTCACTTTTTTTAGTAACACAAATATCACTTTTTTTTTTTAATAATAAAAGTGATACTTAACTTTAAAAAGTGATTATATAAAAAATGACACCGTGTCACTTAATTTTACAAAAAAAGAAAATTTAACTTTTTTTTCTGTTAGTTTCTTGAAATTTCTATCAATTTTTTTAATGACAAACATCAATTTTCAATAAAGTGAAAGTGACATTGTATCACTTTTTAAAAAAAGTGAATATTAAAAAGTGACATTGTGTCAATTTTTTATTGAAAAGTGACACTTAATTTTACACGGTATTTTTTTATTTTCAAAATACTTTTTATATGATTTTTCAAAAGACCATCAATTTTAAGGATATTTTTGTAAGTTGCCAAAATACTGTCTAACTTTTTCTTCGATTGTGCTATATATACATAATGATTTATATACACATGATATGATTGAGCCATAATTTCTTTAACCAAATAAAAAAAATCTCAATTTCTTTTTGACACATTATTTGTATATAAACCATCATACAACTTCATTATCAGGGACGGAGTCAAAAAGATATATTAGGATGAGTTGAATTTTTTTTTTCCCAATAAAATCTTATCATAAAAGATGTTCTATGTTACACAAAATTTAGTTTAAAATGTTAAATTCATGATGTTCATGACAAATTAATTAATAATATGAAAAAATAAATAAAAGTTGAGAACTAGTGTTTAGTTAGCGATATTTAAAAATATATAGTTCAGCAAATTTAATAACCAAAAAAAATTGTCAATTAATGAAAGTACAAAAATAAATACTCACCAAAAAAATTATCACAAACAACATAAAAGTTAAAAAAATTATTTATAATTCGATAAAATTATTATAAAGAGATAATGAAAAGATATTTTAATTTATCCATGCGTATATTATAAAAAAAATATATATATAAAAAACTAATAAAATTGTGTGAGTGACACCAACAAAACCATAGGTGGCAAAAGCATTGTCGATGATTTTACTAAAGACAATGTCATTTGGTCCATCTAAATCACCAATATATATTAATTTCAATCACAACCATCAACATTGATCACCTTCAACCATCGTTTCTATTGATATTCGAAGAGTGAAATGAGATAAGAATGGAAGGGCACAAAAATGGTGAATGTGTCTATGATAGTCAATAATATTGTTGACATTAATTTCGTCTAATAAATAACAGTTTCAATTAGAATCACAATCATTATACCATAGACGATCGCCGACTAATCAACAATTATTTGCTCTAATAATTTTTAATTATTATTCTTCGAATGTCATATTGAAAGTTTTACCTAAAACCCTTGAATTGGTTGTACCACTTCTGCCACCACCACTACTGCTATTAATGTCGTTCTACACAAACACCTCATTTGAACCATAACCACAACCATCACCTACAATCATAGTCATCCACACTATCACCAGCACGAACGACATCATCAATCAACTTAACATCGTAGAAAAACCATCACAAAAACCGCCATCAATTCTATCCCATCTCACAACCACCACCAATTCCATAAGAATACCCCCATCCCCCTCTCTGTGTTATACACATTCCTAATTAAGCTGTTGCACTCTGAGAATTAATGGTTGAACTATAACGAGAATATCGTGTGCGGGAATATCACGAGGATTTGGACGATTTGAACATATATCATCGAACAAGCTTTTAACAACCTTAAGTGCTCAACTTTGTTAATATAAGTAATTTAAGGATTCTACATATATAACTTAAGATGCTTTTTCCTTTATGTTTTAATATTCCAATGTACAAATCGCATCAATTAGTATCCGCCTTCGATATTTCTCTATATGTCAAAGACCACAATCAATAGCGACCTATCTTTCTTATAGTTCCAAAGATTTAACGGTTGCCATGCTTTTAGGGAGCTTTGTACTTCCAGCACGGATATCAACTTCATTTTCATTCTTATGGTTCCAAAAACATCATTTTCTCTCACACTAAGTGCCAAGTGTGCAATATCAATCTCTTATGGTACTTGATTTTAATTTGTCAGCTAGAAATCAATGACAAAATTTGATTTTGCGCGTTAAAAGATAAAGTACGTGGGATTTTGAATAACTCATTGATGTTGATATTCATCGAATAATATTAGTTCTCGGTGCGTAGACGATGTGTCCATGAAAGTTCGTCGAAGAAACATTAGTCACTGTAAGTTGATGACTTAATTTAATACATTATGAAATGTTTTGAAATCTTTTGTGTATTTACTTATTCCTTAATAGATGAGTTTTGTTTAAACCTTAGAGTCAAATTATTCATGCAGTTCGTAGAGAAATGTAGTTAATAAAATTCAAATTTTAATACGATTTTGGTCCAAGGGAAGAAAAAACATAAGGAATGAACTTTTCAAACTAGCTAACACAGGCCATGAAGGATATGTTTAGTACGTTGAATTAGACAAAATAATATACCAACATTTCACATATATACTAATTGTAATTATGTTTTTACTTCTTTTCAATTCTACACTTTAAATTTATAAAAAAAATTACCTATGTTTTTAATTAAACAATTTGTTCAAGATTACAGAGACGCGTGCAGGGGATTGAAAAAAAAAACATAAATATCAATTTCTAAGAGTTTGGCTCTTTGGATATAAACATAATAGTTGAAAGGATCAAGGAACTACATTGTTTTCCTTTATGTTGTGTTTTTAGTTTTTTTTTTTTTTTTTTTTTTTTTTAGTGTTAAGTAGGTTTTTATTGGTTGTGAAGATTAGGGTTTTCCTGTTGGTTAATTGGTTGTATATTAAAAGAAAATTATAGAACTTAAGAGTTTTTCTAATTTTACTATGCAATATTCTTATTCAAAATCAATAATTTGTTAGTGAGATCAATTTTCACATTTCCTTAAAATAATGAGATCGTGATTTCAATTAGTTACATCGATATTCTATTAATTAAATCAGTCTGTATTAATCAATTCTTGATATTCTTATATAAATTAACTAGCTTCGATCTTGTGTTTTTCATATTTCAAGCTTCTCTCGGCATAGGAAGCCAACAAAAAGTTCCATAACTATAAGAGTTTGTCGAATAAATATATAAAGGACAATGCTACATGTATCGAATTTTTTTTAACGAATCATTTACCTACACTCACAATAGAGGGTGAGGACCTCATGTTTTGGTTTTTTATTCACGCAGGCTCCTCGTGCTTGTGAGAATAGGTAACCGAAATTCGGTACAAATATCTTTATCCAATATATAAAAGGCATCCATGTATTTTTCAAATGTCAACAATTTGTTGGGTTCCATTACTTACTATCATATTATACTTTAAAAATTGTTCTTGACCTAGACAGTTTTATGACTTGTGATAATGTATAAGTGCAACGATCAAAATATTGTCTACACGACGTACAATCTCATTTTTTCATAAATTCGAGGTTGCGAGACTTGTACTTCTCTGTTTGTTGCTCTGATATCATATTAAATCACCTCATCTATAAGAAGTTAGAGCATGTTCATTCGTCCCGGATAATGAAAACTCAGTACGCCCTGCTACCTTTGACATAATGTGTATTAAATAATTGTATTTCACTGTTTAATTGGAACCCCAATATAGACTAGTTAATTAAATGGTGACATAAAGTATTGAGTTATCATACTTCGGAAGTAGTAGAAAATTTCTGGTCCGAGAGTGCTTGGAAGCTCCAATTTGAGAGGTGTGAGGCTCATGATGCTTGTGGACCTTATGTAAATGAATAGCCAAGACATGAATTTATTCACCCAACACAATTCGTGGCAGTATGACTGCTGATTGGATGGGTGTAGGCATGGGGGTCTGCCTTCAAACATGGCGCCTTAGTTCCTATGTGTCTTCTGTAACCAGGTGCTTTTATTTCTATTTAGGGTCCGTTTGATAAAAAACATGGAATTTGGTTGGAAAGAAAACGAATTGCAGGGAATTGAATTGCCTAGAATTTGTTTTAGAGGGAATTGTAATTAATGGTGTTTGATTGGTATAATTTTCCACCTACAAATTTTTACGTTTGGCTTTGTTTTTTACGCAAATTATCAATTAAATGGATAATTTTTTTTACCATTGACTTTGAAATGTGTTCCTAAAAAAAAAAAAAAAAAAAAAAAAATTGTCGGTGAAAAAGCTGGAAAACATTTTCCCACCAAAGTGGTGGGAAAATGTTTTCCAGCTTTTGTGCATCAACAACTTGTACCTTGGAAAAGGGTGGAAAACGTTTTCCCTAGAAAAAAAGGCCAATCAAACACCATTAATTGGAAAAGTAGGAAAACGTTTTCCATTTTCCCTGAAATTTGGGCGCAATCAAACGCACCCTTAATGTAATGTGGTGTAGAAATTGATTTGACATAGCTAGCTAGTAGCTACCACATTTCTTTAATTTCTTCTTCTTTGTTCTTGTATCCTCATGCAAAAATCGGTATCTACTTTTGATTTTAGTTGCATAATCAGCTATCAATAAGTGGTCACTCATCTAGTGGATACCTGTCAAATTTCATTTTGGAGCATTAAACAACGAAATTTTTAAAGGTACTTACTATCATAATACCATCTAGATTGGCGTTGATCATCACTGGTTGACAAAATACATTTAAAATTTCAATAAATTGCTAGGTAATTTAACACGTTTAACTTTACGAAGTTGAATTACGTTCTCCAGCTTGGGCAATGGCTAAAAGTTTGAAATGAGAGATTCAGACATCTCCTCGTCGGGGGTGTTTGCAAAATTATAGAGAAATTAAGGAATAATTTGTATTCTTTTAAAGAATAAGGACTATCTTTTTACTCTGCCAATACTTTGGGGACCAAATTAGCAATTTAATAGCAACGAATAATAGTTTAGTTTTCAGAAAATGGATTGCTAACATAAATCAAATAATTGTTATAACAGATTTGAATCGCAGGCACCCAATATACACACATCTGATTCATTGAAATAAGGATTTTGCCACTTGTAAAATAAGTTTTATCACTTTGTTGACAGAAAAATGTGTGAGTGTTTTTTTAAACTGTCAAATCACGGAATATGGCATTTTGTCAAAAAAGATGTCAAACATAATGTACACCAAGTCTGACTATTGAGATAAATGGCCCAAAAAAGTAACTGACATTGATGAGATCCAGGGCCGGCCCTGAGAGTTTTGAGGTCCTAGGCGACTCATCATTACGAGGCCCTAGACATAATTTTTTTTTACAAACATGTTGATATTAAACATGTTCGAATCAAACAATTTCTCATGATAAGAAATAATATACTTTGGTACTCACTCATTATTTGATTTGTACGAGAATCAATTTTCGTTTTCAAAAAAATACAATATAAATTTTTTTTTAAAAAAATCGGTGAGGTATGGGGATGGTGCCTACTATTTATTATCAAAAATATCTTATATTTAAAAATAGCAATAAATTGAAAGACATTATTGGTAGGAAGGCCCCTACTTTATTTACACTACCATAAAATATAAAATATTTAATGTAAGAAAATTGAGGAAATTCCAAAATAATTATTTTTGGGCTTTCAAAAATTTTTGGAGGCCCCATTATACCTGAGGCCCAAGGTCACTGCCTTAGTGGCCTTGGGCCAGAACCGGCCCTGATGAGATCTCGGAAAAGGAAATCGCATGGAACTCGTGGAATTAGTTTGAAAACGTCGGGAAATCCCAAATTCAGGTTATAGACAGAATCTTGACCAGAGTCTCACGAATCAAGAACTTAAAGTATATT
Organism: Osmanthus fragrans; assembly: GCA_019395295.1. Taxonomy (NCBI): domain Eukaryota; kingdom Viridiplantae; phylum Streptophyta; class Magnoliopsida; order Lamiales; family Oleaceae; genus Osmanthus; species Osmanthus fragrans. Next base: position 28,433,111 of record CM033352.1, on the reverse strand, counting down.
AAACCTTAGATCCTCGATTTGCGAATGTCACAAAAGGTAGCTAATCCTCTGATAAGTTCTAAAATTTTAAATGCCACAAATATAAAAATATTTGATAAGTTCTAAAGTTCAATAAAAAACTAATGGAGAGAAAAATCTCAATTCATAATAATCAAAAACTTATTTACAATGAAGAAATAAATCATATTTATAAGAAAAACCTAGAAACTAATTAAAAAACGAAATAAACTACTAAAATATGGAAAGTTGCCAAAATATAAGAATTCTAGGCTAAATAAAACTCTTGCGCGAAAAATGAAAAATTCATGCTAGAAAGTAGCCATGCGACAGCAAGAGCTTAATCTATGCGATCGCATGGAAGGTCTTAAGTCTACCCTTTTATTCTCAGGTCCACCTCATGCGATCGTATGCACCGTATAACTATGCGGTCGCATAGCTCTACGAATCAGGTCCATTTTCATTGGCTTGAACCAAGTTGACTCGGCTCTCATCGATCTTCGATCCCAACATGAGACTTGTTGTTTTGCGTGTCAACTTGATAAGTTGTGGCACATTCCGGATCATATCAGACATGCTACTGTAGTTACTTTTAATTAATTAATATATTTTTCAATGGTCGTTGGTATTACTCATAACTATCGTGATGGAACTGAGTTGCGGGCTCATTACAAGAGCTCCTAGTCGTCTCTCCTACTATGGTGGTGGCCTAGTTATAAGTTTTGTTGATCTTTTACTCTGTTTCCACTTTGAAGCTATTAATAAAATGTTGGGACAGATTGATTATGTGAATGGTAAAGATACGTTGACAACATTTAAGTGCACCTACTAATTCCTATCTCTAATGTTAAAAAAAAAAATGAAAAATATAATCGTAGAAATAACATTGATTTAATTGGGAATTTATGCTCAGGTCATATTTTCAATGAATAATGCTCATTGTACATTCTATGAATAACATGAAATTTGAAATCATTTGCAATCCTTTGCAAATTCAAAATGTTGTGTGGCGGAAAAGTGTGTTGAATTCAAAAACTAATCAATCATGTGCCGACACGTGGTACAATGTCAAATACAATGTACAAATAACATGATTGATTTTCAATAGCTCCACCCCTCTTCACTTCAACTATATATATGGAGACAGGAAGAAGCGAAATCGAGCCCTTTTCAAAACCCAAAATTCACTCCAAATACTATTCATTTAAGCTTTACTTGAGAAAGTGGTGGAGCCAAAGGAGGGATAGCGGCTACTCCACAACATTTTTATTTATTTTTTTAAAATTAGTCAACATTGAACGTGCGTTGCACGATGTTATGAAATGTTTTATAAATGCTGTAAAAATAATATTTGAATATTTATGAATGCTAATTAATTTAGAATTAATACCAAGGAATATATACGTGAAAATAAATGTTAAATCATTTATTTAATTTTCAATTAAGTAAAAATGGATGTTAATTAGCATATATAGACATGGAATGTATTCTTAAATGTGAAATTAGAATTAACTTATAATTAGAATTAACAACACTGAAATATATAAATGAATATGAATATTAATTAAATGAATATGAATATGAATGTTAATTAATTGATAATTAATAATAGAGAATTCGTACATTAATGAAAGCACACAGGTGAAATGAATCTGTACATTCAAATCTATATATGTACTGTTAGGAAAATTACTCCTAGATTAATACATTAACCGGTATTGGCTAAGAAATACTTGCAATATGATAATCCCAAGAAATCGAAATTGGAAGAAGAGATAAAAGATTGGGGAAGAAATGGATTTTCAATATATATGAAGAACCTTAGATTACTTGAACCAGCCTCAAGTTAATCCCAACAGAAAAATGAACTTTAGATTTATAACACAAGATAAGAACACCCTCTATCTTGTAAAATCACTTCCTAAGCTCTCCCTAATTTTCTCTAATTTTCGGCCTTATTTTTGCACCCAGAAACAGGGGGAAAATGTCGGTATATATAACCGGGTGATTGGCGCCAAGAGAAAAAATCCGGTATTTGACCTTCCAAATTTGCTAAGTGCTTATCGGGTTGAGTGGCGCCTAGCTCCCATGCCTTGACTCCCAGAGCTGGTGCCTTGGCGCCCACTGCCCTTCCCCCTGCTTCACATGTACATTGTTGGTAACTAAATAGTTAAATAAATTAAATACATATTAAAAAATGAAAAAGTAAAGTGTTATTGAAATAATTGAATTATAATAAGGTTAGAATCGTAAAAATGATATTTAATATATTATAAATATATAAAATATATGTATATTTTGCTCCTTCAACATTTTATTTTTTATTTTTCATTATGTGAATTCTTGCTCCGCCGCTAATTTGGAGAATCCCTTGTGTGTGAGAGAGAAACCAGTCAAACATATAGCGCAACTGGACAGATCCTCATTTTTATATAAACCAGACCTCTTCAGAATTTCTTATACCCACAAATTCAATCTCTCTTCCATTACATTCTTGAACCCTTCAATTTTCACATTCAAACCACTGAAAAAATGGCTGCCTTTTCTTCTTTTCAATTCGACTCTTCAGTTTATCTGCCGATCTCCCCCATCAGTAAAATGTATGGCTCCCTGGAGGAAATTACAAACACGGCTTCTTTTCAATTTTATCAGCCGGAAACTACGCAAAATCTCGATCAGAGCATAAAAGTTTCGACTCTAATTAGTGATATCGAGCCTTCTTTTAGCAATATCACAAACAAGAACATTAGCATGGATAATTCTTCATTAATAACTGATCCAATACACTGTATGGACAGCAAGAAGCGGAAATTGAAAGTGGGCTCTTCTTCAAAAACAGCTCAATCCAAGGTTCATTTCTGTACACAAATATGCACATACATTAAAGTCCAGTTCATTTATTATACAGTCCAGTCTTGTCGAGTACGCGCAGCATACTGATTAGTAATTAATGTGTATTAGGATTTAAGGGAACTGAAGATAAAGAAGCCAAGGAAATGCAAAGAGGTTGAAAAGAAGAAGACAACGAAGAAAGACGATAAAAAAGCTAAAGAGGAAGAAGCTTCAACTGGTTACATTCATGTAAGAGCAAGGAGGGGCCAGGCAACAGATAGTCACAGCCTTGCAGAAAGGGTACACAAAAATGTTCTTCAAGTATTTCTATTAAAAATAATTACCTTCATTTTCTCAAAAAAATAAAAATAAAAATAAAATCCTATTAAATTACCAGAATTTGGTATATGGATTTTCAAATTATTACAGGTGAGGAGGGAAAGAATAGGTGAAAGAATGAAGCTTCTCCAAGCTGTTGTTCCTGGTTGTGACAAGGTGAATATTATAAATCACAAATAATATTAAGCGACAAAAAAATTAACATTTTCCTCCTCCTAGGATGGGGAGTACAATGAAAGAACTAAAGAAAATACACTTCATTTGTTTAGTGTCTTTGGACTCACTGCTCGAACGAAATTTTGTCAGAAAGTCGATATACATAATTGTTTCTGCATATATAAATTCTATTCTGTTCAAAGTTCTTTATCCGACAGCTTCATGTGGATTGAATGATAAACAGATAACAGGGAAGGCCCTTATGTTGGATGAAATAATCAACTATGTCCAGTCCCTGCAAAATCAAGTCGAGGTATAATATTTTCAATAAATCTATAAGTACACAAAAATTTTCACAGATTTTATACAGGAAAACAGCTGTCTTTCTGTAATTTGCTGTTGCCAAAAACTGTTTTTAGCAGCAACCAATCACAGAGAGACAGTTGTGTCCCTGTATAAAATCTGAAAAAAAAATCATGTAGTTATAGCAGAATTCTAATATTTTTTTTCTTCAAATTATCTAATACACAATATCAATTTATAAAAAAATTAATATATATTTTCGTCTCAATGTATATATTCAGTTTCTCTCGATGAAGCTCGCTTCGACTAATCCCGTGTTCTATGACTTGGGAATGGACTTAGAACCATTCATGGTTAGACCTGATCAGGTACATAAATTTATCTTAATGAACAATAATTTTATTATTTTAAAATAATATTTCGATTTTAATTTTTTTTCCCTGTGTTATATAAACATGCAGAATTTATGCAGCCCTACACAGCCACCAGCAAATGATTATCCTCTACTGGATAAGTCGTCTAATATCCTTTCGTTTCAACATGACCAAATGCCTAATAATTTCTCGCGGTACAGACGAACAAGATTTCAGTTCATTTTTCTTTCCTAATCTTGAGAACATGCGAATATTATTTTACAAAAATGACGAATTTTACGTCATTTTCAGGAGAATGGACAGTTTTTGTGGGAAGTGGATGAACTAAGACAAAAAGCTATTATTCAGACAGGAGTCAGCTAATTTATCTGGTAAGCAATCAATCACTGTCTAATTAAAGTATGAATAATTCGTAATACAAATGAAAATCATAGATTAAAAAGATGATTATCTTTTCAAATGATGTTTTGTCGTACTTTACTATGTTTAAGGTATCCCAAAACGTCATTAATCAATTGCCTATAGGAGAAGAAAATTGCGTCAAACCATCATATCATATTTTATCTATTAGAGTTTATCGAATACATGATTAAAAATAAATAAATTTATTCCTTCTATGTTACACGTCTCTCTTGAATCTTTAAATATTTTTTAAAACATGATCTACAATAGGCTATCTCATGCATGAGATTCTTAAATACTTAGTGATGGCAGACTCTAATATCATATTAAATATCTCGTCTAAATTTTTACATTATTAAAGATGGGAGACATATATTTAATATGTTGTCTTCAATACTCTAAAATTTTGTTATAGATGAGGCCGAATTCAACTATCAAACTGGATTCTAAGCTCAAATCTCTATACTACCTATTTACATAAATTGCACGTGTATCATAATTGTAATGGGAAAAAGAATGAGATTTGCACGCGCGAGTGTATCGTTCATTAAGTTTTCTTTTTTCCTTTTAATTATGTAAATTTTTAGATTAAATTGTTCAACGTCGTCTATGCAACTTCTGTTAATGTTTTTAGGAATTTGCAAAAGCAAAAAAGAGAACAAATTAAGGAAACAAATTAAAGAGGTGATGATATGATTCCTAGTATAATTTGTAATGGAGAACAGGAGATGATGCTGATCTGAATAAAGGGCATGAAGCAAAAATCAGTGGATGCTAGAAGACACAAATTAGACCGACCGAATAAGACCAAATCTTTAGCAGATCCTTTTGTTCTTGTCCAAATTTGACTCCATTTCATGGGAGAACAAATTCCTAGACATTTGCCTTTTCTAGTTAAATATTAGATACATTAGTCAAAAATATAATGTAAATCTTTTATTACAGTTAATGTATTGTAGTATGTATATTTTCTTGTCCATTGCTATTTAATTTATCTTCGATTTGATATTGTGCTACGGATTATTGAGTCTTGAAATAAGTTCATCCTAAAGAAATTAATTATGAGAATATATCACAAGCTCTAGTAATACAAACAAAAATTGTTGTATAAATATTTGTTACAAACTCTCATATTCGAGTCAGAAAAAGAGGGATCAACTATTGGTAGAACTTGAATTAAATACAAAAATAAAAAAAAAAAAATGTTATTAATGATATGTGTTACTATAAAAATGAATATGGGGGTTTTTTTGTAAGTGAATTTTGAAATCTAAAAATGATTATGATGGGTAAATAATAAAAATGGAATTAGATTCCATTTCTAATTATTTTTATTCGGGATTGTTGGAATGCAGAAGCAGAATTCCCTAGAAATTAATTTTTTAAAAAAAAATTAATTGTTAATTATTGAATAAATTATGAATCATGAACTTCTAGTCTTTTGGATCAAGAAATTTCAGCTTTTAAATTTTAATTGTAAGAACTTGATCCTTCAAACTTTCAAATTTTCTATGATATTCTCAAAACTCAAGACTACACTGGTAGGGTGGCACATTCTTTTTAATTAAATTAAGAAACTAATTTTTGGATTGGATAATTGAATAAGATAAGAAAAAATAATTATTTTTTTCTCTCTAAATTGGATCACTATGAAATTATTGTATTATAATTTTTTTTTTTTTTTTTTTGTAGGATGTCTAGGTTACATCTAATCTCTATGTATAGAGGTAGAATAGTTAGAATCCTTATACAATAATAATTTCACATTAAAATAGAAGTCTTAAGTAAAATCAAATTAGGAGTTTTAATTAGATGTCCACTTTCAATTAGTTTACATTTAATTACATGTGTAGTCCTATAATTTTAATTACAATTACAATTAAGTTTACAATATTTATAGCAATTACAATTAAGTAAAATTTTTTATTGTAATTACAATTAAGCCCAAAACTATTATAATTATCATAATTAAATTCCAATACTTTATAGAGTTACCATAGGGACATGATAGAACATATATTATTCAAGCTTCAATAATTGATCATGTCTAGTCGACCCTAAATTACTCAATCTAATTATTAATCTTAAAGGCAAAAGACTGAACTCTTAGAATATATAAGATCACGGAAGTCAATAAATCTATAATACTTTTCTCTGACTTGACGTATATGTATTTTATCCACGTTTGAGATTTGATACTTAGATAGGAGCATAAATGATTGTTTTGCAATTCTAATTATTCCTACCAAAGTACAATTTTTCTTCAACAGTGCCGTGAACAAATCACACATGTCTAAATTTAGCCATCACTAAACACTGAACTCAAATTTTAATCGTTCAATAGAAAATACTTAAGTAGTAACTCTATCCATATTTCAGAGCGATGGTTCCCAACACAAATTTATGTTCTCTATTTCACTCATTCTCAAGCTACCAACTATCCAAAATATTTGACCAATCAAATTGATCTCATCCATTAGCAAATTAAAGAATCATTAAAATTACGAAAAGATATGCATAACTCTGTCAAGGAATTTAGATGAAATACACAATGACCAAGTATAATTTAATTCTGATTCACATGATCATGCTATAGAATTAAACCCAACACATGATCCGTTCGATACACTCAAAGTGTACCAGTATCACATTTAATCATTTCTGTGATAAGAACAAATTACAAACCTGAATAGTAAATCAGCTAACACTACAATATTTCGGTAAAAGGCGCTAACATTTATACATTGGTTGTGAACAATTTATTTATGATCAAAGTATAATTTGTGTCATTGTACTTCTTAATGCAAGTACCCAATTTATATTTTTACAAATGATCATAGACATTTAATTCGCATGCTCAATAATAAATAAAATCACAATTTATTATTATAAATTATTATTTTATCATAGCAAAATATATTATATGGGAACACAACCCAATAGGGATAATCTATTTTTATTTTTGAAAATGTTGTATTGTATGCTCTCCATTTCCCTCGACTTTCATAGGAAGAAAATTGTATATCATATGCCTAGCAATTGCAAAAATTAATTATATTGTGTGTTTTTACAGTAATGACATCATTACTCATCATGATGCCTAAAAACAGACATCGTGAATATTGAGATCGATGTTAGTGTCTAGGCCCTGACTTTCTTACTTTGCTCCCATTATTGTTGCTTCCAAAGGGGCAACAAAGAGGATTCCTGGATATCAACTTCAGACTTGATATTCTTGATGTTTATTTTTCGACATCATTAACTATTTGTTTTGAGGTATGCCATGTGATATCGACGCGTGTCCCACGATGTGTGTTTGTGTGTATAAATGTGATATATAACACTTGTGTATTGTTGTTGTGGCGTGATTCAAATTTCATGTGATTTGGTGTTTGGTTGAATAGAAACTCTAAAGAGTTTCGATTTTAAAAGTCCAAATAAATGGAGATCAAGTTTCATCAAGAATTGAAAGTTTTGCTTGAAAAGGGACTTTGGGATGGTGAAAACATCATTGGAAGAATTAGACTCAAGAGTGGCGAGCCAAGGCGCAACAAAGAAAAATAGGGACAAAACTCCTGGTGCCCTTCGAAGAAACACGGTCGTCTTCCAGCGCTAAGGCACTGCTATGGTGGCGCCTGAATGGATTTTTCGGGATTTTGTGGATTTTTTTGAATTCTTCTACAACTTGAACTCCAAAAAGAGGCTTTTATATATATATATATATATATATATATATATATATATATTCCACATTGTTGTATCTCCACATATACATCCAACAACATCTTAAGAATTAGAAAGAATAGATTTCAATTGTGAGTATTGAGATCTTGATATTGTAAACACAGTTACTATTGATTATATAAAAAATTTCTTCTCTTGTTCCTGTGATTTTTTTCCTATTTTTGGCTTTCACATAAATTTTGATGTTCTTATTTTATTCTTGTTTATTTTATTATTGTTATTATCTTGCAATCAATTCATAACAATTGTAACACTGTTTTAAGCCACAAAGCTGGAAGATAAGTATCAATTAGTTAACTCTATCATTTCTTTGACAAGGTACATTTAGCACGTTCTGTCCCATCTTCAGCCATTTCATTTTCATTTTTATTTCTTCTTTAATAATTGTTATCTCCTCCAAGAAGTTTTGAGATAATTTCCACGTTGTTTTAGACCTTTTTTTTTTTTTTTTTTTTGGCATATTCTTTAATAATTTTGGTAGTCCGATATTAGTGAATTCGTGGTTCTTCTTGACAAGCTTAAACTTTCGATGAAATTAAGAAGTATAAGATTTATAAATGATTTGAATTCAAATTTTGCGGCACCTAAAAAAATGTGCATGCATCAAACTTTTTATTAAAAAATAAATTTTATATGCATGTGGAGGGACACATTGAAAATAAAATTTAAATGAAGATACGTAATTTTGTGTCTAAATTGAAGAATAACTCACAATTTTATTAAACTTTTATCAAAACATGTTATAGGAAACCTAATAAAGAAACATAATTGAATAGCTTCCTAGTCCCTAAACTTTGGACAAATTATAAAAGACACCCAATACCAAATATCAATAATAAGATAACAATATATATAAAATGGCATAGCACAAATAAAACCCATCTTTATTTCATCTTCATCATAAGTCCCATTATTAATTATTGGGACACATAAAAGTTATCTTAAGAGGGATGGAGATGATGTGATACTTCCTTGAAATATAATTCAAGATCCACTCGTAAAAATTTGGGTTTCATCCTGAAAGGTTAAGTGACCTATTAAGTGGATATATGTCCATTTTCCTAGCTACATACCTCTTTTCTTCTTAGATTTTCGTCTTAATTTCCTACACTTTCCACCAACTAAAATTAGCTTAAAGAGTTGAAATATTAGAAGTCTTGAAATTCATCTCTATTTTTTGATCGTGTTCAATTTACTGTTATGATGGTGTATTGTCCCATCTTCTCCCAACTTTCTTCTCTAAGATCAACTGTCTAAATATATAGCATTACTTTTAGTTAAAAATCAATTTTTAAGTAGATTTTGATAAAAGTTGATGAAATGTATTGTTGAAAAGTTATGGATCCCATAAAATATATGATTAAAATTAATTTAAATTTTTTAGAAGATTGTAAGCCACACCAAACGGATGCTTAGTGGTAACCTACAATTTAAATTGTCCAACACAATTACATGGCATTGGGTTTCTTCAAATTTTAGCAAACAAATCAGGTTGAGAACATTGCCATGTATCCACTTTATGATTATTATTTCACATTAAATACCCTACGAAGTGATGTCCAAGTGTTACAAACTTAAAACCCTAAGTTCACATGTCTTGATTACAATAAAGGGAAAATTATATATACTCAAGCTTCTTCCCTTCACTTTGATGTTAACCCTAAAATGACGAGTCTATTCATAAAAATACACGACCCATCAAATTGTGTTTGATTGATATCCATCGTCTTTTCTACCTAATCAACGTGTTGATGCATCCATGGCAATGGAAAGTTCTTTTCTAATTTTTCCCCCTCATTGATTGGCATTTTTTTTTTTTTTTTCATTAATTTGATATTAAAATTTGTTCTGGTCATCGCTTATTGAGTATTTGAGTAGGAGTACAAAAAAAAAATAGATTTATGAAAAAATATTTTCGTTTATCTTTTTTGGTGTTCGTTTGGCTTCGTTTTTTCATGCAAATTGTATCATTAATTAAATACAGACAATTTTTTTTCAACATTGGATTAACTAATATATCTCAATGAGTTATTCATTTTCAAACTCGATAAATTTTTTTTTTTTTTGAAAAAAAAAAATTTTGCATTCGTCACCCAACAAGGTGAAGAAAAGTTCTTGTCCACTTTGTTTGTTATCATAAAGAAAAAAATATTTCTTATTCATTTTGTGTTGGATGACTTCATCTCCCTATTTAGTTTGACAGTTTACTTTTTTGTAATTCATGCAAACAAACAAATATCAATAAACGATATAATCTCAAATCGGTGGAAAATGTAAATATAAAAATTAGGTCTTGAATTACTCCTAGAAAAAAGGTTGACCTTTTAAGATGGATCTCCAAACATTTACATGGTCTTTAGTCCATTAAACTTCAAAGAGCGATTCGATCCTCGTATGACTAAAAAATATGAGCCTTGGATTTCAAGATTGTCTACTCAAACGGGCCACCATCTTATGATCATGATAAGGGAAATAATCACACATTGATTAAAGATGTAAATATATGGGTCAATTTATAAAGTTTTGGGTTACTCATCTTAATAGGTTGATTTTTAAGATGGTCCCCCAATGTTTAGATGAATGCCGACAAATGAAATTCAATGAGCAACAATCAAACAAAATTTTCCTTTGACCCGTCAAAGAGAATTCTCATTTTCTAAAAGGAAAATATCAACCAACTCCAAAAAGTTTTTTTTTTGACATCTAGTCATATCTTAATAAGAGTCCGTTTGAGTGCAAGGGAGAAAAATGGGTGGATAGAAAATAAATGACAGTGAATTGAATTGAATCTTTTTGTTTTAATTGATGTAATTAACGTGTTTGATTAGTATAATTTTTCACCTAATCCGTTTGACTTTATTTTTACAGAAATTTTTACTCAACTTTTACTTAAATTTTTTATATCTGTAATGAAATTTGTAATGATTGGAAAAAAGTAAAAAAAAATTCGTGAAAATTTGATTTTTGAAATCTTTTTGCATTCGTTTGACTTTATTTTGCAACAAATTGAAGAAAAGTTCTTGTCCACTTTTTTACCATTGGAGAGAAGAATTTTTCTTAAAACAAAAAATTTATTGGATGACTTCATCCCACCATACTTTAGAAAATAAAAGTTGAAAAATGTGTTTTAAATTCATGCAAACCTAGAACAGAATGTTAAGAAAATATAATTCACATCGAAAAAATTATGCAATCAAACACTAAATTTAGGGTGGAAAGGAAAAATGTTTTCCTCTTAATAATTTCACTCCAATTCAAACCAGCGTAAAAATGCAAAGTATAATTGTGGTATCTCCAGTATATTAAAACTCTAACAGCTTTATAGGAACATGTGATGGCTAAACAACTAAAATAGCGTTAGTGAGCAAAGAAAATTACAAATTTAGGATACTTAAAATAAATTAACAAAAGAAACGTGATACAAGGGGCATAATCAAGGGATTTGAAATTTTTGGATGCAATTACGAAGATTGTGACGAAACTACAAACTTTTTGAACTTTGAGTAGACTAGATTGACAAAATCTCATCAAAATTGATATTTTAAGATGAAAATCCTCAAACAATTAAAGAGACATATACTTGATGTATAACGACGAATTCAATGAACAATCAAGCGAAAAAAATCCTAGTTGATCCCATACAAAAAAAATCATTTATAACGTAAAATCAATTGTAAACTCAGCACTATTTGTTTGGACTCTATTCCAAGAATAATATATATGAGATAGACCTACCCTCAAAGTATAACAGGGTTCACATGAGACAATTTCTCTGCTAAAAGACAAGGGCAGTTTAGTTACAAAAGGAACAGTATTAATTCATTGGAATCTTCACTATTTTTTATCAAATTTCTTTAGTTCTTTCAATCAGAGTCAATAGTCAATACATAATTTATGGATACACATTATAAATCACATACAGAGAAACGTGATTCAAGATAACCTAGTCCACGACCCAACTGTTGGGTGTTACCGACTAATTTACGGCCGGTGGGATGCAATCCATCTAATTTAGAGAATGAGGACTTAGCCCTCATGGCATGGTCACCATGGTGTATTTGCCATTGAATTGCCTTGTCTGCTTTAATATCTACACACGCAGAGAGAGAGAGAGAGAGTTGGGCATAGGTGAAATTAATATTTAAGAGGTGTGAGATGCAGCCAAGGCATGGACTAATATGGACTAGGCTACTGATCCCATTTGTTTGCAAGTACATTTGTAGATATATTTATTGAGATTTGAAGTTCCATCTCAAAATATCATATTTAGTTGATTTGGAATATTAACTTTGATATATCTTGTCAAGATTGTAGTTCGTTTCTGAACATCATATCTAAATTTCGATTACTTGTTTGAGCTTCAAATAAATCAAATTACTCATTTGAGCTTTGTAAGCCTTGAAACCACATGGAGTCCTGAAATTCCAAAGAGTAGTCCATGTTTTGAGCATTGTTTTCACCTTTAGTCAGCATGCAATATCTATAATCCAGTATTACATATCAAACATACATTAAGGGAATTCCCCATCATGTGTCGAATGGATAAAAAGATCTTAGTTTTTCACCGTCCATATGCAGGAATTAATAAGGTGGTGATAACATTTTATAATGATAAGGAGTAACATTATTGATTATAGTCATATCTTGTGAATGCTTCACCAATCTCTACTTTTTGCTACTCTACAGATTAATATGATGAGCTTCATCAGATAATAGCAGTCTTGTGCGTTAGAAATTGCTTCATGCTAGGTTCCAAATTAATATCAGTACATTCTAGAAAATACAACTCCATTCTCCAAGGGCGCCCATTTGACAAGACTTTTAAAAAGCTAGAAGCTACTTCTGATATTAAAAGTCACTTGTAAACAAGTTTGGGTATTTTTTTTTAAAGTTTTTCATCTCGTTAGTATTGCATCTTCAAGAAATTCTTCTATAAAAAATAGAAGCAAAAGTCTTGTCAAATGAATCCTCAATCTCAAGAGTCATTGTTGTCATCAAAAGCAACATATAATCTCAATAAATAAAAGCACAAGCTTTTAATTTTCACTACTCGATGATAACATGTTCGATCACGTGGCTTAAACACAATTAGAAAATAGTTTATGGGAAGAAAGAAATAATCTTGTACAATTTAGCAAAATCAAAAGGAATGTTTGACTAGCTAGTGTAGTCTTCTATGAAAAAGAATGGGATAGCCTACGTTATTGTACAAATACAGTCTCTGTCCATATTTTCGATGCCTTAAATCACACAAGGATTTTGAAATGGACAGCGACAATTGCAATGCCGCAGCTTAAATAAGATTAATGGTGAAGCCTAGGGGTATAAGTGCTCTGATTTTACCGATTTTTGACAAATTTTCAAACCAAATCGTTTACACCGGTTTGAGAAAAATTCAAACCTAAACCAAACTATTTTGAACGGTTTGAAAAAAAACTCAAACATAAACCTAACGGTTTGGTCCGGTTTTAAACCGTCGGTTTCGCCATATATTTTTTTTGCCCGTCGTCCGATTTTAAACCGTCGATTTCGCCGTATATTTTTTGCTTGTCTACTTTTATGCCATTAATTTAGGAGTGGACATTTTTTATAGAACCGGTGAAACCGGATCAAAATCATTTAGAACCGATCGATTCGGTTTTGGATTTTCTAAAAAATAATTTAATTTTGGGACAAATTATTAAGAACCAACCGGTTCCGGTCCAGTTCCCGATTCTAGTATGGGAACCGCCAGGAACCGGACAGATTTCATGGGATTTTTTTTTATTTTTTTGGTAAAATATATTATTCAATTTTCCAATCACTTTTATAAAAAATAATAATAATAATAATAATAGAGTTCATTCTTCATTTTAGACCCCAACATTTTTCTTTTTTTTTTTATTCTTTTTTTTTTTCTTATAATTCTTTAATTAATCGATTCTCAAGCCAAATTAGAATATAAGATAAATCTATACCTAAATAAATTTATATACAATATATAATTTCATTTCTAAGATCTGAAATTTTTATTTTGTTTTCACTTTGATTACATAATTGTTGATCTGATCAAAAATTTTCATCTAAATTTCTACAAATTATAATCGACAAAATCAGAAGTTACAATAATTTTTTAAAGGATGTCCAATTCAATGTAGAATTTTGATTTTGATTGAAATTTGTTTAATCATTGGAGTACTATGCAGTTTATATAAGTTGATGATTGTTTGGTGATAACAATTTATATGGAATACAATGTGAGATTGCTTAATTAATCGTTTCAGACTTTCAGTTTAAGAGCCTATGGAATATATAAGTCTCATTTAAAAATAAATAAAAAGCCCAACACAAAAGTCTTACAAGTTACAATTTAGAAATTTTCATTTTTAAAATTTTAAAATTTTTATATATTTTTCACCGCTCCGGTTTGCTTTTAAACCGCAATAAAATTTCTCAAATTTAAATCAAACCGTTTTTGACCGATTTGGTTTGGTTCAAAATCATTTCGTTGACGGGTCCACGTGGCATTAAACCGACGGTTTCCAAAATGCGGTTTCGGTTTGATTTTTCGGTTTGATGATTTTTGCTTACAACCCTAGGTGAAGGAGACGTAAGGATGTGCATCAGCATCACTTGCAAAGCCGCCCATCCGTCCTTCGTCCTCAGTTTTCCAGTATGTGCTGCATTTACGCATGGAAGAGAGATGATACATGAACGGAAATATTCTCAGTCAAATTTTTGACAGTGATCAAAGTTCACTAGTTCCCTGGACCATCAAAGATGAGGCTTTTTGAAAAACATTTGACGATTGCCCAGAAATATGGGCCTTTTGAAATAACTTCAGAGCATGTTTTGACCAAGCATACGAAACAGTAAAAGTTAATTTCAAATATCTTTATGTTTTCATAAATGTCTTAACTTATAGTCTTAGAAAACTTAATTTTTTTCTTCATTTAAGTAAAAGGAGTTATTTTTTAAGTAAACTCTTACCTTACCGTTAAGACAAATAACTTTTTTCTAACTTTGACCCATAAAAAAATTATTTATTTTAATACTTACTGATTTCTCATAAGTAAACTTCTTAGGCTTTCCAAACATGCCTTAATGGTCTAGACCTCCTGTGAAGTCTGGACCACCTAAGTTTATTGTATAGATAATAATGCAATGTATGGAGAGCTTCAAATTTGTACCTTCCTACAGAATCTTGTGTGAGGATTGTTTGTCAAAATGACAGGAAGTCGACATCCCAATTTCTTTGATTTCATAGACAGTATTTAGTTATGCTTATTCAATTTGTCCTAAGGATGCAACTTTATGGAGTGAAAGGTTAAAGTTTTAGGAAAAGCAATGGGACTACAATATATAGTTAAACTGGAGGAAGAGGTCGACCTAAAATCACAAAGCAAGCGGTAATTGAAAAGGAAGTGGGGTCGAAAAGGATGATCCATGTAGTCAAACCCCAAATAAGTACTGGATAAGGAAACTTAGCTGAGATAGAGATTTAAGTATGAACATTTTCTTAATCAGATCACATGCAATATGGAGTTGATCATGAGATGTTGGCCCTATTTCCAATAAGATCCGAATGACAAGTATTTTGTGATGAAGCCACAAAATGATCATGAATAACAATAAAATTTAGAATAGACCAAATATAGCACTTGTTTGAACTGTTGTAGAGTCCCTCAAGAATAGAGGTGTCAAGATGGACGGGCCGGACCGGCCCGTCCATGTCCGCCCGAAGGTGAACCGGCCCATGAATCGAGCGGGCCGAATCACGGGCCTAATATAATTTTTTACCGGTCCGGGCCTCTTTTTTTTAAAAAAAAAAAAAAATTATCATTTATTTTTTAAGTAACAATCTTTGAAAAAAAAAAGGGGCCGACCAGTTCATGACCCGGCCCCTGCGGGCTTTGCGGTCCGGGCCGGATCACTTAGTTTTTTGGTTCGGGCTGATCGGCTCATGCAGGTTTTTATAACGGGCTGTGCATGGGCTTTTTAGTGTGCAGGTCGGACCCGTTTTGACATGTCTACTCAAGAATAGAACGAACGTTCTTCTCAGCTTTCACGGAAGGTGACAATACTACAGACTGAGTTAAATTAAACGATCTTTCAGCACACAAGTTTCAGTAATAGTTGACATCCGACTGAGTCAGCTAAACTACATGAATCCTTCATTGCTCCATTTGGTATGCCAAACAATTGTTTGCAAATGTTATTTGTGCTTGATTCATTTAAAACAGAAATTAATCACCATTGAATTTATAGAAGAGGACAACTAACTATTTCTTTCAACATATTTTTATATGATATATGACATTAGTTTTGATAATAACATCATTATGACATGCACATGCATTTTTTTATTTCTCGAGTAATGCAACTTTGCCCAAATAGATTTACTAAGGCTTATTCCTTGAATTAGAGACGCTTAAGCTTCAAACCAACTAAGGTGTTTGCACATTTGCCTTGCATTTTTCAAACTTATAACTATCGCCCTTAGCCTTTTGAGTTATTTCTTTATAAGTTTATGTCTGTATTCTTTTATTTTCCTTCTTCTACCTAAAAGGAAGGAAAATAGGAAGGAGAATATACACTGCAATTGGAGGATGATGACAAACAATGAAAAGAAACATATAATGAGGATGCAGATGTTAATTATTCCCTCGAAGATCATATTAGAGTGAGGATATAAGAAATTATTAAGTTGTCCCCCCTTTTAGTAATAAATACTAATTTGAGAACTTATTATTTTCTATCTTCTTGATCTATTTTATGTTTGTTTGCAACTTAGACTTTTAATTTTGTAAATTAGTTTTATTATGGATTTTTTAAAAGGGTTTATAATATATTATGAGCAAATTTTGATTTTAAAGTTCTTTTGAATTCTTTTATTGTTCCATCCAGAAGATTACGCCTTGCCTCAAAGATTAAACACCTAGCTAAATTAAGCCTTTTTAAATACTGTTCAGAACTTCTAAAACGATGTCATGTATTATTTAAATTTTAATAGTTATTAGTGAATTATTGATCTTATCCAACAGTACATAACCATTAACTATGGTTGCCTTAACAAGACCACCCTACCCAATCACGCCTAACCTGGGAAAAGTGTTAAAGAACACTGCTGGCAGCTTTAAGTAATGAAATAAAATCTGTGACTTGGACAAAGGAGATTTTCGAACTGCTTAGGATCATTTTCTGAGTAAGAAGTCAGGAGAAAAACAATGGATGCACAGTGTAAACAAGGAGAGTTTCGAACTGCTTAGTAACATTTTCTGAGTTCCTACAAAACCATCCTACAGCTCTCAATCAGACGAAACAGAGATATGACGAGCATTATAAAACAAAGAAAGAATAAAATGCACATTGCCATAATTGAGCAGAAATCGAAATGGAAAATCCTTACAATCACATGGCAAATATTCTTGGAGTAAAACTGAACAATAAATTCAAGAACCATATTAGGCCTCCATGGAATATGGCTCATTCTATAAGATAACTGCATGGAGAAATTTAAATCATCTTAAGTCAAAGGCTCAATGAAATCACCTCAAAAGGTAATCATAATTGGCAATGAAATCACCTCAAAATTTCAACCTTATGAAAGATGCCTCAACTGAAATCAAAATTAAGATGCCAGGGAGCAAATATTGATGTCCATCTGTAAAACAAAAGGCTAGATAAGTTTTATGGCTACATGGCAATGAAATCACCTCAAAAGGTAATCATAATTGGCTGAGAAGCTGCATGGAATGAGAATTGATAGTGGATAATTAGAGAAAGAGAACAGTATATCTTGCATTGAGGAATATTGCCTAAACAATGACATTGACATTATTACAATAGATTGTTGGTTACATATACATAAATAAAGAAAGAAAAGGAGACAAACTGTTATACTTCTGTGTGTACACTCAAGTTTCAATGAGAGAATTAAGTATTATTTTAATTCTTGGCTACTGTGAAAAATGTAGAATGACAGTGAAGAGGACTGGGCAACTTTAATGTTTGCACCCTTTCTCCTATTCACGCTTAGCAGATAAAATGGGAATTATCTTTCTACATATAAGATAACTCAAGTACATCATCGCAGTTGTCTAGCATTTGGCAACTTTAATATGGAAAGGCAGGATTTTTTGCTGAAGTTCATAAAGTTCACAGCTTGTATTAACAAAACTACTGTGTCTGTGAATCAACTCAAAACAAATGAACATGCCTTGAAATCATCCTCGATTTTGGCAGTACATGAATCCCATCCACGATCTCCCTTAGTGGTGACATTGTTGGATATTTTGCCTCATCCCACACAAATCTACACATATCATAAAATTTTGCCAAATTCAAATAGCCGATTTACTGAACAATTTAACAAATCTACCAAATTTATTCCATAGAAAAATAAAGTACAAACCAATTACCTTGTAAGATAAGAATCAACAGGAACCCAATCTACCGTAAGTGAGCTACTGACCACTCCTGAAACCCTCTCCAAATCCTCAATCTGTCTCCGGATTTTGTGCGACGCTCCTTCAATAAAGTTGTTTGGACTGCCAAAAGAAAATCAAAATATAATTCGAAAAACCATTTTTTTCCCAAACTACTATACCATGCCGCAAAATCAGCTGAAACTTGAAGAACTATAACAAGAAAATAGAAATAACCAACCTTCAATAAATCATCACTCAATGCCAACAACGAATCTAGCATACCTACACGTAGATTTGGAATGTTGAACTGCAAAATTCAACAAAACTACTATTCGTGATCTCAAAAGAATCAAGTTTTGCCCCCAAAATATAACATGAATTAATAATAGCTTGAACTACTCTTCTCTACAAGTTCCAATAGCAAATCAAAGCAGTCAAAAACTTAATTCCAAAACCTTAATCAAGCTACTCTTGTCCACAAGATTGAGCTTTTAAGATAGAATTCGAGAATTTAGTTCTACTAAATGCATAATTAACACATAAATGTAAAAATTACTCTACAGAGAGGGGTATCGAAGGCGGATTTGGAAATAGATTCTTGGAGGCGGCTCCAGTGGGAGGAGGTTTGGTCGACAAGTCACCATTACAGATTTTCCGATTGACTGATTAAGGAACAAAAATGCTAGTGTGAAATTGTATAGAGAAATTGGTGGTCTGAAGATCGTTACTATGTGGGTCCTACACTTGAATCAAATTCAATGTATTTTATAGTTAAATAAAAATTGTATTGATAAATGCTGATTTAGCATTATTTAATATTAAACATTATCTCAATAAAAATTGAAAATTAAATATTATTCCATTAAACAAAATGGAAGTTTAGCGAGTAATCCCCGAACAGTGTATGATCTCCTCCCTCTATTCTATGCTTTGTCCAACTTTCTTTAAACACAAAATTGCTCCGTCTTTACACAAAAAATTTCGCACTATTGTATCTTTAAGTGTGATTTTGGTTTTATGTCAAGAAATTAAATTTTCTCGCTTTTCACGACATGCAGCATTAAAATTTTCACGACAACTCAAATTAGGATTTGAAGCAGGTCAAGCTAATCTTGATATATAACATTCAAATATTTTTAATTTTTTAACACTATTAATAATTAATAGTTTATAGAATAACGTTACGAAGTTAAAGTTTTACTTTTGTACTATGAATGTGTCTAAAAATTTAGTATAGCATACTTCCATAAACAAGATTTGAATCTCGAATACAAAAATGTTTCACAATCATGAATTCTATTTATTTTATTCTTTCATCATATAACCGAATCAAAACGAATTTCAACAAAAAAAAAATTGCTTCTACAACAACAAAAAGGAATTTTTTAGATCTCGAGAGCCACATAACAATATAAATAAATTGTTATTGAAACCTTATTTGTGCAAGAATAACGAATAATTAAAACCCAACTTGCTGCTATTTTATTTTATTTTATTATTATTTTTTTAAAGCTGAAAAACCAACTTGTTACACAAACAATTGATTGTTAGCCAATGATGCAATTTTCTCTTCTTTCTTCCAATTTCTCTTCCCTTGTTTTTATTTCCCCTACACAAGCAAAGTTGTATTACACTCGACTACAAATAGAAACACGAGAGAGGCCAACCTGATATGAAAATTCTAACATTATTCATAGAAAAGAAAAGAACAATATTTACATCACCAAAGCATAGCAAATTTTACCAATTTGTAATAAAGTTACAATTTTCTGTACTCGGTAAATAAACACACAAATTTTATAGGTGACATCATGTTCCTAAACTTGCTGATAAAAAAACAAAATTTCTCCTCACTCCATTTTGACTCTGCCATCCTGTAGCTGTTGTTTATTGGGCTCAGCAGGGAAGTATTTTATACCAACTAGATCGCCTACACTGCCGATAACCTGATA
The DNA here is from genome assembly GCA_019395295.1 of Osmanthus fragrans. Classification (NCBI taxonomy): domain Eukaryota; kingdom Viridiplantae; phylum Streptophyta; class Magnoliopsida; order Lamiales; family Oleaceae; genus Osmanthus; species Osmanthus fragrans. Next base: position 28,412,603 of record CM033352.1, on the reverse strand, counting down.
CAAATACAAAGTTAATAATCGATAATATGTCACCACGCACAATTAGTTCCAATGTCGGAATCTGTCAATATTTTTTCAATTGTCATGTAGTCCTCATGAAAACATGATTTACATCATATTCTGGGCATCGACCAAAATTCGGACCTGTCTTCATAAAATTAGGTATGCGAGGATACACTAATGATTTAACACAAATTTAGATGGTTTCTGTTATTGAAGATTAATTGTGCAACTACATGGAAGATTGAAGACTTGGGACCTTTTTGGCATGGCTTTCGAAACTAACAAGCTACTTTTGACATGTTTGGATAATTTTACAAGTTTTTTGTCTAATTAGAAGAGTTTTTACAGGAAATTGGCCAATGTAGCCTCCTCATAAAGCATTTCTACAAGAAGCACAAGAAACAGGCTGTAATATGTTTCGTCTAAAACAATGGAAACCAACTTGCTAATGGACCAATAGGTTAGGTGCAATAATGAAATTTTCCTTATGAAGTATTACAACAAATGTGGTCTTACAGAAAATGGATGTTGAGGCAGGAAAACATAGAAGAGAAGAAAAAAACAAAAGAGGAAATCAATAACTACAAGATAAGACTCTAACCTCTAAAGCTTTAACAAGGTCTTCCCTTGTATGAGCAGCAGAGATGCAAATGCGTGCACGAGCCAACAGTAAAGGGGTAGCTGGAAAAGCAACTGTTACAACAGCCACCTATACAGTAGAACAGCAAGTCATGACAAGTGAAATTAAAGTCGAAGTGAAACCAAACAGTAATGGACCGTTACTGTGAAATGAAACCAACAAACGGCATCTGAGATGAAAAGCTTACATTTCGTTTGAGGCACTCCCGTGAAAAAGCAGGAATTTTTGATGGATTATAGAGCATGACAGGCATTACAGGGGAATCATAGTCTCCTAATACATAAAAACCCATTTTTTGCAATTCAGATCGGAAAAAGTTACTGTTTTCACGAATCCGTGCTAGTTTCTGAGCCCCTGCACTAACAAATTGCTCCAATAGTGAGTAAATACTCTAGATTGAGATGGACTTATTAGTCATAAAAGGGCAAGGAAAAAATCCCACCTCGGTTAGAACCATCTTCTCCAAGAATAACCTTAATGGAAGAAATGATTTGTTGAGCAGCTGGAGGTGATATTGATGTCGCATAAAGATGCGCAGGGCAGGTATACTTCAGGTATTGAATAAGTTCCTAAAATTTTGAAACAAGATGTTAAAAACACAGAACAAGATGAAGCAAAAAAAAACAGAGATTGGCTCTCTGTTGTTGCACATTATATGAAGCAAGCAATTAGAGGAAATTAGCCCAAGGCTATAAACGTTGATTAAAACTAGAAAAAAAAAAAAAAAAATTTGCAATGGTAATTTCCTTCTCAAGATCAAAAACAAGAAGGTTAAGTTTAGATCTTTACCAACAAGGAAGCGAAAAAGAACTTCAATCATGTTCTTAGATGTCTGGATTATAAATTCATCACATGTCAGATGATATTCCATTTCCATGTTTACACTTTACAGCTATGTTCATCGAGGCTCGTCAAATTTAAGCCGCACTTATTGAACTATTAATCGCTAAAAAAGATGATTTTCAGTGTGTGGGTGTTTCTAAGAGGATAAGAAGTTGTTCAATTAAAATCATATTTTAACAGCACAATACAGTTATACGAGCTCTTACATTGCATTATTGTTTCAAGTATTCTTCGTAGTTATATTCATAGAAATTAAATATTATGCGCATGCGTGAAATACATCCACAGTCAAGTCATGCAGAACGCTTATATTTATAAAACACAATATCTACAAGTGTATATGTAAATGGAGCTAGAAAAAGAACCTCAGATCCTGCAATATAACCACCACACGATCCAAATGATTTAGTGAAAGTTCCCATCATGACATCCACATCTGCAGTATCAACCCCTAAGAGTTCACAGACACCCCTTCCAGTTTTGCCGATAGCTCCAATGCTGTGGGCCTCGTCCAGATAAACATATGCCTGTTACATGCAAAAAATCAATTTATATGCATATGAATCTGAAAAACGGCAAAAAGTTCCAAAAAAGTGAAAAGTTGATATCTTAATTTCTTCTATATTACGAAAAAAGAAACTCCCGACGAATAACCCACATCATATTTTTAATAAGCAAGTCAATTTAGCATAAAAGGTGAAGCTTTCATCCTGACAAACCAGAAGGTGTAACCTGTAGATTATTTCCAAATATGCATATTAACAATAATCGTATGTAAGAATATCTACCTTATATTTCTTACATACGGCAACAATCTCAGGAAGCTCGCATAGCTCTCCTTCCATACTGTATATTCCCTCTACTAGAACAATTATTTTCTTCCAAGGTCTGTGTGTTCTAGGCTGTCCATCAGCAATCTGCTCCCTCAGAACTTTCTCCAAATGGGATGGTGCTAGAGGAAGGATAACAGAACAACATGGTGCATAAAAAAGCACAAAAAATTAGCTTGGATAAGAAAACAAAAAATAAACCTTGAACTCACTGTTATGTTGAAAAACTCGAACGGTAGCTCCAGTTCCTCGAGCGCCATTTACTATGGAGTTATGGTTCAGAGAATCACTAATGATCAAACCTCCCTGCATCCAAATTGATTGAAAAGAACTATATACAAATGCAAAACATCACAGAAAATTCTAGTCAAGGTAATAGGATGTACCTTCCCAATTAACGCAGGAAGAATGGCAGAATTTGTTGCATAACCCATGCCAAAGACTACAGCAGCCGGCTTTCCAACAAAACTCGCTACACGCTGCTCTAGTTCAGTGTGCAATGTTGTTGTTCCTGATGACATTGTTCAAGTGATTAATAGTACACATCAGCACTTTGTCATAATTTTCAGAGAAAAGTCTTAACATTGTAGCATCTTGTGAGGAACATGTATTTACCTCCATCAACCCGAGTGCTGCAGGTGCTTGGGGAAAATCTCTTCATGGATTCAATTACACGAGGCGTACAGTATTCATCAGCTGCAGCAAACCCTAGATAGTTATATGATCCTATGTTGAGGCACCTACTTACATTTTTGGTTCGCCTGCATGGGATGCAACTAAATCAGGAGAATATTTAGACTTAAAGTGGCATTTAGGTTGAAGAACCTTGCTTCTGAGTTTCAAATATCATTGATTTTGTGTACGTAGTCCAATGCCACATCATTAATGCAAATAGATATCAGAATCAGATTCCAACAATGCTCACCATGATAAAAGTCAACACACCCAGCTACTCATATTGGAAAAAGAAACAAACTCACAAGGAACAGATCGTAAACAGGAAACAAAAGCACTTACTGTAGTGTTTTGTTATTGTCTTTGGAGACACGCTCCACCACATCAATCCAAGCATCTGGAGGGCTTGAAATTGGTCGATTAAAGCAGTCCTAAAAATTGTGGAACTTCATTATAGGAGCGACTAAAATGTATCGAGGAAACGTTAAGGTTCACACATTAAGATGCAGTAAAAAGCCGCTATCTTGTCAAAATCTGAATGAAACGACATTCGTGTTGCTTATCATTGTCAAGATTTTGTAAACATTATAACTAAGAAGTTTAAGCAATGGCGATCAGAATTTAACATATGTGTGCATGTGAATCCATACTAAACCACTGAATAGTACTCTGAGAAGATCCATTAGAATGAATTCAAACTCAAGAAATATAAATCCAGTACTCTTAGCCAAAAAGTCCAAGCAACACCAAATCTTGAACCTATCGCATCATCCGGTTACACATTTAAAACACATTTCCTTTTAATACTATAGCAATAACATTCAATCATCTGTTTAATATTTTCATTCCACAATAATTTGTCACCTTCTCGTTTAATTCCAACTTCTCTCTCTTTTTTTCTTAAAAAGATAAGATGAAACAAAAAATAAAGATGACTTCTTTTTCCATTTATCTCCTCTACAATTTATCCCGGCAAAATTACATGAATTTCAGTATACGACTCCAATCATTACTAATCAATTTCAATTCAGTTCTAAAATAAGAAGTTTTTTTGTATTTTGCAGGAAACAAAACTCATTTTTAACAAACATCAACGAATTCAAACAGCATTGCAGATCAATAAAAATTTATCCACATAAAACAAAAACAAAAAAAGAACCCAAAAACTAGGGAGAAAAAAAATACGTCAGCAACAGATATTCATTTTCAAATTACCTGAATCCGTAGGTACAACCTCCGAACGTAGAAGTCCTCTAGCCCCAAGCAGATCGGCGCATACCCCTTCCATTACAAAAACAACACCACGATTTCAAATCAAACCAAACCAAATCACATCCACAAATACAGATACATAACAAACAAACAAACAAACGTCAAAATTACCTGAAGGCTGCTTTGGGACCACCAATCGATGATTTTACGGAAGAAATCACGCAATTGGCCGAATACAAAAAGAAGTCCATAGCTGAAGTACGTTGTCAAAGCGGTGAGATAAGGAATTGTAATCATTTCCAATCGGCTGGCGTAGAGAGTCAAAACCGGTGCCGGAGAAGCAGAGGATTGGAGCCTCCTCTACAGAGATCCAAATTGAGAGAAAATTTAAGAGAGAGAAAGCTGGCTAGCGGGGGAAGAGTGAGACGATTGGGTTTGACCCGTTTTCATTAGTGTGTCCCGATTTTGATTTTTATATTTTTCCTTTTCTTAATTTGATTTTTCTTTTTCTTTTCTTGCCTTTCTAGATTCCAAGAATGTTGACATTTCGCACAACCCACCCCCACACCCCACGTCCTCCTAAACCCAACCGAAAGACCCACGACCACAGTCTCATCGCCGTTTGTCGCCGGCATCCACAAAAACCCCATCAAATTAGGTAGTAATACATTACAAAATTGTTCGAAGAAGATGGGTTTGATTTGGGGGCAGAAAAATGGAGAAAAAGGAAGAATGGTTGAGGAAGAAGGTTGTGGTTGACGTGGTTATAGCGACTGATTTTGCTCGGTGGGAGTAGGATGGAGAAAATGACGACGAATAAGTCTGGACGTGGGGGGTTTGGGTGGGATTTAGGAGAGTGGGTGCAGATTTTTTTATTTTTGATTTAATTATCATAATTGTGTTTTTATGTAATATATAACCTTTATCAATTTGATCAAAATTGGTCAAATATTTTTTTTTGTTTTTTTGGTCAACTAATGGTCAAATTAACAAAACCATCTCTTTGGACTCCAACTCCAAGTGCTAATTTTTTAAAGATTTGAAATTGTGGTTGACACAAAGTAAAGGTTAATGTAAAATTTGCAAAAAAGTGAAAGATTTGGGACCGTTGTTACAATTATCTCTAAAACTATGGATAATTAGAACAAAATATTGTCCCTGATTTTCTTAAAATTTAAAGCAAGAGGATCGTTAGTAACTATCAATTGTCAATTAATTAATAATAGATACATTTCAAACGTTAATGCTAACGTTAGGTTACCTATTTCTTCTTTTAATTATTCTCTTGGAGGGGAAAATAGCACACATCAATGTCGAAAATGACTCGTGAATGATAAATTCCATAATTTATGAATTGAGATTCAATTTTTTTTTACAGCATTGCAATTTCATAAAAAAAATGTGAAAGAAAAAAATAAATAAATAAATTATCGATATAATTGGAAAAAATAAATAAATAACGGATATGCTTGAGAAAAGGATAAGAAACACAAAAAATGGTTTTAGGGGAAAAGGAAAATATAAAAAAATAAAAATTTGATATTTTTGGTGGAAGAAAGGAGAAAATTTAATAAATAAATGTGTGAGAATGTGGTTCCCTTAACCCTAGAATTAATGTGAGCCCATAATTAAATGGATGGTTGAGATTAATTCTTGGTAGATATTTTGGCTAGATTTGTTGGAGAAGCTTTAGACTCTTTTTGTCTTTACGTGAGAGCCACACGTGACTCTTGCTAAAAAGGACTTTTCCCTCCTATATTTTCGGATTCTCTCCTTCAACTGAATCTCTCTCTCTCGTTTTTTTTACTGTGAGTTTCTTCTGTGATTCTCTTGTGATAACTTAGACCTTGAAAGAGAGGCTAAGTATATGAGATATTTCTCATAGCTTGGTGGTGAGAGAGGAGGCGGCGTTGGCGACGGTGAAGGGGTTCTTTGCTGAATTTTCTTCTCTCTCTCTTTGGTGTGATAATTTGCGTTGATTGGAAGTTGTTCTTGAGCCTAAATCCCAACAAACGGTATAGCCCCACCAATGTTGATTAATTTTTGTCTGATACTTGAAACATGGGACAACTCTCTGCCAGCCCATTTTTTATTTGTCTTGAAAATTATACGACATTACATGTCAAAAAAAAATCAGGTCATATTACGGGGACCCATTTTTTGGGTTAGGTCATCCTCGCGGAATCGCAATCCTTTGCTTCGATCACTGTAGCATATGCATCGTCCAGAGCATATGAGTTCGAAATTCAACAATGACATCTAAATATGAATGCTACGCTTGATGCCATAGGATGTTTGGTTTGTGCATAAAAAGTCGAATTATTAGCTCTTGTCTCCACTCTCTCCTTTTTTTTTTTTTTCATAGATCTCTGTTATATATATAAAAAAATTAACATTTAATCACTTTTAAGCACCCTCAAACACGCTGTAAAGTGCATTTGACCCCAAAAAAAAAAATTCAATTTTATGTGTCACATTTTTTATTATTTTCATTATATTTTATTGCACTTAAAACCTTCAATCTTTGTTTGTTATAGGGTTAATTTCAAAAATTGTCACTGAAGTTACAGGAAAATTACAAAATGGTCGCTGAAATTCAAAACTTTCAGTAAGGGTCACTGAAGTTTCGGGCGCTTTCAAAAACGGTCACTGAAGTTTGGAAAACTATCAAAAACGGTCACTGAGTTACAAACACTTTTTCAGTTTTTTTGTGACTTTTATGGCAACTTTTTTGCCACTTTCGACCACCGAAATCGCCAAATTTTGATACCGTTGAAAAGCCCACAATGTCCTCTTCAATTATCACCCAAAATCTTCTCGTAACTCCAAGGGATTCGGCCGAAAAATTGCCGCAAATGTCACCCAAAAAATCTGAAAATCTGGACAGATTTTCAGATTTTTTGGGCGACTTTTGAGGTAATTTTTCGGCGACTTCCGACCACCAAAACCGCCGAATTTTGATATCGTTGGAAATCTGAAAATGTCCTCTTCAATTACCATCCAAAATCTCCCCCCCAACTCCAAAGCATTCGACCGAAATAAGCCCACAAAGTTAGCATCCCAAATCTGGGCAGATTTTCACCTTTTTGGATAGCCGACTTTGTGGGCTTATTCCGGTCGAATGCTTTGGAGTTGGGGGGAGATTTTGGATGGTAATTGAAGATGACATTGTCAGCTTTCCAAAGGTATCAAAATTCAGCGGTCTTGGTGGTCGGAAGTCGCCGAAAAATTGCTGCAAAGTCGCCCAAAAAATCTGAAAATCTGCCCAGATTTTCAGATTTTTTGGGCGACTTTTTCGGCAATTTTTCGATCGAATCCCTTGGAGTTAAGGAAATATTTTGGATGGTAATTGAAGAGGACATTATGGGCTTTCCAACGGTATCAACAGTTGCCGGTCTCGGTGGTCGGAAGTGACCGAAAAGTTGCCGCAAAAGTGTTTGTAACTCAGTGACCATTTCTGCAAGTTTTTCAAACTTCAGTGACCATTACTGAAAGTTTTGAACTTCAGTAACTATTTTGTAATTTTTCTATAACTTCAGTGACCATTTCTGAAATTAACCCTTTGTTGTAACACACAACTAATTAACTTTTTTGGACACGTTATTATCAACCTTTCTCATAACTGTTTCGTCAAAAATTCATTTGGAAAGGGTAAAACATATTTTACAAATATCAAATATAATATAACAAATGTAAAAGTGCAATAAATTATTTTATGTATACCATTTTTTACAGCATTCTTTATATTGTGCCATGTAGCAACACACCATTCGATAGTTTAAAAAAATATATATAGTTTTTCTGCCCACAATTTTTTGGAAACAAGGGGATGTCAAAATCAATGTAAGGAATGAATGTAAATTTAGCATTATTATTTTTTTTTTCAGCAAACAGAATATTGAAGTCAAATGACCCGATTAGTGCAGATTGAATTCACTGAGCTAATAACAGTTGGGTGAAAGTTGATTGCTTTCCAGTGCAAATAACCCATCAAGGATTGCAAGAACTTGTATCATTTTGTCAACCAAAATTATTAAAACAACTTTATGATCGTTTTCGGAAACTACACAAATTTAACCACATTTGCTCTTAAACCATTCAATATGTGTATCCTAAAAGTCTAAAAGTTCAAGGCACGAGTAACAAAATTAAACCAAGAGCCTAGCATGCTATGTGACACTTGCATTTTCAATGTCTTTTCTTGTTTCCACTTTGCTTCGACGGGTTAAAGACCATGTGCATAAACAGAACGACGACGAAAAGCACCGAGATATGAGAACCATAATTCACCAGGAGCTTCTGTACAGTTGAAAAGATACACAGTAAGAGCATGGTTGGCAAAATGGTACAGGAGATGATCAATCTTTGAAGTATTTCTCAGTGAATTCAACATCTTTAGGATCATGAGAAGATGCTTCAATACCCCCCCCCCCCCCCCCCCGGGGGCCAATGATGAAAGAACATATTTATCAACCAATCCAAGTACAGAAATAACAGCAAAGCACACGATAAGGAGGAAAAAAAATGCTAGTCAATCATTTAGCCGAAATAGATGAGAGAAAGCCAAGAAAGGAAGTTGTTACCTTTAGCTGAGCATTTAGCCGTAACAAGATTTTACATCCAACCAAAGGGAAAGGGGAAAACAAAGCAAGAGTATAACGTCAGAACACTACTGAAGAAAAAGAAAAAAGAAATATAAGAGAAATTTGTGACATGCTTTATGTTGCGACTTGTGAGATAATAAAGAAGAATGTTACCTTCTCTGTCATTTTCCCAGATTTAGTGTCTGAGAGAATTTTCAGCGGCAATATAGGGGTTGAATATGCTTCCTGTAAACAGTGATTACATGAATATTAAGAATGTGCTACTTTTTCTAATAATTGAGATTTCGTAAAGAACAAACCTGTAGTCTAGATTTTGTGGGGACCCGATAAGTGACCAATGCAGGTGCACCATAGTAGACTGTTTTCACATTTGACTCCAACTCAAACGAATGGGAAACAAGGGAACCACTGAGAAAAATGCAATGAACCAACACGTCAATGACAGAGAGACAAGAGTATAAGCGGGCTTCAAAAAGATCAACGTAAAGAACTTTGAATCTTACGCGTCAAGTCTTTCCCATGACTTAGATGTGTTGCCAATCACAGAATCAAATACATCTTGAGCCCAACTATCATCAGCAAGAGTTACATCATATGCAGTGCTGCAAATGTTAACTAAACATTATTATGCACAGTCAGATAGATTAAAAACTAGCAAATCATTCACAACAGGCTGAAATTGACATGATGGATGAGCCATATTGTATCCCATGATAACTTGAAAAACATGTAGTACACTCAGCAATGTACCAATATAAAGTATAAACTTTATAGATTTAATTAGAAATCAACAGAATTAGACACTAAGCTACTTGAATCCAATTTCATCATTCTGCTTGATTTTAGGCTAGCTTGTGGTTACTAGTATTGCCAAAAATTACCATTTCTTTTCTACTACCAATGAAAGCCCAAATATGGTCTTTCTATACAGAATTCCGGCTAGCATATATTTTATTCTCAGATTACAAAAAATGTACGCAACTCGTTGCAAACAAACCTTGCTGTTTATCATCTTTTTGGCTGCTTTACCACTATATGGCTTTATAGCCGTAAAAAAAAGTTCCAACACGAAACTATGAAGGCCCATAACATTTATGGACATATCCATTCTTAAATCTTCTGATCCTTGCATTTGATTTGTTAAAATATAGTTACATTAACACATAAATTGGAAAAAAAAAAAAAAAAAACCTTGTAATGTACAGACATCAAAGCACAGGATAAAAAGTTTGCATGTAATCTTTCACATACGCACACACAAAAAGATAGATAAAAAATAAAACGATTAGCGTATTTGTTTCCCAAATATGATTCTAAAACAAATAAAAACTGCACTGCAACTACTTTTTTTCGATCACAAAATGAAAAAAAAAAAAAAAAAAATCAATTAATACAAACTAGATCTTAATCAATTAAAATGATAGTGGCAATGAGAAAGTTAACGAACGCGGATCCACGGTTGTAAACGTCAATGGAGACGGAGATCCGTTCGACGCCGGAATTGATCTTTTTGAGAGCAACTCTTTTGTGCGCCACTATAAACGGAGACTCTGATGCATTTACAAATGGTGAAGAAATGAAAATCAGAGCTAGAACAGCGAGAATTGCCAATCGAAATGCGTTTTCCATTGATTGAATTGAAACTGAAGCGTTTTGTTACGCAGATTCTGTAGAGATTTATGGGGGACGGTAAACAGTCGGAGTCGGTCTGACAGAGAGAGGGTTTATATATAATGGGGTGGAAAAAATTGGTGGGCCTGAAATTGGGCATATACCGAAGGCTATAGTTCATACATTTTCTCATATATAGAGTTTCAAAACAGAGATTCTTCACTCTTCTTTGATTCAAAACTTACAATTTAGTGACGGTTTTGATTTAAGTGAAAGTGTGACGTGTCTTAAATTTTAGGATGGTGAAGTTCAAACGCCATCCTATTTACTTCTAAGGGTCAATTTGATTACAAAGGTGAAAAATGAGTGGAAATAACATAAATGGTAGGAAATTGAATTGCCTAAAATTTATTTTACAGGGAATTGTAATTAATGGTGTTTGATTGATATAATTTTTCACCGGGCAAATTTATTGTTTGACTATATTTTTTACGCAAATTGTCAATTAAATGAATAATTTTTTTTCATTTACTTTGGAATATATTCCAATTGCTATAAAAAAAAATAAAAATAAAAAAAGAGTCAAAAAGTTGGAAAACGTTTTCCCACTAATATGATAGAAAAGCGTTTTCAAGTTTTTGCGCATCAACAACTTGTACCTTGGAAAATTTGGAAAACAATTTTTCCTAAAAAAATTAGTGCAATCAAACAGGTGAATAGTAAAAAGAACGAAAATATTTTCCATTTTCCATGAAAAACTAGGCTTATCAAACACAGCCTAACTAAATAATTACTTTGAAAATAAATATTTTTTTGATAGCTATAGTAGAAAATAAGTTAGTTATGGTGCATTTAGTTTGCTGTTTTCAAGTTATTTTTAGTTTTTAATTTTGCTAAATAGTGAAAAAGTGTTTAGTCCGTTATTTTTTAAAATGTTTTTTCGAAAATAAGGTTAAAACTTATACTATAAAACTCAAAACTTGTTTATGACGTTTTAAGCGTTCTGTTTATGACGTTTTAAGCGTTTTCAGTCAAAATTTTGAAAATATTTAAAACATGAAAAGCAAACATTTAAATAAATTTTATTTAATAAAAATTATATATATAATTCTAACCAATAAATTTTTTTTTTTTTAAAAATAAGAGGTGGAATTCTAAAAAAAATAAAATTTAAAAAAATAAAAACTAAAAACTAAAAATTAAAAATTAAAAAATATGTATAAAAATTTCTAGAAAAATAATAATTATAAAAATAAAATATAAAAATAGTTCAAACTATTAATGATTATTTATATACCGTATTTTCTAAATTAATTGCTTTTAATTTTTATTCATCAAACAAATTTTGTTGACTAGAATATTGAAATTAAGAATCTTTATTTTTTTACTAAATTTAATTTTTGTCGATTTGAAAAAATTTATAATTTAATGTAAAAAAATCCTTTAAAGAAAATATATTTAATGAAAAATTAATTATTAGAAATATAGCCTTTGTTTGAGCGCCCCCTCCCCTTCTTCTTTTTTTGGTTTAATAGAACTTGGAATCATAATTCTTTTTTCGAGAATGTATGATTAGAAAGTAGGAAAAAGTTTTTGGTTTATGTACATAATATTTTATTATGTAAAAATATGGTTAAAAATGAGTTTTGAAAAAAATGGGGATCAAACAACGACATAGTATGCAAAACGATAATATAATCTAATATATAAGGTGTGATTTGTTATTTTTGTTAAGAGTATTTTTGCCCATTTAGTTATTTACAATGTTATATTTGTTGTAAATATAATAATTTCTATGAGTAACTTTTATATCCATGCGCCCCTAGTCACGATAAGTGTTGTAACTTTAATTATTTGATTCTTAATAAAACATATAAATTTATTGATTTCTCTCTTTTATTATCTCTTTTTCTCTCTAGTTTATAACAATATTTGCATTTTTTTTTTCAGCAAAGAGCCCTTTTTTGTAACTATTATGCAAAATGTATACATGAAGAAAGTAGAAATTTTAGTAACAAGTTAGAATTAATGGTTAGAATTAAGCAAATTTCCATACTTAAATAACTCCTTCCACAACCGATGTGAGATAACCTTAACGGTTAGAATTAAGCAAATAACTAGTATCGCCACGGTTGCCTGAGAAATGATATACCTAACAAAATGTGATTTTTCGTAAGCTAGTTGCATGTTTTCACAGTGTATGCTGGAAGAGAAGGTCTAGCATGAAAGATGAGAGCCAATTAGGATAGCCGAAGGACAACGCCTAAAAACCGTACAATTAATTATGAGTCGAACCCATGATTAAGAGTGGATTTAGGCGATCATCCTTGGCTACCAAATCAGGCTTTTCATTTTCAAACAAGGCCTCCCTTCCTTTCCCTTAAATTTGCTTGATGAATTGATTTTCAACAGAAAATAAGCCATATATATAGGCAATGGAAAACTGCAAGACAATATTGGATTGACAATAAAGAATAACTGTTTATGTCAATACTTTTGCCTTTTCAATTAGACTTCCAATTTGAGTCTTTTTTTGAAGTTGATATGCATGAAAAATTGAGTTATCTTAAGGGCATATGTTCCTCCAATTGGAGGGAGGGACCATACCCTGTTCGTAATGAATATTCCAATTGAAAAAAAGACAGAAAATCCATCTAAAATATGTGTGTAAGTTGGGAAAAAAAAAAAAAAAAAAAGAGAAGCATTTTGTAGTTGACTTTAAAATCTAGATGATCGGTTGCAATAAGCATGGTCCATCATTCCATTTGTCTAGTACCTAACAAAGAATGTCAATGCTTCTTAATTAGCCACCAAATTTTCTCTTATTATCTTGAGACCTGCTATATGGTGAGGGCCCAGGCCATCCAAGAGCGCCACTGTCTGTCTAGGGCCCATGTGACCTTGGACAATGAGTTTTTTTCCTTTTATCTTCCCCTTGACTTCAAATATTTCAGCACATTGGATTGAAATTTGGACTTCTAGTCCAAATTAACAACTTTATCGGAAGCTTTTTCGTGAAAAAAGTGCCAAAGAGAACGTGTCTTTAGCTACTTGGCACGCAATCATTTTGACATTTTCATCATGCTATGTCCTTGACATGGCCTAATTTAATGAAATTTTAACACCATACTAGAAGAAATTTCACTTTTAACGACAAATATTTTCATGATAAAAATCAATTTGAAAATTTTTCATCAAAAAGTGAACATTGAGAAAGATTTTAATCATAAAGTTTCTATCGTTAAAAATGAAATTTTTGTCAGTTAAGAGGAAGACAATCAACCTTTTCGTCCAATGTTTTCCCTTCACATCAATTTATGTAATCACTCATGCACCATTTTTATGTATCCATGTGTTTACACGTGAAATCATGTCCGTCTTGTATTTAATTTAGACTTTCAAATATTTTTATAGACTTTTCTTAAATATTATTGAAACGCAATAAAAATTATTTTACACGAAAGACAACATATGGAAAGAGTAACAATTTATAATCTCCGAATCGAAGTATACAATAAACATCAATAATTTAACCAATATTTTTGTCCTCAAATGTAAAACCAGCATCTAACTCAACTTTTCCGCGATGCATTCGCAGAAATTACAGTGAGGAAAAGATAGAACACGATACAAATGAATGACATCGTAACAGATAACGTAATTCTGTTGCAATATTTAGCAAAATGGTCACAAATTGCCATCCAACCAGTGTGGCTGTTGCCATATTTCCCCACGTACCCTATCGCTGTAGCTGCTGCACATCCAGCCATCAACAACGTTGTCAAAATCTGTGGATCAAACAATTTCAATTCCTCATCAGTACATTTATACTAAACGAAATTTTAAATTATTTTTCTTCCTTAATACACAAACGTACCAAGTCATGCAGAAATATGAAGAAGTAATTTCTTGGATTCACGGCCTTGTAACCAAGGATGAAAACAATAAACAAAGAGAGAAGAGAGAATGCAAAAGCAATAATATTTGCAAATGCAAAGAACCTGCATCCAACAACACAAAAATAAGTCGAAAAAGATCAGACAAATAATCCTTAATTTTCTTTTATAAGATTTTGGGTAAGGTTGTTGAAGATAAAAATCAGAGCCCGCATGCATTGAATAATAGATCTTACTTAAAAGCCGAAGAATAGCTATAACGTGCGTCGACCACGATTCCGAAAACCTCAACAGTTTGCTTGCTAGTGAGGACAAGCCATGTAGCAGCCAAAGTACCCCCAGTGGCCAAAACTCTCAACAGAATCTGTGATGCAAATGACAATTTATGTGTTTTATGAAGAGATGTACTTCCTGTATTTTCCATTATTTCTACTATCTTTCTCTTCTTCCTTAATTACTGCAGAAGCTGAGGAACAGATAGTATTTATAGAGAGAGGCAGAGAGTGAGAGGGAGGAATAATTCAATATCAAGTCCGAGGAAAAAGGTATGTTTTATGCATTCTTAATGTTATGAGGGAAAAAGAAGTATAATAAAAATAGCTAGAGATCTACAATTTATTTATGAATTTTGGTATCGACTATTACCTAGACGCGTGTTAAAAAATTCCAAGAAATCTAAAAATTAATCCGACACTATAATATTTTTGCTTTTTTTTTTCCCGTATTTAAGATTGTCTAAGCATTTTTATATTATATTGGTGTTCAATAATTAGTATTGTCTAATAAGGAAGTATAATAAAGGTAGAGATCTATAATTTATTTATGATTAATGCTATTCACTACTACTTAGACGGGTGCTATAATTATCTGTGGTGCTATATAACATTATCGGATTGCTCAAATGAAATGTAATAGATCGTGATGTAGTCTATTACAATCACTTTTTTTTGTGTAAACCCTCGACTAGTGTCTAAGCTTCTCTTTCGAAAATGATTATATTCGGTTTTAGATTGAATATGACAAGCAGCATAATGTATAAGATTTTAGTGTTACACTACCTCACCATGTTTATGGTTTCGAGATAATCATAAACCTTGATTGTATATATAATTGGTGCACTATATATTTAAATGATTTTAATAACAAATTAAGGTCGGTTAAATGGTCCTATGTTTCTCAAGTTTGTTGCTTAGGAATAGGAAGATTGCTAGACTAAGTAAAACATCAATTTTGATGCTTTAATATGTCATCATTAATTTGTATTGTTTTTCCTTATTATCATTAGATTTTTCCAACGTTAATTGGCAATTTAATTTAGCTTTTACGGACGCGAGCAATGTTATTTATCACAGAAGGAGAATTCTATTGTCTTTAATTGGCGATTAATTTTTTATTTTTTTTATTTAAACCAATTGAAGGTAGTGGGATCCACATCCACATAGACTAAAACTCATTACTCTTGATGATACATCACATTATTATTTACGTAACATTAGTCGTAAGATTCATTTACATTTATGTGCGTTGAAATTTAATCGCCAAACCTAAAGAAAGTAAAATAAAACTCGTTAATAAATCAATCTTTTTACTGTTGCCTTAGTTATCAATAGTTTTATGGATTGCTATAGAGTCAAATCAATAATAACAATCCTTTCGACATGTCAACATGATGATGATGGATCACAACGTAAAATTTGATATGCTTGTCATCTAAGCTTTGATCAGGGAAATTTCAAGATCGATGCTCAATTAACTAGGTAACAAGCCATGTTCTGTGGATTCACGTAAATATGCCGGACGTGAATGCTTACCTAACTAACATTTGGCGTTTGTTACGTTTAGGCTCTACATTAAAAAAAAATTACTTTGTACCCAAAAATGATAAGATAGTACGAAGAATAATAAAAGTTGGAACAACTCCACCTAAAAATTTCTATATACTTGGCTCGCATTGATTAGGCCATATTCCCAAAAGGGGCATGGGTTTTTGGTCCAAAGAGCACAAGATCTTCAGCCACACAAAAGCTATATATATAAATAAAAAAATAAAATTGGTGCTATTTCCTTTTTATTCAATGCAATGTACTAATTTCCGTTAACAAATTTTACACAAAAGAAAGAAACCCATCTTGACGGGGAAACAAATTGACCTCCCTTTTGTTTTCCCCTTATCGAGATTATAAAGTAACCCTTTTGTTCATTGTATCTCAGTTACTTAAAGTATCGACTTTGACATCTGTTAACCTCAAAAATGCGCCAACAAAATTCCCATCACGTAGACATCATCTGCACACTCAAACACTTCGTTAGGAGGCAAAGACCATTGGTCTAAAAAAAAAAAAGTACGACCGTTGGCACTCCAATGATCAAGTCAACGATCAGACAAGAAATAAAGAGAGTGCAAGAGAAGGAGATAGAATTTGGCTAGAGTTATAATTACATACCTTAATTGTGAAATGAATCACATATATATATATGAAAAGTGGAAATGGGTCAAGTGGACCGGACCCAATCTTAGACCCAAAGATATCTTGCTCGATTAAATAGGTCTAATTCAATTAAATAGTTGATGTCATTGGCGTGTATGAAACTGTGTCGTCACATGATTTTAGGTTGCATCATTTTCCATGCAAATTTAGTGTCTCTATTTGTTTCTTGCATGTGGTCTCATGTGAGCTGTTGCCAATTTGCCTTCTAATGGATAAAAACAATTCATGTTGGTTAAAAATGAAATTAATAAGTATTATATTGAGTTAAACTTTTTAACAAAGTTGATATTTTAAAATGAAAGTTCGAGTCTTAATATGTTACTAGAGTTCATTAGGTTCAAACAAACAATTTAATCCACCTACGCTAAACGAGCAATCGAACTTCAATATTGATGTTCTCAAATAGCCACCATATCGCAGGCCATTTTGAAAAAACAAAGTAAACAAATAAATGAACACCCTTTAGGGTTTTCCCTTTAACGATTGTTCTTATAAAAGTGATTCGAATTTTATTGTATCACATTATTCAACATGTCAATCAGTCTACTAGTATTTATGGGAAATTACACTTGATTCTCTCATTTTCATTGTAATAGTATCATTATTAACATTGAAAAATGTGAAATTCTTTGTGCTTCACTTGTCCAAATTAATAATGTAAAACAATTGAAATGAGTCATAATCTATGATCAACCCCACAATTTTTCAACCACACATTTCAAAAATTTCTATCACAATCTACTAAAAAAAATAATTTTAATCATCACCAAAACAACATAATAGACAACACACGTGTTTAGTGGTTAACGTTTTTTTCCCAACTAAGAACTAAGCAAGGCATTTTCCTACATGTTCCGCATCAAGACGACCTTTTTAAATACATAAAATTAGTAATAGTCCTTTTCATTTCCTACAATTATTTTAATCCATGTCACTAATCAATTGCTATGCATTAATGAGTGTGTGCTGTTGGCGACTAAATATTCAATTTTCCACTCTTTTCTCATTTTGTTTCTTTCTTCCCATTTAGAGGGGCTCGTTTGCACCCAAGGCCTTCAATTTCATCTAGATACATAATTGTACAACTTTTCTTGAAAGATAAATCCACATGCATATTTTATGCAGACAATGGGTCGATTCAGTTAGAGACATAATCAGCACTAATAGAGCTTTATTATTAAATAATTCACTGGTAAAAATATGAGAGAAATCATCGAAAAACGCAAAAGTTCGACAAGAGGAGTATCAAGTCGGAGCTGACTATGAAGAACTCGACTTGATACGTGGATAGTTCCTGCCTCGTGTAATCGAGTTTTGGATAATATGACACTGCACACTTAATGAATGTGGTCAATATGTATGAAACCAAAACCCAAAAAAGTAACAAAAGTTTGCAAACAAAACTAGGATAACAATGGCTTTCCAGCTTTTGCTTCACTGAGCTTCGTTGGTTTTGTTACAGATAATCTTCTTCAACTGTGACAACATTAAAAATAAATTTTAGAAACTTGTAAGCCGTCAATAATTTTGAAGCAAATGTGGATTTCTCAACCACAGAAGGCAAAGGCAAAGGCAACAATCCACACAGCTGTGTAAAGAAAAATCTAGAATCGACAAAAACCGTGTGTTCCTTGTAAATTTTAAGCAGTTGCGGCCAATGAACTTGATCTGTAGCAAGACCTCTTTGCTGCTCGAACAATGTCCTCGACCTGAATGATGGATATCAAAGCATCAAAATCAGATCAGGTAATGAGTTCAACAACGTGCAGGATCGTTTGAATTATAGATAATAGAAGAAAAGAAGAAAAATCTTCTGTCAAGAAAGTAGTCTAGATTGTTTGAAGTTCTAGTGTTGGCTTGTGTACATTATCATACATTTCCCCATAAACCTATATATCATAATCTACAGAGGAAAAACAATCTTTAGATCTAACCCCAATTGATGAATTATTATTCCAAAAGGTTTATATCAAACTAGTGATAGTACACGAAGGGCTTGGGCTATGATAGAATCGAATCCAAGGTATCGAAGAATTATACGATCAATGATGAAAAAATAAGTGGAGTTGGGATTACCTAAGGGCTTTAAAGACGTCGATCAAAATCAAACATAATATGAAGAGAATAATGAGAAAAGGATGAAACAAATATAGAAACGCTACAACAATTGAACCACTGGGCACCTACTAAAGCTAACAATCTTCAGATAACATAGCAGTACGTTAAAAGAAAATAGTACATGAACATTTTAGCTCAAATTTATCCACCATGAAAGTCAAGTGTTTGTTCAAAAAAATTATTCAAATTAGTTTCATCTGCAACTCATATAATGTGAAGAAACTAAAGCACATCTTTGATGGCTTTATCATAATAATCCCTAGTTGAGGAAAACATTTTTATTAAAGTATGCATAATCGAAGCAATTATAAAATACCACCACCATTTCTTTTAGGGAAAGTTACGGCTTAGCTCCCAAACCTTTCACTTGGTATGATTATGGGTCTCCAACCTCCAAAATTGAGCATCTAGGTTCCCAATCAATGTAAATCTATGAATCTAAGTCCAACATGATTGAAACTGCGAATGTGAGTGTTAAAATTTGATGCATCTTTCACATGACTCAGAGCTAGATGACATAACAATTAAGCCACTTAACATTTCTCTTCAATTCAACTAAAAATTGCATGCAATTTTAACAATTAAATGGGCAGTTTTGTCACGTAGGGACCAAGATTTACAGATTTATATAGGTTTGGGGATCTAGAACCTCAATTTTGAAGGTTAGGGACAACCATACCACGTGAAAGGTTGGGTAGTCCAGCACAAACTTTGCCTTTCTTTTATCCCATTACATTATGTTTAAGTACATAGATATTAGTGTATCGGACTATTAAAGCCAAAGAAGATATAGTCAATAACAAAAGGAAAAAAAGGCCCAATAAGAACTAACCTGTGGGACAGCAATTCTCTCAAGATTTGCAGCATAGGGCATGGGAACATCTGCCCCAGCAATCCTCTCAACAGGAGCATCAAGGTACTCAAAGCTATCTTCAAGAACAGATGCGCTGAAGAAATGAAAATAACAATAAATACATTGGAGTGATAAAAGGGAAACCATTAGTTGAGGAGAAAGCATGGGGGGATCCAGTTGTGTAAAGAAAGTAACCAGATCTCTGCACCAATGCCATGTTGAGGGAATCCTTCTTCAACAGTCACAAGCCTATTTGTTTTCCTGACAGAAGCATTTATTGTGGCTCTGTCAAGTGGGCGAATCGAGCGAAGATTTATCACCTGTGGAAACAAAGGAACCCCAATAAATCAAGTTCCTAAAACACCATATTCCATTCTTCATTTCAAGATGTCACGTGTAATTGTATATCATTGAGTTACCTCAGCACTAATTCCTTCCTTTGCAAGAATATCGGCAGCCTATACAGATTCCACATGGAAAGTAGAACATATAAGAGAGAAAATTTCCCAAGAAAAGAGGTAGTTCTGATTTCATAATATCATTTGTCTTCATATTTCTTATCTTGAAGTTTACATTCATTTGTTGAAAACAAATGATAACAACTGATGCAGCAAAAGTGCTATGTGATTCAAATCTATTCAATTTTTCCACAAATAGACTGGACCCACCTGAAGAGCATAGCCAACCATTTTTGAGAAAGCAGTGATTGTCACATCCTTCCCAGCACGTTCTACCTGCCAAATAAAATTGGAGAGAGAGAAGTTTTATAATGCCAAGCAAAAGTACAATGGACTTCGATAAAATACCTTAGCTTTCCCAATTGGAAGACAAAAACTGGAATCGAGAGTTTCATCAGAAACAGGGAAGGATTCACCATATCTGTGACACAGAGTTATTAACATAAAATGAGATTGGTACTGAAAATTATAAACATCAAACGAAATCTCAACACTCACAGCAATTCATTTTCAAGGAAAACAACGGGATCTGGATCCCTTATAGCAGCTTTCAGCAGGCCACGAGCATCCTCTGATGAATATGGAGCCAGTACTTTTAATCCTGGGCATGAACCATACCATGCTGCATAGCACTGCACGATATACACACTGAGTAGGATATATTGAATGGAGGAAAAGAAACTACGAGTTTGTACGCCTCGCAAGATGACAATGTCAAAAGATGGTTATAGAATAAAAAAATAGTTCAGAAGGTGAAGCAACGTCTTATTTTATTGTTTTATGTGTTATAAAGGGCATGCTTGAAAGTGATTATTATCCGTAGATCCTACTAAATGTGCGGATAAAAGTATATTTCACTAGATTAAATTGCCAAACATGAACAAAGACTCTTTTTCCGTCATAAATTAAAAATCTCATTTTCCCATCAGAAGAAGGCATTCTTGTGAGCGTACACTCTCTTACCATTAGAATTGAAAAAGAAGAAAAAAAAAATATCTCCTTAGATTGTAACAACATATTATAGAGAGTTTATCTTAAGTGTGATGTATATTGTGAAGAAAAAAATGACGGACTGAATCAAACTCATACCTGTGAATGTTGAGCCCCAACACCAGCAGCAGCACCATTTGGACCTCTGAAAACAATAGGCACTGATATCTGACCAGCTGACATGTAATTTGATTTTGCAGCAGAGTTAATAATGTGGTCAATGGCCTGCAACAACATTATATCAGTTAATCCAACTTAGAGTTATATCGATTTTGTTAGGATATAACGATGCCTGTTATAGTGTTCAATCTTCTAGGTGATCCCAGAATGCTAACATCCAAAACATATCAAATAAATCTAACCACCGCCTGCTCTCCTCTCTCTCTCTAAAAAAAAAATAAAAATAAAAATATTATATATATATATATATATATGTATGTATGTATGTATGTATGTATGTATATATGTATGTAATGAGAAAAGAACTTTAACTCCAAAAAGGAAATTAAACAGCAAAATGCAGTTTTACTGAACTTTTTTTTTATTTCTTTCTTATTGATGAATTTGACTCATACTAAATAAATTGTAACATTCTTTGCTTTTGAATTGGTCTAGCACTTAAGCTTGCAATTCTATATTTAGAAGAGTGTGACTAACTAGGAAAAAAGGGATGTCGCCACCTTCACGCGCGCTAACAAAAGGCTTTAATAGTCAAAGATCACTTCTGAAGAATACGAGTAGTTCTTCCTTGATGCATCGAACACAGTCATAGTAAGGTTTTAGGCATGATTTTTGTCATTAAGAAATATTGGACCAAAAACTAACATGGTAAAGTGTGTCTTCTTGGCTTAAATTGTGATAGTTTTGACTTGAGCCTGTCATCAACTATTTCATACGAACTCTAGCTAAATCATAACATTTATGGTGCATCATTATGGAATGGAAAGTTGGATTTAGGGTCCAAGAATTGAGCAATTAAAGTTGGATTTGTGAAGAATCAATTTAAAATTGAATGGAAATATTTATAATTAGAAGAAACAAGGTCATGTTTCTGTACGCCCAACATATCATCGAAGAAAGAAATCTCACCTGCATAGAGAAGTTAAAAGTCATGAATTCAATTACAGGCTTCAGACCATAGTAAGCTGCACCAACCCCGATTCCAGTAAATCCAGCCTGCAACATATAATGTGGTTGAGTATGGAAAATATTACAAACACAACTACAACAATTCATAAGTAAAAGACAAAGAGAAACCTCAGTAATGGGTGTATCCACAACTCTGTCGGGACCATACTTCTCCAAAAGCCCTTTGGAAATCTAAAATAGAACACAGTAAATCATAGCCCAGTCACTAAAAGAATAAAATAGGATCATGGAAATCTTTGTTGTTGAAACAGTTAAGGTGCCGTTTGACAAGTAACACCCACCTTGTATGCACCCTGATACTCACCAACCTATATAACAGATATTAAAACAAAAAAAAAGTCAAAATAGGTCATGGAACCCAAAAAGAACAAATCAACAATGTGAGTAATTAAATTTTCTTCTCATACTAAGTTAAAACGTCAGATTACCTCTTCACCCATTAAAAAGACTTTGGAGTCAGCAGACATTTCTTCATCAAGTGCCGAATTTAAAGCCTCACGGACAGTTATCTACAAGAAATGGAAATTACAATATCATTAACCACGCAAAAATCAAAGTACTTGGATATACATTTTGGTTGATGTTCCGATGTAGGTTGCATTTGGTCGAACGTTTATAAGGAAGTGCCCAAAAGGCTTAAATAAGAAAAGCACCAGATGCAGTGTTCAAGCTCAAAGATATCAAAACTACGCAGATTTTACTCGATGAATGGTATCTTTTATTATATATACTCCCTCAATTTTCAACTACCAAACATTGTTATTAACTTACTCAAATACACAACTCTCTAATATCAATTCTCACAACATCAAGAAACTTGAAAAACTACATAGGTTAGTCGTATATGTACCTCTTTTGCTGTGGAAGAAAAAG
This sequence comes from Osmanthus fragrans, assembly GCA_019395295.1. NCBI lineage: Eukaryota > Viridiplantae > Streptophyta > Magnoliopsida > Lamiales > Oleaceae > Osmanthus > Osmanthus fragrans. The sequence continues at coordinate 28,389,359 of CM033352.1, read as the reverse complement.
ACCGGGATGCAAATACTCGTATTCCTCGCTCCAAATTCTTCAATCCAGGAAAAAAAAAATAGAGAAAAATTTACACAACCTTTCAAAAAAAATTGAACAATCAAACAAATGAATTTACCAGAACTTTCAATAATCAAAATGTCATATTACCGAAGTAGGAATGCCTCTGCAGGCCAATCTTTGCCTTATAACTCCCAGCATTTTGACTCCCTAATTAACATGAAAAACAAACCTTCAAATCACATACACCCAGAAATCAATTAATCTGCCTATATATAAATCAGATTTCATTCCTCGGATCAGATCTTAGGCAAATATATCAGATGCATATAATTCTGTATGTACCAGTAAAAAATGAGAGAACCCAAACAAATTAAACTAAAAAGTCGAGAGAAAAAAAAGAAAGAGAATTACCCGGTTTGTGTATTTAGTGTGTTGACGGAGAGATTTGGATCAGAAACTGAGAACAAAGATTTTCGAGAGAATTAATAATAAACGTAAAAGTGTATTGATCTGTTTGGCTGCCAGATTGGTTTGTACGGTACCACTCTAAATTGCTTGTCGACGCTTTATTCGGTTGTACAATACAGACAGGATGTCCTTTTATTTTGCAAATTTATGGTAGGAAATGTAGGATTAAAAACTGTAGGGAGACCAGAGGAAATATAAAAAAGTGGCTGCTTTTAAAGGCGGTTTACTTTTTTTAGTTGTTATTTATTTATTTTTATTTCTGTCTGACTTTTCAAGGCTGGAAGGGTTTTGAAAAAATGGTAATTGTTAGTAATTGACAATTATTATAGAGTTAAAAATGAAGCTATTGTGTAACTATTATGTACAATAGCAGGTAAATTATATCAATTATTATATATTTAATAATTAATGTAAATTATTAAGCTATGTTTCACATTTTAATTTCATTTATTCTTCTACTCATTTTAAGGATCTTCGTTAAAATAGAAATACATCAATAACTTTTTTCTTTTTCAAAAAATCATAAATAAATTTACAAATAATGCCTATCAAATTGAATTATATATAAAATTAAGTTTTTTTTATTAGGAATTTGTAAAAAATAAAATTAAAAGTGAAATTGAATTGATTTGTTTTTGGTATAATTTTTTTACCTACCTGAAAAATATAATACTTTTGGTATCCGTTTGACTTTGTTTTTTTTTATTAAAATTGTCAATTAAAAGAATAATTTTTTTTATCATTGATGACAAAATTTGTTTAGATTGCCAAAAAATTTTAAAAAATTAAAAATTAAAAAAAAAAATTGGTGTTCGTTTAACTTTGTTTTACATGGTATTTGTCAATTAAAGAGATAAATTGTTTTTACACTTTATCTTAGAATTTGTTTCTATTGTTTAAAATAAAAAAAAAAAATTCAATTCCCACCAAAGTAATGGGAAAAGGAATTCATTGAAATCAAGAAAAATTTCAAAAGTTGGAAAACGTTTTTCATGAAAAATTTGGCCAATCAAACAAGCCAAAAGTGGAAGTTGGAATTTGAATTCCAAATTTCATGGAAAAATATGGTGCTATCAAACGCATCCTAATGTTAATATCCTTAACTTTATGTTTTACGCATTTTCATCTTCCATATTTTATTAATTAGCATATGTCAAATTTTATAATAATTTCTATCAAACAAGTATGTTTGGAGGTGTAAAATAATTTATTTTTCAATCACTTTTTTTAAAAATGATTATTACAAAATTGTGACAAAATATTTTTTTTTCTCATTTTAAATTTCACAAGAAAATAATACTTTAACTGAAACAATCATCAAAAACCAGATTTGCTAATCAAAAAAATGTTGAAGATTAAAATTGACAAAAAAGAAGTATGAACAAAAGTTTTACAATAAGTAAATATTGAGAACTTTAAGTAAATTTAAAATGTGATACTACTAATAAAAATTGTCGTGTGAATATAATTATCCTAAACAATACTATATAGGAAATTTTTTTTAGTAGATATAAAAATTACATTTGAGGTCTTTAACATTTACACGATAAACTACTTTAGTTTTTAACTAATTTTCAATTAGATGTACATGTTTTCGTTGATTAGTATAAAACACCAAGGATTTTGACAAATATGGAAAAGAATAGTTATCCTCAACCTTGCTCAATTTGCATACCACTTATTGATCAACTATTGACCCCTTTCAGATGGTCTATTGTCAATATGTCAAAACGCGACTACATCAATACTTTACCTTGCCTCACTTAATTTGTCACAAATAAATTCTTATGATTTTTATCGTTTTTTCTAGCAAATATTTTTAATGAATTAAAAAAAATAAGAACACAATTATATCTTTTATGGTTACGTCAAACCATGTTAATTTTGGTAAACATTTTTCCTCATCTAACTTGTTCCATTGAGGCCATCTCAAAATACACCAAAAATTGATGCAAAGGCTCCTCAATGTGGCACCAAAGTTTACAACTATTCACTTTGCACTATATTGTACCAAAATGTTGCAAAGTCAAATTTACTTTTTTTTCCCCCATTTGCCAAACTATTGATGGACGGTATTTGTGTATATATTTTTTAATACAATAAATTAGTTTATGCATTATTTGGTGTAATATTAAAATTATCATTATATTATTATTAGGATTTAAAGTGAATAAATTTCAATATGTAAATCAAATAAAGCCCTTGTTTGACATTGAACTAAATCAAAAAATTTAAGTCAAAATCAAAAAAAAAAATCAAAATATAACATGTGCACAATTAATGAATTTTCAAAAAATATTTTCCTTTTTGAAAAATAATTTTTCTCAAATTAATTTATACTTAGAAGTTCTTTATATTTATTAATAAATTTAATATTTTCTTAAATGAGTTTTCTAAACGTAATTAATAATTATTTAGTAATTTCAAGTATCTTGTAAAAGGAAATGGAGAAAACTTTACTTGAGGCTGTTAAGAGAAAAAAATGATTGGGTAAAAACACTGTTACATTTGGTGTTTGATTTAATGATTGGAGATCATTTTTAGTTTTAGTACAAGATTTGGTGTAATGCTGCAAAACTTACCTCAAATTTTTTTGTAGGGTTAGAGATGATTACCTTAAATATCAATAAGCCAAATCAAATAAAGCCCTTGTTTAACATTGTTTCATGTGTCCCATAACTTTTTAATAACACATTTTTAAAAAAAAAAAAAAATTATCAAAATTTATTGAAAATATAATTTTAATCTCCATCAAATACAAATTTATAGTCTTAAGAAGTTAAATAATTATTTAATTTATATTTGTTGACTTGCTATAAATGAGTTTTCTAAAGGAAACAAATAAGTAATAATTTGATGACATGAATGTCAATCAAAGACTGCTATCCTACATGTCCGGTAGATGGATTTAACATTCAATTGAACAAAATTGCTGGGTGGGAATCTCCGAGCCTAGTCCCGCCAAGTCCTGTTAGATTTAGCTTGTATAAAATCAAATTAAATATAGCTATTCAATTGAACATAATTGAATTATAGTTATTTGATTAAAATTTAACCAGAGTACTAGGCTTGGACATCAGATGATCAATCTGGGTATTTCAATACCTGGAACTAGCAATACACTTTGAGTATTTCGTAATTGAAATTATTTGAATTCATAATTACTTGAGTCGAACACAAATTCAAACTCGAACCCAGACTAACAAAAATATAAAATATATCATCAAATACATATTTCAATACTTTTTTCAATCCGCTATAACTATGGCACCAAATAGTATCCAATATCTAATATATTATAAACATCAAATTACATACCCAAAGAACAAACCAAAAGTTAAAAAATTAACAATATGAAAATACCTAGATTCTGAAAATGCTAAAAACTTATAAAAAAAAAAAAAAAAATAAAGTTTGGTTCCAGAGTCGAGTATCATATTTTCGAATCAAGAACCGAGATACAATTGATTTTCGGCTCCAATTCTTAGTTTTTATCTCTTGTTCGGAAAATTCGATTCCAATTAAAATACCCATCAATCTAAAGTACAATACCTTGGGTGAAATATCACCTCTATAATTGAGTACTATTCAACCTGCCATAGTTCAAATATTTCTTTTAAACTCATCTCATCATTCGAGAAGAATTAAAGATGCTACGATAAAGAAAGGAATAAATAAAATGAAGCAAACAATGTTTAGTAGGAGCAAAAACATCGATCAATGTTTAGTTGGTTTCTGAGTAAGAAGATGAGCGCGATGATGTGCAGAGTTGGATGGATTATAGCAGGATTTAACATTCAGTAGATTCTTTACTACAATTTGTCCTCCCTTTGGCAACACTTTTTTAAAACTCCTCACTTTCCTTCCTTTCTTCACTATCTTCTCGTTGCTTAGAGATTCATCATTACTTTCGCACGACTCCTACAAAATAGATAAGATTATTATTATTCAATCTAACATATTAAACATGCCGCAATCAATGAGTGGGGTTGGTGGGGGACGATAAACTTTACCTTTGATGAAACCATATCTTCGAAAGAATCACTGGTAACTGCATTATGTAATCACGACTCAATTAAGAATCAATATATTGTATCTTTTTCGGCAAAAAAAAAAAAAAAAAAAAGGGGAAAAAACTCAATATCCATTTTTTTTTTCTTGAGATGGATATTGAGCCAGAATTGTCTTGTAGGGAGGCGGAAAAAAATGTTGGATATAGTTTTCAAGAAATTTTCCATATTTATTCAAAAACCAATTAAAATTACTGAAAATTTAATTTGGATTTTCAAAACGACGTTAGAAAGGATTTTAAAAGTTACCATAGTTGTTGTCATCTTTGATATATACCCGGAAACTGGGTGAACCTGGACCATCATTCCTTAGCATTCTCTCATCATAATCTTCCTCTTCAACATCCTCAAACTCTCCATCTGTCAATTCATCCTCAATCTTGTCAACCTTTTCCTTGTCCGGAGCCTCTTCTGACGTGCTTCTACGAGCATCAAAGAACTTAGAAGCACTTAATCCATCCTCTATACTATCATGCATAAGCAATACTTGCTTGGAATTATCACGAGTCGAACTAGGGCCCGTCAAGGGAGCCCGGGAATGCCTGCGTAATGCAAAAACCTCCAACTTGTAGAGGAAGAAGGGGCGAAGCCTGGCTGGGGAAGCAACGCCATTGGCATCATAACTTGAAGCGCCACACCCCATTAATTATTGCGTATATTAATGGAGAAAATGAACATTGAGAGAGAGCCAGAGGGCCAAAATGGAGGGGTAAAGAATTCTGGCAACTCAAATGCCAAGAAAATCAAAATACTAATATATATGAGAGGAACATGATGTAACCTTTAAATTCCTGTTTGTTTAATTACACATGTATGAGTTGAATTTGCTCCTAATTTTGTGGAAAAATAAGCTATTCTTCAGGAGGACGAATAGCCACAAAAGATTATCCGTGTAAAGCTAAAATGAATTAGGATTCTAGAAAATGAACTCAAATGTGTGGCCAAAAAGTTCTTTCTTTGATGATGTATGGTTCTCAAATTAGGTCAAAACCGCAATATTTGTTTCAATTTAATCAACTTTTTTTAAAATTTTTTTCAATATATATATATATATATATATGTAGTAACCCAAGTTTATAATTTGTTTTAGGTTTCGTTATTGCTCTTATGAACGTTGACTTGACACACATAGTTCCTGAAATGATGGTTGTGTCTATGTAAGTTCATTGAATTAAAGCATCCACCTAAGCAAAAATACAAAGAGAACTAGGAAAACAAATGAAAGAAGAAATAAAAAGAAAATATAAATATATTCTCCACTCCATTCCACTTCATCAGCTCTAGCTGGTTTTCATTTTCATTAGCATTAGTCCATGAAATTTGCAGTTCACCATTGACGATTATGATTTCATTGTTGCCCTATTCAATCAATTTAAAATCTTAAAGGTCCGCTATTGTTTGTGACACAACCACAAATAAAATTTTATTTTGTGTCAAATAAAATTAGTGAAGTGTACAACTCTCGACCGAGAATTGGATACTATCAGGAAACATGCATGAAGATTTTAAGTTCATCAAATTTCAAGTATTCACTCAAGCAAAATATAAAGAGAAGTAGAAATATGGAAAAATGAGAAAAAAGATTAAACAAAAAAAGAAAATTATGTTATCCACTCCGTCGCATCCCATCAACCCTAGATGGAGGTTTCACCTCCCTCGATAGATGAATCTTGATACAAACTTCAGACTCGATAATTGTGAATTTTTTTTATTACCATTAGTACTCGAAAATTTGAAGTGCAACATTAGCGATTTTCATTCCATCGTCGCCCTAATCAATCCATAAAAAAATCTTAAAGGTTCGTTATTGTTTTAGTAACAAAAAACCATGTATAGATTTTTTTTTAATATATAAAGTAAGTTAGTGAAACGTACCACTCTTGAGCAAGAATTAAGTACTGAGTAATGTTAAACAAGAAAAACACGAGGAGATTTTATTTATCATATTATTCAGTACTGTTTAGTAGCGGTTACCATAGACAGATGTAAACATAAAGTAGTACTCACTAATCTGATATCAATGAGAAATTTGCATTATTGAAGCTTAATCCACATGCCAGAACTTGGTATCCCTGAATGTACTACAAACAACAAATAATATCCCGGCGGTGCAATCTCACGCGTTGATGGCCCAACCACAGCCACTCGATACGTGTTGGTGGCCACATGCAAAACCTGAACTCTCTTGAGCACAACCATCCTTTGATTCATCGAAAATGAATGTGTAGTAAATGATGGAAATATTAATCTAACTGACACAACACTCGTTTTCAAGAATCTTGGCACTGTGAATGTTAAGGTAAATGATTGTAAGTAGCTAACAACCTCGTCCACTTTGATAATCCTCGGTCTGTAACGATCGTATACAGGTGATAAATAAGGGGGAGAAAATGATTCCAGGCTTAAATCAGTTGGATACTCAACGCCTGAGAAGTTGTAATATATATGAGGGTTGCTTCCGCCGACGAGAACCCGACCGTCGGTTAGTAAAATGGCAGTTGAATGGTAGAGGCGCGGACGGGGCGAGGCCAGCATGACAGAGAATCGCTTGCTTTCGTTCCGATGGGGATTATAAATCAGTGGCTTAGTTACAGGATTTCGTGCTGATTCCCATCCTGCCGTACCTGAACTTGCACCGTTTATTATAATGATATCGTCGTTAGGTAGAAGAAGCATGTCGCTCATCACTCGTGGCATCGGCATGTTTTCCATTTTCCAGGTGGGATTTTCGTCCGTAATTTTCAGGCGGCCACAGGTCGAGGCAGCGCGTTGAAATGTTCCCTTTTTAACGAGCTGGAATGCATGCCGCGACGCCCCACCACAAATCAAAATTTCGGGTTCGATTGGACGGTTTTCGTCAAGGGGAAGTAGAACAAGGGAGCCTGAACTGGGATAATTCCGCGGTTCACCACCATTGATGGCAGGGAATTCCCTGATCTTCCGATTTTGTTTGTAATCAAACACTATGGATCTTGTGTTGGCAAAAATGAATAAATTTCCATCCGGTAATAGGTGTACAAATGGATATAAATTGTTTTCGGATGAATCTCTAGTTTCTCTGAGAAAATTAAGCCAAACAGCATTGTGGGAAGAAGCAGCCTGAGAATTTCTATGGTAGAATTCATAGTTAAATTGTGCTCGACCACCGATGATAATTACCCGTCCATCGGGGAGTATTTGATTTGTTGCGTACCATCTACGCTTCGACAGGGCTCGGGGGAACTCGACCCAATCGCAATAATATCCACTACACGGAGCTAAAGTGCGTATGACGTGATCTCCATCATTGTATCCCCCACTCTGGACTAAGGTTCCATCGGGAAGTACTGCGCCTGAGGAGCACCAGGTGTCGGTTTGTACCATTAATGGGCGAAAAGTATTCGTCCCCACGTCGTACAGAATAGAATGAGCAGTGCAGTCTATCTTGAGTTCAGTGTCGTTGGTGTCATACCTGCACCGCCCACTGGGGAGAGAGAGGTTAGAGCGGCCAAAATCTGTCCTATCAAACATGACAACTTTGTTGTTTTTAAGGAGTTGCATGTGCATTGCCGAAATTCCGATGCTTTCATGTAATAGATGCCATTCTCCCTCATGGCCGGAAAATGCAGACGAAATTTGGGACATCGCAAAATCGGAATGGACCATAAATATAAGAAAGAGGTGTATGAAAGTGACCATTTTTGTGGGCATAATAGTGGGTCGGAAGCTGGTAAAGGAAGAATTTGGCAAATTTGTTGCCAAGGTTGAGGAAACGTAGGAACTGTAACAGTGCTCGTAGAAGAAAATTGTACTACTAGCATGATAATATATATACTTATTACAACCATAAATTATGCTAAAACAACATCGTATCAGTTCTTGATGCAAATCTTTAATGAAGTCAGAATTTCAGCTGGGGAAAAGGGGTGCCTCCAGGGATTTCATCAAAACTCAAAGAAGATGATATAAATTAAGGACATTTTTTAGGCAAGAAATATGGATTCTGGTACGCATATTTTCTTTTGTTAATCTGTTTTCCCCTTTTTTTCGTCTCCAGATTTGTCAATCGACAAGAGTAGAAGCATCAGTCGATTTAATATCCAGTCTAATTAATGCGACAAAAAGCGGGCTATAGTTTCTCCTTCTTTTTTTTCTGGAAAAGGAAAGAAATATAGCCACATTTTCTTGGAGATGAAGCAAATTGCAGATAAGCTATGCGTTCCGGTCATTTGAACATTCAAAATCTTAAATAATTTATTAAACCTAGTAAAGTCATGATTCTATTTACGACGTTTTATTGCAACCCATCTAAATCAGTGGTAGCTAATAATACATGCCAATTATATTGCTGTCAGAAATGCATTTGCGACGCCACAAATTCGTGTTGTCTGGGTTAGAATAATTTATTATACCATAAAACCTATTGAATCCCATCAAATTAATTAACACACAATAAATTATAATCCATTAAGTATATTTCTCTCAATTGCTTTCTTCCAAACAGATTAATCCCTGTACCAATTCCCCCCCCCCCCCCCCCCCCCCCCCCCCCCCCCACCACTACTGCACAAACACAAGGAAAAAAAAAAAAGGAAAGAAGGGGGGGGGGGGGGGGGGGGGGGGGGGGGGGGGGGGGGGGAATTACTTTCCGGCTTGATTCTCTGTCAAGGAATCGGTCTTTTCACTCTGAAAAAAATGGTATATTTGCTAGCTGCATCTCCCACCTTGTCGTAATTATTTCTTCGCAAAAATTAAGTGCATTTTTCATAGAAAAAGTAGCAGATTCATTACAAGAATTAGGTTCTGATACTTCATCTATTACCAGTACATTTAAAGTCAAGGAGTGTATACAAGTTGACTTTAATGCAAACCGAGCATTGATATCAATTTTTCATCAAACAGAAGAATATTACTTCCATCTGAGATTCTGAAAGTAAGCATTTTAGTCATCAGAGGATGAATTTGAAGAGACCTCAGTAAGAACACTTGAATCAGAATATGAAGAAGAGGATGAGGAAGAAGAAGAATCCGAATCCTCAGACGATGATTCGACCTTCGTGAAATCATGTAAACTGGACCCACCATTGCCATCAGCATGGTTTCTTCTTTTGTAAAAAAATATATGACACAAAACCCAATTTCCAATTTGGGTCAAGGAATCCTGCAAAACATTGATTATTATAGAAGCTGATGTAATAAGACCCTCCAAACTAGAATTGGCTAATAGATAGCATGACTAGATATTGTTAAAGATTAAGCCCAATTGTGAATAAAATGTAGTTTTTTTAAATTTTACAATGTATTCCCTATCGGGTAAGTTTACTTTATGCACCTTTAACCGGAAGTCAGGCCGAGCAGCCTCCTAAAATTAACTTTTCTCTTCATTTTCAATAAAACATGCAACCTATAGTGGTCTAACACGAACCTTGAATTTGAGAAAAATATTAAAGTAACAAGTAATGCATCTGTATGCATAGAGTGTCGTCTATATACTCTTGAACCCAAAATACACCTAAAATGTTACCAATACCATATGCAATATTGGGTATCGATGGATCACGTGTAAGAGTGGGAAAGAATGCGGGATAAGCCAGTAAAAATCACCTGAGAATTTGTCCTGTGCGTGTTTCCCACGAGGGCAATGTGATATTCGTGCATGAGCCAATCAGTTCTTGAATTAGTTTGCGAGTTCTTTCCCTTATAGAATACGAACGTCTTCTTAATTCCCACTATTGGCATCCGATTCGAACACATTATCTGTTCGTCTAACCCAATCTCCTGCCAGTAACCACAGCTAGTCACTCGACTCATTGGGTTTCCATTTTCCTTGACGCTGAACAAGTATTTGTCCTGGTCCGAATCACCTACGTACATAGTAAAGTTTGCCATTAGCTGTTATACACTCACTAGACACAACTCAGCTTTACAACAAGAAGATTTATTTATTAACGTCTATTATACCATATAAGCCATCACGTACGAGACTAAAATGACAAACCTGGCAATTCCCACGGATCAAATTTGCAAATGCTGATTTCTGGAATGACTGAAGCTGGCAAAGGATATGAATATATTTTACGCGCCAAGTACTGGAAAACTATCTCTTCATCAGTCGGCTCAAACCGAAATCCTGGAGGCAATTTAGTACTCCCTCCATCTTTAACAAAATTCAGCTTGTCTATTGCAGACATTCTAGGCAATACAGTTGATCCCTCTTTGTGTGACTTGTGTGAATAGAGAGAGATTTGAAACATGCAAGAGGGGTTTCCTTAGAGAGGCTATTTATAGTAGGGAAATGCCTTTTGTACACCAAGCTGTGTACTTGAAGCATTTCCCTTTATAGTAATGGTAGGGCTCTGGAGGTAACGTTTTGCTATTTCTTTTCTAATTAAACCTGCCAGTGCTTGTGGCGTGTTTTACTAATATAACAGGAGGGCATCGGGGCCTACCTCAAGAACAATGAGCTTACTTAGAATCAAAGTGTTAGAAATTGAGTCAATCGTTATGAATATTAAAAACGAGATAATGGGCAATATAAAAATAACAATCACAATAACACAAAATTTACGTGAAAATTCAATTTGGGAAAAAAAAACCACAAGTAGAGGAAGAGAATTTACTAATAATGAATAATGGAGAATTATAAAAGATCTCTATGGACAAAACTAATAAGTTGAACAATTGATCAATCTCAATATGTAGAGTACAACATATATTTATAATTAAAGAATCCCCAACACACTAGGAGAATTTAATACAATGAAGAGTATAATATAACATGGAATCTTAATATAATAGGTTTAACAAATAATGAGGTATTTGAGTTGGAATAGAAGAGAAAAATTTGTCAAAATAGCGAAACATTCTCATTATCAGTTTTGGATTGTCTGGAGATGAATTTCACTGCAAGGAATAGGCCTAACTCTTCAACAAAAATTCTCCAACAAAATTCCCCACTTCTTCCACAAAAGTCCCTAAAGGCAAACTTAACCAATGTCAACTGAATTCAAGCATTGTTTATCAGCAAGATTATCTTTCATGTCAAATTTGCTCAATATTATCACCAGAAGCAACAAGATCATCATGATTACAACTCAATCCATCTGAGCTACCAAATTTACTTGAATTATCACTACGAACAACAAAATCACAACTCCATCTGAGTCAACGCTTATCAAAGCATAAGCAATCAAATCAGTCTCATGGAATCACGCATGAGGTCTAATATCTATTTTTTTTTTTTCAATTTAGTGATGTTACATCAAACATGATCATAGAAGCCTGCAAGACACATAACTAGGACCTTCTATTCCCTTTTATCACAACTCGATCCTTACGTTGCTTCTCCTCCAACGTCCAAACAAAAATATGTCATAACAAAAATCTGGTGTTGCAATCCAAAAGAGGTATATCAAACTTCATACTTGTCATGCCGAAAATAGAATCTTGATCTAAGTTGATCAAACCTCACTACAATACGAAATCGAAGCGGCTCCTCTTCTAGGAACTGCCAACATAGCACTAATATCACTTATTAGAAATTGAGCTAATTATTATTAATATTAAAGATAAAACAGTGGGCAATGTGAAAATAATAATCACAAGAATACAAAATTTACATAGAAACCCAATTTGGGAAAAAATTATGGACAAATGAAGAGAATTCACAAATAATCAATAATGGAGGATTACAAAGGATCTCTTTAGACGAAACTAATAAGTTGAATAATTGATCAATCTCAATATGTGTTGTACATCATATATTTATAATCAAATAATCGCTAACACACTAAAAATATAATACAATGAAGAGTAATATATATGTATAATTTCTGCAAAATCTTTTCATAACTTTGATTTTCTTATTGGTCATATTTTTTACTTAATTTTTGTCTACTCAAAATTAGTTTTCGTTGCTGCACAATTTTTTATATGCATATTGTGATTACTTTTATTAAAAAACAAAGTCAAGATTTTCTTCATGGAGAAGTAATTATGAAAATTAAGTTTGAGGGTAGTCACATCCAAACATGCAGCCATCGATTTAATTTCTCAATCTTTATTGAATTTAATTGCATTAGCTTTACAATCTTTCACTTTAAATTATGGGTGTCTGACATCTAAGTTACGTTGTCTTTAATTAGGTGATATGCACGTTCACTTCCTGAGTTAAATTTTAATTATTTCTGGTTCCAAAAGAAAGCGAGAAAAAGTTTATAATTTCTTCAAAAGCGAAGCAAATCTGTCAAAAGATACAAGAATGGAAGAAGCATGCCACTGACTTGATATGGGATTGGATAGGTGCTTTCCTTAGTCGAGAAGAAGTTGCTTTTGTTGCTCATTTTAATTGAAATAAAAGTCATAAAGTCAGCTTAACAAATTAAGGGCATGTTCGGTAGAGATTAAAATTGAAAAATCAGCCGTTATTGTTGACTTTTATTAGACGAATGAGACCCAATAATGGCCATATTTTTAATTTTAATTGAATTTTAATCTCTACCAAACGGGAGTAATTAACCTACCCATGATACTTATTTTTTGGGAAAATTGTAGCAGTGGTTCCTAACCTTTGAATTTTTTTACAGACTTTACCATAATCTTCAATTTGTGTCAGCAAATGTCCAAAACCTTTCAAAAACTAGCAGACGTGATTCAAATGGATGGAAAACATCTATTTGGCCGTTAGTTGACCAGAAAAATTGGTTTTATCCAAATAGAAGATAAGATGTGCAAAAGGGAAAATTACAGCACTAGTCCCTAACCTTTCACTTTCTGCAGACTTTACCCAAGCATACACTTTATGTCATTCACAATCCTAAACCTTTCAAAAATATGCACTTAAGGTCCAAATGGATGGAATCCATCAATTTGACTGTTAGTTGACTAGAAAGTCAAAATTTGACCAATTTGGACTAAATTAAAAAGGGTATAATGGTACTTTATATTTTTCTAAATATTAACAATTAAAAAAATTAAAATAAAAACAAAAGTAAAGTAAAAAGTCTGCTACCAACCCCAAACTCTACTGGCCTACCCCCAAATCCATCCTCCTTGCCATCTCCTTCATCGAAAAACACTAAGGTAACGCTACCACAACCAGCTCTACCCTCCATCACCACTGTCATTTGGTAAAATCCATATCCATCGCTGCTGCAATTTCCCCAAGAAAAATCACCATTCATGCCCGTCATTTGAAACTTCTTCAGTAGTTGTAGATAACCTACCATCGTTGTCACCATAGCGACCGCCACCAACCATTGGTTAACGCAAGAGGAATGTGGCACACGGTCAATGTGGTTGGTACGCGGAACATCTACTCCAAATAACAAGAACCCAGATCCAGAATGATCGTCTAGACCAACACTTCTCCAAACAACATTATCTCCATTACCTCTCCATACGAGTCAAACTCGGTTCTTGAACCTTATAGAAGCTCGACTCCATTATTGCATGGTACTGTATTTGAGGATTGTGATTTGGGTTTAGATGAAGATTTGATCCCTATTTCAAAACTTGCTTCTTAACTCGGATTGAGTGTTTTACGATTTTCTCGTTGATGTTGACAGGTGGTGGAGCTAGGTGGGGGTGGAGAGTCGTAGCAGGTATGGAGGTGTCGGCGTTGTGTGGGTGGTGACAGCGACAATGCCGACCATGGTGTGGGTGGCTAGGAAGGGGGATGAGGAAAGGTGATGGTTGGTGGATATTTAGAAATATATTATAATTGTATTTTATTTTTATTATTTTGTTTAAATTAATTATTATAAGGGATAAATGTGAATTAATAGCAAAAGTACTAGTTTTTCAAATGTTTGGAACACCTGTCGACGCAAACTAAAGATTAGAGTAAAATTTATAAAAAAAATTCAAAGGTTAGGAACTGTTGCTATAATTTGCCCTTATTTTTTTTCCCCTGCAAGTTTGAGAATGTTTACCTCATTATGACTTTACAGTTATCATTTGCCCTATTTTCGACATCACATTATTTTCTCAATTGTGTGTATCCTTTACAAACCAAAACAACCATCATTGCTGGTATCAAAACAATACGTACTTTCTTTTTCCGACACCTTCTTGTGACCATAATAAGAATATGAATGCATGCATGACGACTCTTAAGAAAAAAATAGTTAAAATCTTATTTATAGTAGTCATTTCGCTTACCAGTCGATGAGACGCTTGTTATAAAGGTATAGGGGAAAATATATTCGATGAAGAAATGTCACATATACACGGGGCATGCCTCAAGACATAGTGTGAGTTTGGACAACTTAAGTCATAATTTAAACTCATCAAAATACATTTTATCCACATATTTTGTAGGACCCACAATTTAGTAACCACTTATAATTCTCATATTTCATAGAAACCACTACTGATAAGCACTTAAAATCTCTACCAAACATTCTCGTACATAAAACCCATACCAAATACTTGACACTGTTAACCTTTTTCAATTTATCTCTTTACATTTATCAGATTGTTTTCTTCCATCTAATTTACAGTATCACTCGACTGCTATTGCTTATTTTTGTGACAAAGTCATCGTCGCTATTGGCATGATGAATCTGATTCGATCTCAAATTCTCAATTGGCGTTTCAAGCTGATCAGGTGGGCTATCCCAGCTCCCACTTCTCCTTCTACAACTACACCCAGTACTTCTTCTGCTTAGGCTTGGAGATAAAACATTGAGTTCACAATTTTTGTCCATATCATCGACAAGTCTAAGTTGTCCTTGATATTGGCTTTCACCGCTCATAGGCTCATCCCGCACAGGCTTTCTCCCAGTTTCTACATCATCCTTTGCCATTCCCGAGTCAGGATCGTGAAAACTGTCGCTTACTGACTTAGGCGGTATCGCAGATTCTTTATGTATCTTTGCTCGGAATTTGTTCTTTGATGGTGGAATACTAGTGCAGAAAATCTCCATGATGTTTCGAACCACTCCTTTACCATAGGGGTTGGTCAATCTATCGTATCGGTATCTGAAGTTCTCGCATGTTGACTGCAATGCAAATAAAGAACTGAGCATGACTGGCTAGCCAAAAAAAAAAAAAGTAAAAAGTAAAAAGTAAGGGAGCATTTGGTTTGCTGTTTTCAATTTGTTTCCAGTTTTCAGTTTTATAATACACCCAAAATAAAACACGATCATTTGTGTTTTCGAAAATAAGATCAAAATTAATAACATAAAACTCAAAATATATTTTTGCATCAAAACACGGGAAATAAACGTAATCCAATTCCTCCTCCTGATGGCAAAACACTTTAAATATATAATATTTGATAAAATATTAACATAAAATTGTTCTTTTACCGAATAATCAAATCCATTGAATAAAATGTCATAAAATAATTTTCTAACATTCCAAATCAAACGTGTTTTCCAGTTTTTTTTTATTTGAGAAATAATTTTTTAGAATGACAAACCAAAGACATTGTCTGCAATCTTAAAATAGGCTCTCAAAATAGAACATTGAAAATAAATTCAAAACTCAAAATTGAAATGAAAACCAAACGAGGCCTAAGTTTTTGAACAAAAAGTCACAAAAAGAAAGTGACTTCTAAAGAGGCTAAAACATGTATGACAAACAAAGTTATATAAAGTAACTTTTAAGGTTAGATATAAGTTGGGCTAGGCTTACTATGTTTAAGGCTTGGTAAAACACACTCCATAATACGAGAAGTTTAAATAAATTTTGATATTTTATGAGCTAACAACGTCGATAAATTCCCATCTTGTTTACTATAAAGAATCAATGTGTTAAAGAGTTTTGAACAGAAGTATGTAATACATGAAAGAAAAAAGTGCACATAATGTTATGTTACCTGGTTTGTAGCGATGAGATAAAGATGGAAAACCAACGGGCCACCAACATACCAAAGTGATAAAAAAGTAAAAACGATAAGTACAATGAGGGCCGGTGTCCTAAACATTGCTTTCCATATTGAGGTCTTCTCCATATCCATTGTCCTTTTAATATAGAACCAGCAAAATCCGTGAACATATAAGCAAAGAAGAGTTGTTGAGAAGACGAACATGAAGCAGAACCGGTAGTTTCTCTACACCCATAATCATTAAATAATTCAGTATTAAATTATAACTACATTTTATTGACTGCTAATTCACAAATAAGAAATTTAAAACAAAGAAGTTATAAAACTAAAAAGTCGGTTAGTCTTTTGTAAGAATCATATCATCAATGATCACTCAGTAAAATTGTCACCACAAGTGTAATAAGGATTTTATGGAAATTTTCTTCACTGCATGAAGATGAAAAAGGCATGAAGCCATACACAAACAAGTAAATTTTGTCAAACTAATTTGATTATCTGTCGTTACTATTCCGGATCATGGGAGTGGAGGAGACAGAAGTTCCAATCATGACACAGCATAAGGGTTCAACACTCCATTTTATTTTTCTTCTCTAGATTTCTGAAGTTTCAACAGATAAACTTAGGCAATTCTACACATTGTACAAGTGAGATAAAAAATTAAAAAAATACCAGAATTAAACAAATTCATAGAGTGAATTTCACTAATGACAAGTCTTAAGGTACAAGCAATTCTGTACGACTTGATAATCTTATCAGCTTGAATAGGAACTACAGAGAGCTATGCAAGAATGTCATAAACATCAATAAATCAAACCAAAAATTTGAAGCGTGATTAGAGCCAAGGACGAAGAGTTCTACACTCATAAGCAACAATACTATGAGTCTATGACACAGGAAGGACCCAGTAGTTAGTGTGAAATATATAAAACTCATTTTCGCGAGGTAGAAAAATAGATAATCCAACACCATATTGATTAACACGATCTAAAAAGAAGCGATATAGTGCCTATTTCGTTGAGCATTGAAAACTAACTTATTAGTTTACTTTTAATAGATAATTTTTTTATTAGTCAAAGTTGAACATAAATAACTTACTTGTACTGAAAGTAACTCCTACATTATCGTCAAAATAAGTAATTGATGACAAGGGGTTTACTTTTTTGTGTAGAATTGGGTTAAGTGAGAACATCAAGTGATACAATTGGAGCAAGTATACTTACCAATCCAATACACTGTCCAACCCACGGGCAGTGATGGTCAAACTGTTCGACACAATTATTGCAAATTGAACAGTGTGAACACCTTGTATAGCTTACAAGTGTCACAGTATTTGATCTTCACAGTTATTCCATTGATCACTACGTCATTCGTACGAGGCAAACGTGACATTTGACCAGGCCCAAGTTCCATGCTACCTCCATAACTTTCTATTTCTGGTGGGCAATCTTTGCGAGGAATAATACCAGGATCTCGTCCGGAAGTCAGTAGAAGAAGGACTAAATCCTGCAGCAACACAGTAACCACGTCTAAACTATAGCCATCTTGTTTATCCAAATAATAAACAGAACGCAGAACCCAACATTAATTATTTCATCAGAAAGCACTTTGATTTGATGCTTAATTGTTGCTGAACAACATGTGAACTTTTAAGTTTCATCTTTTCCTTCTTTTTGTGGTGACTTTTTCTCAATTATTGATAAACGAGAGAGAGAGAGAGTCATCCAAAAAAGGGCAGTAATAAATCAAATATTTGCAACTGGCATAAAATATCTCTGAAACCTAAGTATTCCTTCAACTATGGGATTTGCACATAAATTGGGTGCATTTGAGGCAACTATAAGAAAATGCTCTCATTTATATTTCGCCCTACTTGAATGAGGCCTATTTATACTTTGAGCTGAGCTAAACAAACTTTTTGATGAGTGAAATCTAACCAAAACTCAATTTTCTTATTCAATTTAGATTCTATCTATACTCATTGGCTAATACGTTGCTTCATATATATACAAGTTCAACTTGTTACGCGCCGAACCTTAACGGGTGTTGGCTTGACATACAATAGCATAACCCAATTGGATTTTAAACAACTTGGGCTTGATTTGATTACAAACTCTATTTTCAGCCATACACACAGAACAGTTAGCAACGGTCATCTCCTTCAAGGGTATACAAACAGAAAGTATCAAAGGTGGAAAGAGGAAGAGAAAGTTCAAGCCTATCAAAGTGGATAAATCGTAAATAAAAGTTGTAGGTGCTACGGAATGTGAGTTAAAAAAAAAAAAGTTCGACCAGTTTAAAAACAATTGGTAAGATGTTCCTCAATACAACGCATTTCCAACTATGCTGCTGAGTTTATACGTCGGCATTGACCTACGTTTTGATATAATTAACTGATATCTTATTTAAGTTTCCTCATAACACAACCATGTGTTATTTCTAAAGAGACAGACCAATGGTATGTCCATATCAAAGCAATAAGTCAAATCACATAGTACTTTCAAATTGTTAATTGTATCAAGAACTAAAAATTCAACTTAATACGTCTTGAGAAGAATATAAAAGTAGATTTCACATCCTATATGAAAATGAACATAAAATTCACAAAAAGGAATACACGAGGACTTACTTACATATAGTGTGTAAACAATAACTACAACCACAACTGAGATTCCCGAATTACCAGGAAAAACATCCAACAGCTTTCTGGCAACAAAGATGCAGAAAACCGCAACAGGGGCAACTATGAGAAATATCGTCAAGAAGACAGACAAAGCATCGGGGCCAAAAACGAACCTTCCCCCAACAAAATTTCTGCACAAGTTAAAGACGAACCATCAATTCTTTGAAGAGTACATGAACCCGACTGTAGCAGAATCAAACGAAACTCTTAACTGGTTAGCAGCAAAAACTTATCCCTCAAAACATTCACGCATAAGAGAAATTTCATCAAATGTCTTATCAGCACGTAAATTTGCAGTGAACTTCGAAAACCCATTGTTTTTTATTTTTCTTTCACATTTCAATCATTGATATAAACCACGAGTTTTTTAAAAACTTCATTTTTTTAAAAAAAATTTCTACTCAAAAAATAAAAATAACAAAAACCAAATGATCAAGGGCCTGTTTGGCATGGCTTTTGAAAAAACAAAATGAATAAGCCGAAGCTATTTGGCTTGTTTGGAAAATTTTCTGAGGTGTTTTGTCTAATTAGAAGAGCTTCTCTTCTACAAAAAGAATAAGCAGAAGCTATTCCAAATAGATCAATTTCCCCAAAACAATAATTAATAGGATAATTTCATCAAAGAGCTATCTGCATTATTCAAACTGAAAAAAAATGTAAAAACTTTTTAAACACAGATCAATATGAAAATACTAATCAATTTGAATATCCTCTATATCTCATTAAATAATAACAACGATGAAAAAATAATTAAATAGCCACCACTCCAAAATAAAAAGATATTTTCCCAATTCTTTCAAAGAAAACAGAGGAATGAACAAACAAGTGAGCGGCGAAATTACATTGCTGCCTTCCCAGGTCTGGTATGTGCGGATCACCGCAGTACCATCGGCCGCTCCATCCTCACCCTCCGAGCTCTTCGGCGGCGCCACCCAACTCATTTTTCCGTCAAGATTTTTCTTAATCTCAATTCTATTCTATCTCATATATTTAGAAATCTTCAAATCCCACTAAACAAAATTTCTTTGTCAATTATTGGCAGGGTTAATTATATGAATGGTCACTGAACTTTACCAATTGTTACTACTTAATAACTGAACTATCTCAATGGTCATCGAACTATACACCGTGTTACCCATCCATCACCCAAGTTGATTATACACGTTAAATCTAACGGGAGTGCCAACTTGTCAAACGGAATTCCAACGTGTCCAACGAATTTCCAACTTGGCCAAAAATTAGACATCCATTTAATACACACACAGCATGTTTGGACTAATAGTGAAGACCCATTTCATTCCAGAATATCAAAAATCAAAATGAAGGCTGTGCATATGCGTGCAATTACTTCACATGGGTTGATTATCATGAACTCATCAACTTTCTTTTGTTGTTCTATCTGAGCTTTTTGGTGTAAAGCACTTTGAATTATTTCCAATTTCATGGGTTTGGGTAATTCAATCAATTGGTGCATATCAATTCTCAGGTATACTTGCTAGATATCTGTATGATGGAGGATCCTCAAGCTAAAATTCGTGTATGGGCATCCTTGTCTTTCTTCTTTGAAAATTTGTGTGGCAATGCCCCTGGTTGAATACAATAAGGAGCACTTTGTAGTAGTGAAATGTTAATTTATTTGAGCTTAATGTGTTTGTGAAAATGCTCCATAGAGCAAACCGCGTAAATAAATTTGAATGAGGCTCACTTATAGTGTATTTTTGTTTAGATTTTGTACTTTTTGTTGATGTCATTGTGTAATATTACATGTTTAATGTTACTTGTTTGGTGTAATCTTCATTCAAAATTGGGCATGTTTTATCAACTTCTCCTTTTCATGTCCTTGTTATACTGATATGAAATTTGCCTTCATCATCTCTATGCACCAGCATAGACACGAACAATTACAATTGCCTAAAATTGGATCGACTGATATAAAAATAGATTTTAATAGCTTCATGATGATATGAATGTAGAAGAGAGTTCATTACAAAGTTCATTGGATCCCAAGATTACAAAAAGCTCATTACACCAGCTGGAGGATTGATACATTTAAGAATTACTAAAACAAAATGAGGCCTATGAATTGCAAACACAAAAGACGGCCTTATATTGACAATCTTCCAGCAGTACAAGCTTAGACAAAAAGGGACTTAGCACTGGTGTTCAAAATCAGACAAAAAAACCCACTGCATTCTTGTCCATCCAAGTGAAAAAAAATATTCAAAACATGTTGGTCATAAACGAGGCTCTGACCATCCTACTATTCCTTGCCCTCGCTTCTCTTGCTTGTTCCTGTTCATCAACGTTAATCCGTTGCAAATCTTCTACCATTTCTGACACATTATTGGTTTGAGAGTGCTCTCTAAAATCTTCAGATGATTGCACTTGATTCTGCTTTTCTTTCGCTGAACTATGAGGTGTTATGGGTTGAGGTTCAACATTTGTGACACATGGATTCCATGAACTGAAACCCAGTTGTTGGTGGCCCTTGCTGTGAAGCTGGTGGAGTTACCCTTTGTGGTGGAATTTCCAGTTGCACTCACAATTGTAGGTGAAATGAAGATGTCATTAGAACATGTATGCATCATGAAAGAATCATGTTTCTAAGCTATCTAAATTTCAGTTTCACATAGGTTACTAGAATACTTGCATCAGGTGCGTCAAGTCTTTTATGGTATCTCTTGTTATGGCCTTTCAATCCACAAACACTGCATGTCATCTCCAATTGACCCTTCCTTTTCATTTTCCTGCTTGCTCCATTCTGTGAGATCACATCTTCTTCTGCCTGTCTTCTTCGCTTTGTTTGTTTTCTCCCCCTTACTGGAGCAAACCATCTAGGAGGCTTGATTGGAGGTGCATCTACTGTGGGCTACAACTTCTTCCCATTGATTGGATTGACTAAATTATCATAACATTTCAAGTAAGTCTCCACTTTGTAGCACGTGTGCACATAATCATATGTACGATCCCGGTGATCAAATATAGCAGCAACAGCAAGCGAACATGGAATCCCAGTTAATTGCCACCTCATACATGCACACGTACGAGCCTCCAAATCAACAGCAAACTCTCCTTGTGGGCCCGATACGTAGTATTGTGGACCACCTGACCAGTCAACATCATACTCACTTGCCCCTACAATGCTTTTCTCCAGTTTATTTTGAATCTTTGGACATAAAGGACTAGTAACCCTCCGCATCTTGTCACGTCGTATTTGAATGCGTTTCATAAAGCTGATGTGCAAGTCAATTAACATTGTTAAAATGGACTTCTCTCTGTCCTCCAGGATGGTTTTGTTGAAACACTCACATAAGTTGGTCAATAGGATGTCACTATGGCAGTTTGTGAGGAAATGAGACTTACTCCATTGAGTCGGCTCTCTCTCTAATAACCAATTATGTGCAGCTTCCTTTTCCTTGGCAATCTCTTCCATCCACATTTTGAAATCAGCAACTGTTGTTGCCCTAGCTGCCCTCCACATGTAATCCTTCAAGGCCTTTGTCTTGAAGTCCTTCTTGTAGAAGTTCGTATACATATGCCTCACACAAAACTTGTGTTCAGCCATTGGAAACCTTTGTGAAATCACGTTTTGAAGTCCTTTTTGCCTGTCGCTCATGAATGTCCAGCGATCATTATCTTCAATCCCAATATCGTCCTCTAATTTTGTAATAAACCATCTCCAAGTTGCTTGATTCTCCTTCTCCACAATGGCATAAGCAATTGGATATATGCAGTCATTCGCATCTAGTGCCACTGCTGAAAGCATTTGACCGCCAAAAGTCCCTTTCAAAAAGCACACATCCAACCCAACCAACTGCCTACAACCAGACATGAACCATTTCTTACATGCATCCAAGCAAACATATATTCCCTGGAATTTTGATTCATTGACACCTATTCTCACTGTCGAACCGGGGTTGGTTCTAACTATCTCCGCTGCAAAGTTCCTAAGTAACCCAAATTGATGTTCATCCGATCCTTCAATCAATACTTTCGCATACCTTCTAGTTCTCCATGCAGTAACCCTATTAATTTTTAGTTTCAAATCATCATTAACCCTCTTGATAAAATGTTTTGTTCTCCAACAAGGATCAACCTTAAATATCTCCAAATACCTCTCCGCTAGATAAGCATATGTGCAGTGCCTATTAGTATTGTCCCTGCTGCATGTATGATTTGGATTGTACGACTTAATCTGTACACAGTCCTTTTTCTTGTTCCAAGAAGCCCAAATTTTCCAAGTACAATCCTCCTTACACACACCTTGCGCTCTATGAGCATTGTTTACCTTGAATTTTATGTTAGTCCTACTCACGATCCCATAGTGCTTAACTGCTTTCTTGAATTCGGCTATGTCCCGAAATCTTTTGCCCACTTCTAACTTTGGATCGTACTTTTCCGTCTCCACACAAAATTCGGGGAACCTAAAATTATTTTCTTCACCAGAAAAATAATCAGTCTCAAGCTCTTCAGAAGAAGGATAATATGGCTCATCTGTATCAGACATATCTGAGTTTGCCTGGCATGACACCGAATAGAACCCCAGCGATGTGCGCTCCAATGCTGACTTATCAAAGCGAAAACTATCGTCGTCAACCTCATTGTCAGAATCTGTGAATTCCCATTCCACGTCTGGCTCTTCCTCCTCCGGTAGGCTGGGATCTAAATTATAATAATCAAAGAGATTCATTTTAATGATGGTTCACAAGAAAAGAATATAGTCCCCATAAGTCAATTAATTTAGATAAAATAGAAATAAAATAGAACTTTCACACTTTTTAATAGCAACCCACATTTCATTAAATCCCCAACACTTGAAATATTCCAAAACTATGGGTTCAATTTCACAAATAAAATACTCTTCCCATGCCATATTAGGGTAGTCAAAGGTGTTCAGTTGTCATTAAAGAATGATTATACAGTAAAGTTTCTTTTAAAAAATGATTTTCATCACATTAGCAACAAATACAGCAATTAAAAAGCCTTAAAATGCACAAAACACTAAGACAACAAAATAAAATCAAGGAATCGCACATTACCTGATTGTGGTCCCCCATTCTTTGAATTGCCATTTTCATGGTCTGAGCTGATCTCCATTAGCAAGTCCTATGGGTCATCCATGTCTAGGAAAGTGATGAAAATGTAGGGTAATTGTTGATTTGGGGGAGAAATGGGTATATACCTTTTTTTTTTTTTCTTTTCAGCCGTTCATTGGGTAGAGAAAATGAGATTAATTTTGGTTTTTGATATTCTGGAATGAAATGGGTCTCCATTTAATACATCTAAACATGCTTGTGTGTATTAAATGGATGTCTAATTTTTGGCCAAGTTAGAAATCCGTTGGACACGTTGGAATTCCGTTTGACAAGTTGGCACTCCCATTAGATTTAACGTGTGTAATCGACTTGGGTGATGGATGGGTAACATATTATATAGTTCGGTTATCATTGAGATACATTTATAAGTTCAGTTATTAAGTAGTAACGATTGGTAAAGTTCAATGACCATTCATATAATTAACCCGTTATTGGCAAGTTCCATTCCATTAATATAGTACGACGTTGTCAGGGGCTGGTGGGCTATGACTGATTCATAGTTGCCATGGCAAAGGAGCAATTCTTATTTTACATTTTTATTTGAATTTCGTCGTTGTTTTAACTTTTAAGCTCATTAATAATAGGGGAATTTTCATAAATGTCGTCAAAATGAAAAATGCACTAATTTTTTTTTTTTTTTTTTTTTGATATCCAAGTTTCCCAACTTACGCCATCCTGGACCACCAGCCACTGGCCCCTCAGTAATTAGCGGAAGTAAATCGCGGGTTATGCCCAAATTGATCAGGATCCGTACACCCTTTATACTCCTGACCTCAAAGGAGCCTCCTCCATGATTATTACATTACCAACCTACTCCAACTAATAATGGTTATTACAACACTCAACTACTCCAACTAAGAATCGAACTCCACACGCTGAGGTTGCAAACCCCGCAATGTCCGTCCTTTGCCAACTTGGATGTGCCCCGGGGGGCAATGCACTAATTTCCCACTAGTGAATTAATATAGATGAAAATTTTGAGAATGAAGTGTGAATTTGATTTAACACAAGATTTTTATCCTTGAAATTTGATAACAAGGATTTTTTTATTAATTGTTTGTTTGTTTGTTTTATGTTTTGTATAGACTTTTTATGTTATATGGTATGTCGGACTTAACTAAGGTCCGATACCCACCTATTTATATAAACAATTTTTTTTAGGTTGAGAGACAAGTTGGTTAACTTTTGCAAGTAAAGGTAAAGAATTTTATTTATTTATTTACTCTTCTTCTTCTTTTCTCTTGCCCATTTTTTTTTATCGACGGCGGAAACCAATTAACCAATTTTAATTGGTTTCTGCCGTTGCTAGTAATTACTATGAGTAATTAAGAAGATTAAAATTGTAGTCCCTTCAACCAAGTTCGCTTCCACCTCTGAGCCTGCTGACAAAATGTCCGAAGTAGTCTTGATTTCAGACCACAACAGTCATGGAGATCGAGCATCTCATGCTTCTGGAAAAACTGTAACTCTTGAGGATGAAAGTTTCGGAGTCATTGGGACTTTTATGTTGTGAAAGGTCCTCATTACACTTGTAAACACATTTTGACAACTTATGACATGATTTGAATGACATTAATATGATTGATATTTTGATTAAATTTCAATATTTTATAGTAATATATATGTATATTATATTCCCATTTAATGTATTTTATATTAGATATATGTATATTATATTGTCTAATTTGAATTTTGGTAATACAAAAAAAAAAAAAAAAAAAAAAAAAGATAAAAGAAGTTGAAATGTTAACTCTACTAATTACTTATTTTAATTGTTTATTTATTATTTAATTCACTTGTTTATTTAAATATATCATTAATTATTTTAATTGTTTACATATACTATTTATTTACTGTTTAATTATTTTAATTGTTTATGTAATATTTAATTTAATTTTAATTAAATATTTCATTAATTACTTTAATTATTTACGTATATTATTTACTTCACATTTAATTAGCTATTTTAATTTATTTATTTTAATTGTTTATTCAATATTTAATTTAATTTCTTTAAATATTTCATTAATTATTTTAATTGTTTATGTATATTATTTCATTAATATTTCATTACTTTATTTAATTATTTGTTTAAATTACTTATTTTAATTATTTATCTAATATTTAATTTCATTTTTATTTAAATATGTCATCAATTATTTTAATTGTTTATGTATACTTAATATTTAATTAGTTATTTAATTTAGTTATTTTAATGACTTATTTTAATTACTTATTTCATATTTAATTTAATTGTTTCTTTACTTTTTAAATAATTATTTAAATAAACAATTAAACAAATAATACACATAAACAATTAAAATTTTATGCACCCATATGGTTGACAAGTCAAATTTTACTTAATGTTATGCACTCATCTGTCGAGAATTATTGAGGTGAACTGTCGACAACGACATTTTATCTGTCGGGAACTACATTTCCTAACAACGCACAATTTTTTGTCTGACACTACAGCGGTCATTTCAGAAGTACCTGCCGGGAATTAAATTTCTCTGCAGGGACAAAAAAGTAAAGAAGTGATAATCTTGTACATGGTTTTAAAATGTAACATTTCGATAATTACAATAGCCAAATTGGCTATTGGGTGCAATTTCCTCTTAAAAATAATATAGGGATTGTTGCACAAATGGTCTCTGATGTACGGCCTCTATGATAACTCAGTACCTATAATTTCTTTCATGGCACTGACATCCTCAACTTATTATTTTAGTGACAAAATAGTCATTTCTGTGTTATTTTTGGCCCCGTAAATGGGGACATTCAATGCTCAAGTATTATACTAACTATTTAGAATTATTCTTCAAGTACATTATTTTTTACATGGAATTTAACATTCAACTCACATGTGGAGTGTGGGGTCTATGATTAAATTTAATTGCGGACTTCACACATGTGAGTAGAGTGTCAAACTCCATGTAACACAAGAGTGTACTTGAAGCATCACTCAGTTATTTAACGGCTTCTAAAACAAGGATTTGAAAGTAAAATAAAGATTTAAAAATGGGGAGCGACAGTGGAAGTTCACTACTACAAATAGGGTTGGGCAAAAATTTCAAATCGAACTGAATCGAATCGGATTCAAACCGAATCGAGCGGTTCTTCGTAAGTGAAATACTCAATCGAGTATCTAAATCGAGAACCGATGGGTTCAGTTCGATTCTCGGTTCTAGACCCAGAACCGAATAACCGAAAAAAAATCGAATTTTTTTAAATTTTTATATATGTGATAAATCAAAAAATTTTAATTTTTTTAAAAAATAAATTAGCAAAGATAGAGTTTGTATTGAAGAGACTGAGTTCTATGAGGGCATTGAAATATGTAATAAAATATATATTATATTTTTCTTATTAAATCTTATTAGTTGAATAATTTTTAGATTATTTATATTTGTTAATTGTGATTTTTCAATTTTTCTTGTAGAGTTTCTTAGTATCTAGTATGACAAGTCAAACAATTTATGGTTAAATCAAATAGTTGGTAAGTACTACTGTATTAGCAATACTTTAAAATATTTTATATCGATGAGTCTATGACTTCTAACTTATATAGATCACCGATATTTTAGTATTACTAATTTACTATCTACTTTTTGTTATTTGTATACATTGGTAAATTAATTTTATTGGACAACTTGTTATTTATATGTTATTAAATTAGAATACGTTAATTTGTAAAATCTAATATTGAACATGTCAGACTGTAGTATTGTTATAAATGTTAAAAATTTTAATTATAGTATGGAACCAAACAGAGTCGAACCGAATGGAATCGAACCCGAACGGTTCCAAAATTATATTTGGACCCGATAATTCCGTTTACTAATTACCCGAAAATTTTCAGTTTGATTCGATTCGATTCTCTTCAGAATCGTACCGAACCGAACTGTGCCCAGACCTAACTACAAAGCTAAGAACCACCTTGAATCATACATCTTAATGAAGCGTATGAAAATATATTGCATCCGTTAATGACTTAGTATACTTTGTGATTTTCAATTCATCATTGGTGCTTGTATTGACTTCAAAGTTGTTTTGTTCTTCACGTAAATTTCTTGCTCTTTGATTTTCGTTTTGGAGGTTAGATTGAATCTATCGATATGTGGTATTTGATTTTGTAATTCCTTGATCAGTAATAAACAAGAGCAATAGTTATGATGAAAAGACTCTTTCTCGGAGATAAACTTGTTTTTTTCTCATTATCTGGATAAATGGACTCTTATATTTTTAGCTAAACAAAAATTACAAAGTTCACAAAAAAGAGTTATTTCTATTAAAAGTTGGAGTTTCATATTAAAATTTCAAAATTCAATAGCTTCAAACACTTATATTTTGGTAATAATTTCAATATTTAATCCATGTGAGTTTCAAATTACCAATCTTGAGACATGTGAAGTAATAATACAAAAATTTGGGGTTGATGCCCTTAGGGCACATCTCCAAGTGGTAAAAGTGGAAGGTGGAGAAATCCAATTTTGCTTGATGCTGCCGCGTCAAGAGTTCGAATCCTGAAATATGAATTTGAATTTTGGGTAAGTGCAAATGTACAATCAGCCTTCCACCCTATACCCTTGGAGGCATAATCTACGATTTACCCATTCGTCAAGGTCAAGGGCAAGACAGGTGGAGGCGCCAGTAATGGAACGTAATCCAAATAATAAAAAATAAAATAAAATAAAAAAATTTGGGGTTGATTTTTGGTTTTGGTAGTGCCCCGCCAACAATATGATGGTGCAAGTGACACTGAGTGGTGAGTGGTTGTAGGGCTAGAACGATGTGATGGTATAAGGTGGGATGGCGTGGATGAAGTGTTAGTCTACATGTACACCTCATGATGTACATAATAGGCTACACCCCCGTCACATGACGGGGGATCACGAATATTTAATTATGTGTGGGCCACCCTCCATGTGAGAGGGTGTAGTCTATTATTTACATTATTATGTATATATAGACTAATTCGTGGACGAATGGACTTGTGATTGATTAGGAAAGATATTCTTTATCTCTTCTTATTTTTTTTTTTTTCTACTGTTTCTTTTCTTTTATTCTCATTTTAACTAATCTAATTTGGCCCCCATTTTTTGTGAATGAAAATGGGTGGAATATATATTTTTTTTTTAAATGAGTGGTTGAGAAAGAAGGAAAATTTTTCGATTTACGTGTAATATTATTTTATAGAAGATTGTGTGATTGAAAATAGGAGAGAGAAAAATGAAATTTAATTTAATGAGTTTCAAACAAAGGCTAAGGATATAGTTGCTTTCTTAATACAATAATTTACATCTTGATAATTAAATAGAAAAAAAATATGACAGAAAATACTATTTGCACAATAAAATTATAGATTGAGAATGTCCATTTCAAGAAAAATGGAATAGGGATTGAAATCGCATAGAGGCCATACATTAAGGAACATTTGTGGGAAAATGATGAAAATTGAAATGGAAACGGGAATTTTTTTTTTCCTCCATCTAATTTAAATAGATATACTTAGTGAAAAATTATTGTGCCCGATTTCTTCAAAAGCATTTTTCACAAATAAAGTTATAGAAAAATGATTATTTTTGGTTGTAAGCAATTGTTAAAATGAAAATCTAATATTCCATTAAAATTTGTGACAAACCATTTCATAAAACGGGATTGTAAAGTGTTTATAATCATTTTATGAGTAATAGAAAATTTAGAAGTGATCAATACAATCAATGTCTCTTTAAAACAGTCGTTGACGGCAACCAATTAATTCTAGTTGGTAACTCTATTGAACAAGTCTTCTATACTCCCAAGATCGTCCATTCACGACGAGGATGGTCCAAAGAGAGGGTATTCGTATTGATAGTACGGTTATGAGAACTTTGGGAAAAATTCATCTTTGGATCCAATAAATTTACGAGACAAATTCTCAAGAGCGATGTAAAAGTGATAATATTTTCATATTCCTTTGACAAAAATTAATCATATTTTGTTTTGACTTCTGATTAAAGACAGGACCCGATTCCGTGTAGGAAAGAAGCAATATACATTTAACTAATGAAAAACTTACTAGTTGTCAAGTTACTTCTCCAACAAGAAGTACTAACATCAAGTATTTAGCAAGTTTTGCAAATCAACCATTGATAAATTAGAGCATGTAACACATTCCAATCATTGTCTGAGCTCTGATTTAAAACAGTTGGAGGCATTTACCCCGATTAGATATCGTATATTCTACCAAATCACCACATGTGGACTCATTTAAAACACTTCACCTATTTGATAATTGATGGACATTTTGTATTCTACTTGGAAACCACGTTCCCATTAATTAGTTGTACTTATTGAGCATCAATAAATGCAGTCCTCATTTAAATTGGGATACTAATAATGTGTTTAAAGCACATTGAGTAGAACTCTCTCATAAAAGAGGTTTGTAAGCAGATGGTTTTCAACTAAATAAAAAACCATAAACCTAGTCTTATATTTGAAGTTTTCACAAACCTACAGGAGCATTTGAAATGCCAGGATTTATGTTAGTCTGAAGAAACCAACCAAAATTGAAAGGGGAAAGGCTAAACCGGAATAATTAACAAACGGTGTAGAATTTTCAAGACGTATAATTGAAACAATCAGACATCACCACAACACAAATTTAAAGCCACGAATTCACATAGCAACACAAAATAAAACATAATTCAAGTCAATTAAACTTTTTCCACCCATTAAAGCAAGAATAAAAGCATTACAAACAAAATATAATCACAAGACATCAAACTCTTAGATCTATTTCCCAAAATAAAATAGCAAATCGTGTATGTTAATTAAATTAAATTGGCATCTGCAGTGTGAATCCGCCATGAAATTTCTCTCATGGTTGGTAGAATTATCAATACTTGCCCACATTAAAAGAAACGAGATTGATTCGCCTAGAGGGTGTTGCAGAGGATTGCGACTGACGGTGGAGCTGCCCTAGACTTGTGTGAAAGTCCCAGTGATCGGTGGAGGTGTAAAGACTCGCCAACATGTGCTCGGTAGGCTGTTGATCTGGATACGACGGTGGCGTCGCCGTGTACTGCTCTTTTCTGTCTGTTAAGATAATGAAAATGGAAAAAAGTAGAAGAAACGCCAATAAGTTCTCTCTCTCTCTCTTTTTACGTTTTGGAAGATTTTAGACGTATTAAATACATTTTGAATTATTTAAGTAGTTTAAAGTGTATTATTCAATTTTGTTCCTTATGGGCCATCCTGGGCCTAATTTCATCTTATTTGTACTTCCAGATTTTCTATATTTTTGGGCCAGAGCATTTTAGTCTGGCTATTTTTTGGTGCAATATTGGGCTCACTTCGGACTGGTCCGTCCAAAAAAAAAAAAACACACACACACACACAAAGGTCCCACCAGGAGAACCCAGGTCGTTGGATTCAAAGTCCAGATTGCTAACCCCTTCACCTTGGAACCAATTGCGAGCCTTAACGTCAAATTGCAAATATTAATTTTAAAAGGTCGAGAACGCGGGCTCGTACACAAACTGCAAAGGTGGAGCTAACTCATTTATGATCGAATTAAACTTGTAGTTAAATAATAGGGACAACAAAATATCTCGCCCATATTCCGTCTAAACAATATGCAAATGTTGAAGTACATGATTAATTTCAAAATTAATCACATCATACTATAACATGTTTTAATTTTAGTATGCTATTATGATGATTAGAGATGCACTAAACAAAAGAAATATTATCTTCTCAATATTAAAATGATGATTTAGTCTTTTCAATTTATGAAAATGCTGCCTCCATTGACCACTTTAACATTGGCCATCACATAGGCGTAAACGTAAACGTAACATGCAGTGCCTGAATTTTAAATTTTGTTATTTTTATACTTTCTTTTTTCTCTTGCTTTATTCAAAAAATACTAACCAATCTGTCCAGACATGCCTCAACATCTGGGATAACGAAGTCTTTTTGGAACCACAATGAGTGGAAATATGTACAAATGTTATATTCATACATGGATTAGGGTTTGGAAGAATTAGAAATAATTAGGAGCATTTCATGGACAAAAAGATATACATATGGAATATTCCACTCTATGCTCTTCTTATTAATTAAGGGATGGTTGTGGTCAATTAACTAACAATTACCACCATTTTGCAGTGTCAGTCTGGGTTCGATGTTTGACCTTCTTGCTTAACCACGCTTTAATTTTTTTATGTATAGGTTTTGTTTAGACCCACTTATGTTTGTAAAAACTTGAAACTTGTCTTTTCTGATCAATCAAATTATGAATTTATGTAGCTATATATACATCTTTTTCACCTTTGTTTCCTAGTTAATTAATTTTATCATAAAGGCAAATGAAAATCCTCGTAACATAAGAACGAGAAAATAGTTCGTTCGCTTGTAGTTCTCAATTTATTCACAAGTTTAGACATATAGCCCTCGTTTAGTATTGATTAAAATCAAGATTTTAAATTAAGTTAAAGTTAACAATTAATTTTAATAATACATTTTATGGATAGACAATTTTTTAACTGTATATTTCATAAAACTTTTATTAAAATCTATTTAATATTTGATTTTATTCCACCAAACAAGAGCATAATATTTTAATGAGTTTTCAATGAAATCTATTTGAGTACCCACTTAGTTTTTATGAAGTTCAAAAGGCTACGTAGTGATCCACATACTAAAAAATTGAATGAAGGGTCAGTCCGTTTGAGTGGTTTGAATTGGCTTTTGCCCAATCCTAGTCGTTACTGCCAATGTTTAACAATTATACAGATGATAGACTTTTATTGAATTAGTAGTAATCACGTGCATTGCACGTCTTATGTACGGAATAAATGATATACGTAATATTTTTAAAGTAATGAAATTGATAATGTTAAAGAAAAAATTAAAATTGTTAAAGAATATATATATATATATATATATATATATAAATTAAAGGTTTATGAAATTACGTACATAATGTGAAAATGTTGAATAAATTAAAACGTAATACTTTGTTTACTTATCAACAGTTTTGTGGTACAAATAGACACGAAGAAGAATCAAATAAAGAGATGTATATTTGACTAAGTTTAAAATATTTACTTATAAGTAAACTAAAGATACATAAATAATTTTCAAAATAAAAAATTACTCATTTTGTCTGTAACAAACTTTTTTACTTTAAAAAGTAAAAACAAAAAGGTATTTTATCTAAACACTTAGAAACAAAAATTACGTATGAATCATGTTCGCCATATTAATCTATAGCATTAATTTTAAATTAAAAATCAAAGTTAAATTCAAAACAAATATAGAAGTGAAAATTCTTAAAACAAAAGCGTTATTTTTTCTTTGAATATGATTAATACAAATGGAGGGAATAAAAATTATACCTTTAAATGCATCGAGATAAAAAAATAAAATCTTTTATTTATATATTATATCTAATAAGTAATTTGATTACCATCAATTTTATGCTTATACAAAAAATGAACATGCAATAATAATAAAATTTCAATACTATATTAATTATGTTTGGAACACATAATATTAATTTTAATAAATACTTAAAAAATTGGTTTTAGTAAAAAATGTGCAATTGAGATGCTTATATTTAGTGGAGGTGGATACAGATTTGGGAAGGGTTAATAAATCCTAATTATATATTAGGAACAATTGATAAGGTCTTTAAAATTAATGGATAATTTATCTTATCTTCGATTCTTTTCCTCTGAACTGTTGATCATATTTAAACAATTTTTTTCTTTTCAATTTACTGTCATTTGTATTTAAATACATATATTATCTATTATATTAATTAAACATGCAATTTATATAATATTTGAATGAAAATGTTAATAATGTTATATAACAACAAAATGGTAAATCGAACGTTTTTCATCTATCTCTACATTTTACTTTTATATATATTGTAATTATATAAGTAGATGAACGTTAATTTTAAGTGAAACTCAAGTATATATAAATTACAATTTAATTTCGTGTAGTTTCCTTTTAAATATAGTAATATACTATAACTACTATTTTTTTTATATTGTAATTAATCTACCATTATATGTGAGCTTCAATTTTAAGTAGTAACTTAAATAAATAATATAATTTTTAAACTAAAACTTAATTTGATTAATGTAAAATTCTTAGTACTCTAATATAAAACAATGAGCATTACATTCAAATAGTTATTAAATGAAGTTAAATTATATTGGATGGTATTATATGAAATATATAAGGGTAGAATCATATAGCTAAATATATAAGGATAAAATTGGTAATCAAAAGTTTTTCCTTAATCCGCACTTTTAATATATTGTGGACGTAGATAAATTTGACTTACGAGTGATGAAATATATTAAATATTAAGTTATTTGGTAGGAATTAAAATCAGATGTTTAGTAGATTTTGTTGAAAGTTAGTAAAATGTGTTGTTGAAAAATTGTGAATCCCATAAAATTTGTGATTAAAATTAATTGTTAATCTTAATTTTAATTCCTACCAAAGAGGGACTATCTTTAAATAAATAGAATGCCTAACATTAGAATGCAATGGTTAACAAACTCACGCCAGCACTACCGTTTGGGAACAAAACTCATCCAGATATGACAAACCACAAAGACAAGATAAGCCTACTAAAGCATATCTTCATTTTTCATCACCAAGCCTACAACATAAACAGGCTCGTTGACAGTTTTTTTTACACATATACACCTAGTGAAATTTTATTTACGTTTAAAAAAAAGTTGCCAATCAAAAATTGTCAACTCGTCCCTTGTAAATAAGCACTATCATTAAGTATGTTTGACTAGTTTAATTCTTTCATCACACTATTCCTGTCCTTAATCTTCAAATTAAGAGTAAAATAATGGCCCCGCTCTATAATTGTCACCAAGTGGCATAAAATAATTGGTCACTTGCACTTTATGGATCGGTTTATTGCTGAATTGGAGAATAATTTGGGATAGATTCCTACATAAAACTAAAAGAATCAAACGCTTTCCAGAAACTTGTGAATTGAATGTAACTGTTAAAGCCAGCAGGATTTGATTATGACATGTGAAATAATAAATCTACCCGTCATGTATGATATATATTGAAAATTGCTCTCGAGTTGTCGTCAATTTTTCATTAAATGAGTAACCGAAATTTCCTCAAGGAGAAGGCAGTTTTGGTTCTTGCATTTGGTCTACTTGGTAAAACCTGCAATTCTTCAACCTTAAATAACTTTTTACATTTTCTATGAGAAAGTGTACTAATTATTAATTAACAATTACTCTACTGTCACACAAGGCCAGTCCCCAATCCTGTCACAGTAGCAGGGCTCACTAATTAATTGCTTTCCTTAATTTCTTTTTCTTCACGCAATAGTGTTGGTCAAAATCCTCCTTGAAATGACATTAGTGACACTACTATGTACTAGGAAATGGACTACAATATTATTTTTAATGGTTTTGGCAATCGTCATATTCAATCATTAACATGTATGACAACAAAATCAACTACATGCAATTTCACTTAGAACATGTTTGGTGAAGATTTTAATTGAAAAGCTAGTCGTTAGTAAATCTCATACGTGAAATGAAAGTCAAACATAAAAGTTATATTTTCAATTAAAATTGAATTTAAATCTCTATCAAACAAGGCCTTAATAGTCTTAAAAATTTATTTATAGTATGTTAAGTTTTTATTAATATATGCACGTACAATATAACGTTATATATAAGATCGTTACAAGTTAGTCTATTCAAATTTACATTGAATCGTTGCTTTCAAAAGTTGCTTCTAGGCATTATAACGAGTTTTCCATATTTTTATAGGTAATATCATATACTTCATGGTCCTATCCCCCATTGAGAGTTTTTTTTTTACTTGAGTTAAAAACGTGTTTGATTTAAAATGTTATTCGATTTAAATTATTAACTACATGATCTTATGCAGGCCAACTTTCTATCAAAGTCATAAGAAAAAATCAAGTGAAGGACTCCAATCAGTTCCTCACGTAGTTGCTGTCTTTAGTACCATGTCGTGGATGTACTATGCATTTCTGAAGTCCGATAATACCATATTTCTTATCACCATAATTCTGTCGGATGTTTCATTGAAACTGCATAAAATGCTTCCTACACTTTCTATGCACCAAAGAATGTAAGAGAATATAATTAGCTTGTTGAATCGTCTTGTCTAAAAACTTAAACGATTAAGGAGATAATAAGTTTATATATCTAATTATTTACTTAGCCCATATTTGATTCCCATTTTTTTTCAAAATTCATTTTTCTTTCTTTTTTTCAACCACATATTCTTTATTAAAATAATATTATACGCAAATAAAAAAATATATATATATTTAACCACACATTCTCCATCAATCTATTATTTCAAAATACATTCTCCAAAAAGAATGTGAATCAAACACATATTTATTTTTTTTGGGAAATATAGACAACTATAAAGTTAATTGTGCTGCTTATAGTTTGTGGGTTTGGTCTAATCGTTCTCTCCATTCAACTTGTGGTTAAAGCTTCGAAACGTGCTCATGTTGTTGGATGGATTTGTTTAATATTCTCATTTTGTGTATTGTTGCCCCAGCGCGCGCCTAACTCCATACGCCATACTGAAGCCAAAAACCTCTTTAGATGCGCGCGCCTAGTTGATTTCTGGGAAGAAGATTTTATTTCCTTTCTCTTGGTTTGGTTATGTATGGAATGACATCTTTAACATCTTACTTATATAACCTAATCAAGGTCCAGAATGTAAATAATAATTATTCTATCATTGAAGTGAAGCAAAACAAAGAGTTTTAGTGAGGATGAACACAAGGAATTGAAAATTCAAGGCTCAAATCGAAGGAAAAGAACAAGAAATTGATTTGTCAAGCTTCTACATGTATTTTTTTGAATTGGGTGATGTTTTTTATTAACTCATTGTGTAATTTAGATACAATTACGTTAGGCTAAACTTCTCTTATATATTGGATGAATGATGAAATCTTTTGAATTTTATTTCTAATTTAAGACTTATCGTATTTTGATTATTTCTTGTATTTGTGATTAAATATGCATTAATATTGTGCTATTTGATTGCTTAGCTACCAATTAGTTGACTTGTTGCTTATTTGTAGTGTTGGAAGACTCACGGTAAGTAGAACACTGCATATTTGAAACGCGGACACTAAATATTAGGAATAATATTTAGGACGTGTGCAATCGTGTGATTGAGTGTTTGCTTTGCATATGAATATAATGTAATATATACATATATAAATCACAAAGTGTAAATTGGGAATATATATTTTTCCAGAAAGGAGAAATTTGTTATGAAAAATAAATTTTAGGGTACAAGTTTTTGTAACTTTTGAAAACAGATGAGTCATCTCTGGAATACCTTTACGGCAATTCCTTCCTGGATCCTGACAAAATGGGAAGAGTAAGTTATGTAAGCTGAACAAATTTTTATATGGTTCAAAAGACAATGGTTCGTTAAGTTTTCTACAGCTTTAGAAGATGTTGGCAATAGACACAAGATTGATAACTCATTGTTTGTCCGCATATATACACAGTTGTTGTAATGCCCCGAATTTAAAATTGATTTTTATGGATTTAATAAATATTTCTATCAAACTATTTTTTTAAAAATAAATAAGATGTATCAAGTCGCTTTGATTTCGTACTTAAAATGACTTTAAAATCATTTCATTTAGACAAACGGGAATTAACATTATAATTAATATTTATTTTTCTTCAAAAACTGTTAAATACTTCCCCCGTCCCATTTATGTAGGCTTATTTTCTTTATTTTTTTTTTTTTTTTCAATTATATAGTCTTGTTTCTTTATTGATCTTGTTTTGTTTTGTTTGTTTACTAATATACACTTATTTAATTTGCTTAATTATAAACAATTTTTTCACTTAATCTTGAAATTGTACAAATATAAATAAGGGTAAACTAGACTGGGTATATATGCAAATTAGGCTTGGGCTAGGCCATACTAAGGGATTTCCTAACACCGCCCATATATTGAAATTTCTTTTCTTTGATAATTGATCCCACAAAATCAATTTTCGACGGAATGAAAAAGCGAAAGAAAAAATCTCTGTTTGAGAGGGCTTCTACGTTGGACTCTGACACACCCTATGATTGACTATCCTTATTGATCGTTCGAGCCTCATGCGGTATATCTAGTGTATATGAAGAAATGTACACACTGCCCATCGTTCCAATCCGCAATCTCAAAGACACCAAGATCCCAAGTAGTATATCTATCTGGACACGAAGTATAGCATGTACATCCATCGAACGATTAAACTATATTCGATATCATCCTCTCAATCCAGATATCATATATAAGTATTCAATCATCTCTCTTATCCTCATATCTTCTTATAAGAGTAATGTATGATTAGGTCTCTCATGTCCATTATTTACCTCTCCTTGCATATCCTAACATTTACGGCTTTGTTCCTCCACATCCTAGATATCCATTGAAGCTAAATGTACCAACATACAGAACACATAGAAAAACAAGAGTGCCGAGATTAGTAGAGAGCTCTCTAAACGGCTTATGTCTATCATTGAAAAGCTTATCGAATCAAAAAATTCAACACATTTTATGGATATCTATTCCAATCTCTAATTAATAAAAGATGATGATAAGATTGTGACGAAAATGTTTAGGACACAAGTTTAACAATAAGCAAAAGCTGAAAACCTTTAATACAATTACTAAGTGGTGTAATAATTAAAAACTTTGGGGGCAGTATAAATACCCTTAACGTCTTAACCTACAAGTTAATTTTATTGATTTAAAATAATTAACATTTCAACCAAGAAAAATTCTGTTTTCTTGACAAAAAAATTCCAGATACTCACATGAGTAGCCAATGTGAGTATTTTATTGTCCAAAAAATCACCCACCCATCCCCTATTGTGTCTTTTTTGTACAAATTCTGTAAACCTATTTTCTGAACACCAAGACCAACTGTT
This sequence comes from Osmanthus fragrans, assembly GCA_019395295.1. Lineage (NCBI taxonomy): Eukaryota > Viridiplantae > Streptophyta > Magnoliopsida > Lamiales > Oleaceae > Osmanthus > Osmanthus fragrans. Next base: position 28,350,239 of record CM033352.1, on the reverse strand, counting down.
CAACCAATCCTATATTCATCTTTCAAAATGAAAATCCTTGAAAGTTGGTCCAACGTAATTTCTTTTACCAAGTTTAAACTTTTTAAGTTGATCAAACATAACTTTTTATTAATATACTGCAGGACTCACAATTTACTAGCCACTCATTATTAAAATATTTTATAAAAAAATTATGCTTTATCAATCATACACAAAATTATTATGAAATTCCAGCCATCCAACAATTTTACATTACCAATTTTAAAAGTCTTGAAGGGCAAGACTTTTAAAAATAATGAAATAAATGAGAAAATAGAGAAAGAAATAGAATTTTTTTTTTAATTCAATCCCACCTCCGACAAATTCCTTGTGGACATGGAGAGAGCCAACCCAACCCCGCTAGCATCACTGATTCCTATTATATGAAAAACATTTATTGTAAGAAATTTATCTTTCTGGACCCATTGTTTAAAAAATTAATATTTTAAAGGAAATTTTTATATATTTGTATTTGTACATTCAACACATTCCTTCACTTGTGACTTTTCATTTTTTTTTTTCCAAACCAGCATATTGTTTCCAATAATCCTACCGGTTCATTGGGTGTTAGTTGTTAAAGTGTTGTTTGGGGGGTAGATAATCACAAATTGAGAGGAGCCTAACGCGGTAAACAACTTAATTTGTATACTTAATATATGTAAATGTTGAACCCCAACTTTGAGGGTCTCCCATCGCCCCGCTTCCCTAGAACATTGTGAAGGAGATAAATCGCGGATGTGCTTCAACAGGTCAGAGTACAAGAGCTGATATATTGATACCCATAAAAAATTCAATTTAATATCTTGTAAGAGGCAGAAATCGAAATATGTGCTCACAGAACATTTCTTCATTTTTAAATTAAAGATTTAAATTTTCTTTATGGATTTCAACTTTCTTGATTACGTAATTTGGTACTAGTTAACACCTTTTCTCTTTTTATCTCTCTCTTTTCAACTTTTATAATGCTACTATCATTGACGATTGAAGTATGTACAGTACCATCACATAATCGTAATGTGATACAAGTGTCGAGCATACATGCAATCCCTGGATAGTTTTTTTTTTAATTAAACTTTCATTTTCACTTGCTTTAATGAAATACCATAAACCTGTCCCAATAAACACTACAAACCTAAAAAGATCTTGGCTCACGCATCTTTTGGAGGCAAAATTAGTGAAATTATATGCATAATATTATGGGTGGGAAGAATTATAAAAGATTAGGAGCTTTTAAAAAAAAAAATTCCATATGGAATTCACTGTATGCCCTTCTTATTAATTTGTATACATTTTTTTTTTCAACAAAGCATGAAAATAATTATGAACAATTAAGGGATGGTGGAGTTTCATTAATTAAGAATGACCAGAATTTTGCAGTTATACATTTTTTTTTTCAAAGAAAAATGTTATGTGTACACTTAGTTTGACAGTCCTCTCACACGGGTGGACCCTGCAATTATTTTAATCGCGGATCTCACCCCTCCATGTGAGAGGGCTATCAAACTTGATGTATAACGTACTATATACCTAGCACATCTCTAGGTAGGGGATAGCGTTCGATTATAGTTGAAGTCAGTCTGAGTTCAAATTGAAGTACAATATGTGACGATGGAGAATGATGTTGAACTTTAGATTAGATGGTTAGATGGTAACAAATTTAGACAAAATACTTGTTCAATTCGAACAATCATTAATTTATGAAAATTGTGTGTGTGACACGGCTTAGATGAAAATAATTCAACATGCAAATGATGGGAATGATGGGATGTGTTTGAAGGCTACATCTAAGCCATTCTTTGGACCTTAATCTTGTCAAAAAAATGTATTTTTGAATAGTGTATTGATGGAAAATGTATTGTTAAAAAATAAAGAAATGTTTTGAATTTGCGTGTAATATTATTTTATTGAAAAATGTGTGGTTGAAGTGAGATCAAATCACTATTAAAAAATGTATTTTGATTAAAAAAAAAAAAAAGAGATGTGGCTCATACAAGGGCTAAATAAATAAATATCCCTAAATGTTTTAAAAGCGGATAAAGATACTCAAACAGGGACCGTAACAAACCCCTGTGACAAGGCACCTATTTGGCCCCGTCGGCACCCCCTCATTTGGCGCCCTGTCATAGATCTCGTCACGGTAGCAAAACCCTTTAAAAACAATGATTAACAAATTCACGCCAGCATTTCATTTTGGAAACAAAACTCATCCAAACATGACATAAACCACATTGACAAGATAAGCCCACTAAAGCATATCTTCATTTTTTCATCACACTTTTGTTGCACAATCTTCAAATTACGAGTAAAAGAATGGGACCCACTCTATATAATTGTCGCCAAGTGGCATAAAATAATTGGTCATATGTACCTTTATGGATTAATTTATTGCCGAATTGGAGAACATTGCGGGATAGGTTCCCATGCAAAACAAAAGAATCAAACACTTATCAGAAAATTTATGAACGAGATTTGAGCTTTAAAGCCAGGAGGATTGGACTCTGACAAGTGAAATGACAATTCTGACCCTCATGAATGAAATAACGTCAAGAGATTTGCAAAAGTGGTATCAACCTTTCGTTATATAATTGTTCAATCACTCTAGAGATAAAAACCATTATAAACTTCGTTAAATAATTGTGTAATTCTTATAAAATCATGCTTAATTTCAAGTTTCTAAGAATGGACCTAGACTCCTAAGTGAAATTTAGCTTCATAAAATTAGACAAATGAGTAACACGTAACACTATAACATAGATTTGGACAATTTTCTTCATTGGAGGCTTATTGTTCAACTACAATGAAAGGTCAAGAGTCAACTCTCTACAATCTGAAAATATTTGTGATTAACTTGGTACAAAGCACGAAATTGTGCTTAATCACGAAATCTAAAAGTTTAAAATATTAAAAAGATTATATATGACTGATTTCTTAAGCATCGCACCCAGGTAACATGGCACACTACAATAGTTGGTGGGAGATAATAATTGATTACATCTCCTATTTTAATATACCATGTCACTTGGTACTTAGCATAAGCTAAACACACGTGCTTAAGACATCAATTTCGTATAGTCTTTAACACATCCCTTTAAGATAGTCGATACTCATTTTTTCCATCAAAACTTGAACACATGCAAAATTTCATCAAATGAGTGGTATAGAGAATTAAACATTGGACATTTGAACATTTACAAGCTCATATTAAATTTTGAGATTTCATTTTAAAAGATCAACTTTATTTAGAAAAAGTAGTCAAATTCTCATACGCTAGTTAATATTTCCATCTTTAAGTAGAATTCTATCCTTAACAGATTGGGCTTGAATCAATCAATATGACACCATGATAAAGGGCTCCCATCTTTATTAGAAATTATCTGTTATTTTTTTATTTTAAAAAATCTTGGCCAACCTTTACATTAATGCACAGGTGTCCCTTATTCTTGCTATATAAATAGGTACCATAATCGTTCCTTATTGTCCATCAGAATTCAGATAGCTAATAATATTTGTTTTTTTAAGTGTTCAAAATTTGGTGAAGAAAGATGGCAGGTTTCCCTGGAGATTGGGTTCTTGCATTCGGTCTACTTGGTAAAACCTAGTATTCTTTTAACCTTAATTTCATATTTTCTTCTTCTTGTGTTGGCCAAAAGAAAGTATCTCTACTTTAATTTGTGTAGTAGGAAAGGATTATTAAATTATTGTGGATGGATTTGGCAATCATCACATTCAATCGTTAACATGCATGCATGACAACAAAGTCAATTACATGCAACTTCACTTAATATTTACTGTGGCCCGTTTCTTTCTCATTAATCATCCATAAAAATGAAAAATATAATCATTATCAATCACATCCAGCCATCATTTTTTACTTTCCATCTCTTATGGGGGGCCCATAATGACTATATTTTTCATTCTCATTGTACAAATAATGAGAATCAAACGGGCCATATGTAGCTCTAATTTGTGTGTGTGTGTATCTATATATATATATATTACTTCTATGCATTATAATAATTTTTTTCGGTATTTTTGTAGGTAATATCATATCCTTCTTGGTCTATCTTTCGCCATTGTAAGTTTTATTATTTTACTTAAGTTAAAATGTGTTCAATTTGAAATTAATTATTGATGACTATGATATCTTGTTATTAATTATTGACTGTAGGCCAACTTTCTATCAAATTTACAAGAAAAAATCAAGTGAAGGATTCCAATCAGTTCCTTATGTGATTGCTCTCTTCAGTTCCATGCTGTGGATGTACTATGCATTTCTCAAGTCTGATAATACCACACTTCTTATTACCATAAATTCTTTCGGATGTTTCATTGAAACTGTATACATTTCCTTCTACCTCTTCTATGCACCAAAGAAGGTAAATGACATCTTATTGAACCATATCTCTAAATCCCTAAAAGTTTAAACACAAGATGAGTATTGTTTTCTCCAAATAATGAAGTTAAATTTATATGAGATTGATGATGAGCTGAGTTCTCTAAATTTTTTGAAATGCAGGTACAAACTATAAAGTTAATTTTTGTGCAGATAGTTTGTGGGTTTGGTCTTATCGTTCTCACGAATCAACTTGTGGTGAAAGCTTCGAAACGTACCAAAGTTGTTGGATGGATTTGTCTAGTATTTTCATTGTGTGTATTTATTGCCCCTTTAGGCATTGTGGTAAGCTTAAAAAAGGTAGAAAATCAAATAATTTTCAGCATCAAGTTGTTTTTGTCGTTTCATTTTTATACATTTTCTTTGCAGAGACAAGTTATACGAACAAAGAGCGTCGAATATATGCCATTTCTTCTATCATTTTTTCTCACGATTAGCGCTGTTATGTGGTTCTTCTATGGTTTACTACTCAAGGATTTTATCATTGCTGTAAGTTAATACCCTCATTTCTTTCTTCTCTGAAGGAAAAGGAGATTGAACAAAGATATCAACTTCTTGGCCTAAAAAATGTAATATTTCTCAATAATGTCGGTTGGTTAGGGTAAATAAATATATAAAAATTCCTATCGAAGCTAATGTCTAGACGGGTTCAGCATTTCCATATTAGACTATTAGTGCATGTCTCTTACACGTCATCTTCGTTAATTTTTGCTAATAATATTTATTTTACTGTCATACAGATTCCAAATGTTCTAGGCTTCAGCTTCGGGGTTCTTCAAATGGTGCTTTATGTAATATACAAAAATGCAGACAAGGGTGAAATGAAAAAGCTTCCTGAAATACCAAATAAAATTATCATTTCGGAAGAACACAACGTTCAAGAATCAACTGATCAAATTATTGACATTGTTAATACTTAATATCAGTGCACTGTTTCACAGACAATCAATGATGGAATTGAAGAAGCACATGTGCATCAGAATTTGCCCAATGAAGTTGAAGTTAAAATGTAAATTGAAGTTCATGGTCCTTTCTGTTTTTCTTTCATTTGATTATGTTTCTTGTTCTGTATATTAATCTGAATAATTTGTGCTGGTTTGTTTTCTTTTCTTGCTTAATTATGTATTTATAAATTAGAAAAACTTTTTTAAACGAATACTAAGAATAAGCTCGTGTTATTTAATTCATGCAATCATTATATAGAGATTTTAACAAATGGAAATTATAGAAATTCCTTCTCATCTTAGAAAATATCGAGAAAAAAATATATTACGAAATTAACGAGTATTATTGAAAGAAGTGAAATAATACGACACGTTTTAGGTTTAACATGAGTGAGGTACAACATTTTATATTTTGAACGATTTATTAGACCATATTGTACATAAATTTTAATTTATTTTTCTTTAATGTTATCTGATGTAATCTAATGCATTATGCCAAATGCATTACCTTTTTTTTTTTTTTTTTTTTTATCTTGCTTGGTATTTTTTTTTTCTTTTTTCTTTTTACTTTTTCTCAACATGATTGTCATTCTCTTTTTAGTAAACAACTTTAAAATATCTAAGAAAAAGTGTGACGTAAATACACTCTCATAATCACTAGCATAGGATATTCTTAAAGATGGTTCCGAAGGGCCTACAGTATATTATTAACTTCTTAATTAATTGAACTTTTTTAGTTTGAGTAATCCTTGCAGAATTCGATATATATTCGTGATTATTTTTTTCATCAAATTTTTTACACATACAAAATTTTAACAAATATGTTGCGATAAGAAGTGACGGTCCTTACTACAGGCAGGGTAGACGATCTCCTAAGGCCTCGCTTGTATGAGGCCCCCAAAAATATTATTATATATAGTTCATAAAAAATTGTAAATAAAATAAAGTCCAAATATAATTAATCAAGCCAATTCAGTCCAATTAGCAAACATACTAATCTTTAATTAAAATATAACAGTTAGGTTAGTTCAGTCTCTGTAAAATTTAATTATTGTCTATGGATATATCTTAGTAAGTCTAATTAAAATAGAAGAATTTTTATTTTATTTTTGTATTTCTTAATGATATTTCAGGGTAAAAACTGTTTGGTGAATTATTGATACGGCTATTAGAGTTTATTATTTCTTATATAAGTTGATCAGGCTCTTTTTTTCACTTAAGTTAAGATTTTAAAAGACGATTGAAGACTTGAAGTTCTAGACTATATTAAAATGATGGACTATTGTTCTTCAAAATATGCGAATTACTTGTAGAATATTATTATTGTCAGTTACCCTTACATGCGCACAAAATAACTTCTCGAAGTGGAGTTAATAAAATCCTACATTTGGTTAACAACGTCATAATAAGAATAATAATAATAATAATATATAAAATTGAATGGAGTAGTCATGGTATCTATTGAAAAAGAAGTTCTAAAATAGATTGTATAATTATTAATTTTCTATTAAAAAAAAAAAACTAGAAGAGTAATATTTGACAGTTTTAGATTATTATTTTTATAACTTTGAATATTTTTATGTAATAAAAATTATCATTTATTACAATTATATATATTTTATTGAATATTTAAAGGGCTCCATGTTTGAGCCCCCTAAAATCTCAATCGGGCCTAGCGACAAGAACACTCAAATCGGAGACGTCATAAGATGAAGACCACCACCTTGCTTTAATTTGATGATAACTTCTACTTTTTTTCTTGTCACTGATTTGGGTTAGTTATCACTATAAGATCCACGTTTTTTAGAGTATACAGTTCCTATAGATAATAGAAATGTCAAACTCATGAAACAAAAAGCAAGAATGGCTAAAAAGCGTATCATGCTTTTTTTCTTTGTTTTTTAATCATACCGAACACACCCTATTGCTTCAAGAACTGAAAAGATTTTAATTCTAATTATTCGTTCTTTCTATTCAATAAATTTAAAGGAGACAATAAACGAAAATTGAAAAGAAAACAAAAAATAATGACAATAATAATAAAGATGACCACGAGTCGTTATTAGAGGATTATCGATTGTCACGAACACTTGAAGAATACTAACTTACATGGGTCAAAAATTGGAGATAGAGATCGGTAGGTGGATTCCGAAATTCAATACCTTCATCTCACAAATTGATAAAAACCCAAGCTTTTACATTATTCATAGCATAAAGGCAGAATAATTACATACGAACATTTGTGTGTTACATAAATAGAATTTGATTACAACTAGTACACTAGTTGAATGTTATTCCTCGTGAAATGATACACGTAACTCACTACGTATTATTTGTCAATGATTCAGTACACTTGCTGAATTTTGTCGAACAAAAAGTATTTTCAAAGAGTAAATCGTGAAACTGCAGCACTGCTAAGGCTTTGGCTTCATCCAGAGATGGTAAAAGGCCAAAACGAAGCACAAAGTGGCTCCAAATGGTTGTTTCACAGTGTATGTTGGACTTGAGAAACAAAGGTTCGTGATCAAAACTAAGTACACTGCAAGTAAAATATATTTTATATTTTTTCTTATTATTTAATTATTGGCTTACTTTAATTGGAATGATTTTTAAATGTCAAAATATGTGTTTAAATGAAGAAGTCCAAACAGGTAAGCTAGTTAGTTAAGACTGACTGGATGCTACAGGATAAATAGATTTCTTCACTGCAAATTTTTGGGTTTTCATGCCCTAAACGAGTTGTAATTTTTGCCTTCCATATAGCAGCATATACAAAAACATATATTTACCTTATAGAACCAATTTAATTGATCAAATAATTAAAAGAAAGAAAGATCAAAACTCTCATTAATTTAATTATTGACCACACACACCCACCCACCCACGCACCCCTTCCTTATTGGACTAGTTTGATCTGTCAAATAATTAAAAAAAAGAAAAGATAGTTTTAACAAATTAAAACTTTCCTTAATTAATTATTGACCATAACAAACATATTTTATATTATTCTTACTCGGCAAAACTCTAGATGTATATCTCTATAACACCTAAACGAGTATAGTCGAAACTATACAAACATAGGGTTTTAATTATCTTGATCTAGCTAGTACAACAATTTCTCAATAATTGCACCAACCATTAAACCATATCATATATTGATCAAGTACATGATAGCCAATAAAACACAATAATTAAAACATCTAGAACTTGGTAACACATGCATCTTGCCATACAAAACAACATACTAATGAAACTTTTGGTTAAGTTACTACATAAATTCCAACATAAAACTATTTAGCTCAAAGAGAATTTTGTTCCATTACAATACAAACATGGAAACTAAAGGAAGAAATTCAAAAGGCTAGATACAACCCTTGTAGAACAACTTGAACTCTTCCATTTCTTTTCCAAATTCTTCTTTGATAAGTTCTCTTTGTTCACCACCTTCAACCCTTCAATTTAACCTACAAAACAAATTAAAAACAAAGCAAAACTAAAAAAGGAAATCAAAACCAGAGAGTTTTTTCACGGGAGAGAGAGATAGCTCATGAAGAGATGAAGAATGGCTTTCAAAATGAATGAAAATTCTCTCTTATCCTCAATTCCCTTGCTTTCTCATTAAGTTTCCCCCACTGAAACTATTATATTAGTTTAATAATAGTTATAATATATAATATTAGGTTTTAGATAAGTTTAGGTATTAAACTAATCAAAAGTAATAACAAATTTCGACCAAAACTCGAGAAAAATGCAAAATCCATCGCCTCTGAAAATTCCTTCTATGCGACCGCATAGGCAAGCCAATTACGGTATCGGATTTTTCTGTGGCCACTTCGCGGCCGCATAGGCAAAATGCATGCGGTCGCGTGGTTCATCCATTTTTTGCTGCTCAGGTCCTTGAACATTCTGGCTGTCGTGCACTTTGATCCCTCATCTTTGAATTAGTACAATTCAGTCCTCAGATTTTAAACTTCATATCATTTAGGCCCTTACTAAATTGCAGTCAAAGCCCTCCATCTTTTGGTCAAGTGCATTTCAATCCTGAACTTCACAAAATTGTACACTTTTAGTCCTTTTTCTCCTCTTTAGCTCGTTTCTTCGTCTGGTCGGGGTTTTTGCCTACAAAATCAAATAATACACAATTATGCATAGAATATGCTCAATTTCATCAATAATTACAAACTGATAAGTGTCTAATAAGTGTGTAAATGCACACTTATCAGCCTCTTACCTGAAGAAGGTCAAAGAGCTCATTTCCCACTTTGAAAAGTTTGATCTTGTGCAAATTCCAAGGTCTGAAAACACATATGCGGATGCCCTATCCAAGCTGGCTAGCAATAAGGATTCTGAACTCCTTAAGATGGTGCCAATTGAATACCTCACTCAACCATCCATAGCCAAAGGCGAAGAGGTTATGTGGATAGAGGCGACCCCTCTTTGGATACAGCCGATCGTCGTTTTCTTAAAGGATCAAACCCTCCCTGAGGACAAGGAGGAAGCTCAGAAATTAAGACGTCGAGCCGCATATTACGTGCTCCAAGACGAGGTGCTGTATAAAAGGGGATTTTCGATGCCTCTTTTGAGATGCACCGGGGGTGATTAGGCCAACTATGTTCTGAGGGAAGTCCATGAAGGGATCTGCGGAAACCATACTGCTGGTCCGACCCTAGCCTATAAGATACTTAGACAAGGATACTACTGGCCAACGCTGAAAAAGGATGCCATCCAGTTCGTCCGCGCATGTGACAAATGCCAGCGTTTCTCCTCCATTCAACGTCAACCATCTCAAGAGTTGACTGTTGTGTCTAGCCCGTGGCCCTTCGCCAAATGGGGCATCGACCTGATAGGTCCGCTCCCTAAAGGAAAGGGAGGTGCTTCACATGCAATTGTGGTCATAGACTATTTCACCGAATGGGTGAAAGCCGAACCTTTGACAAAGATAACTGAGGCGAACACTTCGAAGTTTGTATAGAAAAACATCATATGTCGGTTCGGGATTCCCCATTCACTTGTATCAGACAATGGAAGGTAGTTCGACAATAAAAAGGTCACGGAGATGTGCGAGGAGCTTGGCATCAGGAAATATTTTTCTTCCCTACACCACCTCCAAGCGAATGGCCAAGTAGAGGCGGTGAACAAAACGATCAAGCAGATTCTGAAAAAGAAGCTTGACGCGTCGAAGGGGGCGGGGGTGGATGAACTGCCCCATGTGTTATGGGCGATTCGCACCACCAGCAAGACTGCGACGGGTGAGACCCCCTTCTCCATGGCATATGGTGCAGAAGCGATGAGCCCCGTTGAGGTAGGATTGCCGTCGCCTAGTCGCTTACAATTTAATGAGATCTCCAAAGAGGAAATCAGACGATGTGAGCTCGACTTTCTTGAAGAAAGAAGGGACGCCTCACAGGTTAGGCTCGTCACTTATCAAAGGAAAATGACGAAGTATTACAACAAGAAGGTAAAAAAGAGATGTTCAGGAGAGGCGACCTCGTGTTGAAAAGGGTTTTCCTCTCCTCTAAGGAACCCAGCGTCGGAACCCTTGGCCCGAACTGAGAAGGCCCCTACCGCATCACCGAGGAGGTCAGGGCAGGGACTTTCAGAATCGAAACTCTGGATGGGAAGTTGCAACCCCACCCCTGGAATGTTGAGCACCTGAGAACCTACTATCAGTAATTTTCTTTTCTTCACTGTCCAATTATTGAGGCATATGTTCGTAGCCTCCTATATTTTTTGTTTTCTTTCTCATATATGGAATGGAGCTTCGCCGTTATGTTGTTTCAACTGCTTCCAACTCTTTAAGACGAACCGTTTCACTTTGTAGCACCTTCTATCAAATGAAGTCCAACATCCTACAAATCCTAAGTAAAAACGGTTCGGCACGGCTTGTGTGTGGTAAGTCACACGGTATTCAACAAGCCTTATTTAAATTGATTAATATACAATTTACTGAATGAACTTTAAGACGAACCGTTTCACTTTGCAGCACCTTCTATCAAATGAAGTCCAGCATCCTACAAATCCTAAGTAAAAAGGTTCGGCACGGCTTGTGTGTGGTAAGTCACACGGTATTCAACAAGCCTTATTTAAATTGATTAATAAACAATTTACTGGACGAGCTTTAAGACGAACTGTTTCACTTTGTAGCACCTTCTATCAAATGAATTCCAGCATCCTGCAAATCCTAAGTAAAATCGGTTCAGCACGGATTATTAATAATTCAGATAAGTTATCCAAGTTGTTACCATGGTGAACCCATGCGATTTTTTTTTTAATAACTTATCTCAGTTGTTACCTATCAATCAGTTCGAACGCTACTCAACGAGACCATACAAAGCAGAAGTCAAATGAGTCCAACAAAAAGGGAAGGAAGAAACAAAGAATGGCTCCAATAGAAAATGCAAAATCCGGTTAAGTACAACTACTTTACTTCAAAAAAAAAAAAAAAAACAAAGCAAAAACAAAACTACTTGCCACCATCTACAACTTCCACCACCTCTTCAGCCATTTCCTCATCAGGAGTGGAGGGTTCGGCTGGAATGAACTCCTCCCTCACAGTAGTAAAGTCCACCTCTGGGTGAAGTTCTGCAACCCTTGCAAGAACTTCACCATAGGCAACATTCCTCCAGTACAAGCCGAGGCCGTCTTACTCTGCAGTTTCATGAAAATGGGCGACATAATTCTCCACTACAGCATCCCCCGCCTACACCAACTGTTGTTTCAAACTGGCAATCTCAGTAGTTAGGTCTGTCACTTGGGCCCTCAGAGCCGTCCTATCTTCGTTGGCCACCTCCAGTGCAGTCGAAGCAATCTTTTGCAAGTTATCCGAGTTTTCCACTCGCTTCGTTAGTGCATTCACTTCAGACTTGCACAGGTGAACCTCCTCTTTAAGTTCAGCATTTTCAGAGGAGACCTGCCCAACCTTGGCCTCCAACTCCTCCTGCTTGGCCCTGAAGGCTTCAATGACCTCATCTGTCGTCGAGGCCTCTACCTTCAATTTTGCAACTTGCAACTCAGCAGTGGCAGTCCTTTCCTAAAGCTGACGGTTCCGGTCCTACAGCCTCTTCATATCCATTTGAGCATTAAATATGAAGCCTTGGGACCGAGCCTGTATTGCCAGTCCAGCCTCCAGCATGTCAGTAAATTCGCAAGTCTCAGCATAGGATGCATACTTATCAGTCAAATACTTGTAATTGATCCTAGCTGCTGCTTGGGCTTCAGCCGGCAGCATCTCCAACGCCTCGGGGGCAATCTCGTCAGTTCGGCCATCGAGAAAATCTCGAGCCTTAAACTCAGTAGGACCCTCCATCCTGGTCTGACGCCCCCGTTTCCTTCTAACCAACCCAGCCTCATCCTCATTGCCTTCATCAATATTAATCACAGGCAAAGAGTTCAACGGCTTCACGTTGATGGGCTCCCGCAATGACTCCTCTATTGAAGTTTGTCGTGATGGAGGAGGAGGACCCTTGTTTTTGGTCAGAACCAGCCGCCTCTTCTTAGGCACCCCCCCATCAGAAGGTTCAGCTTTGTCTTTCCCTTTAGCCTCCACTTTCTTTTCAGGGGGAGGAGGCGGATGAGCCTTCGACAGGCAGCTCAGTTCGTCCCTTTGGTTCTTGTAAGTGGACGAACTCGAAGTCAGAGGCTTCTTATTCTTCGCCTCGGCCAGACGTTGCATGTGAAACATGTCCGGTTTCACATACTCCTTGTTCAAGTGTTGTTCTGCAACCGAACCAAATGCAAGTTAGCAAAAAATAGCACATAATACGCCTCAAAAATAAGGATAGGGTCTGAACTTACCACGGGTCGACATCAGTAAATGTGTCATGAATAGGGCTCGTTTGGCTATGACGTTGTCGAAGTCCCTCTTCTCCGAAGGCAATTCGTATATGGCCCTCACAACGGCCCACTCGCAAGGTTCAAGCTCGAACCGATCTGCAGGAACTAAAAAATTTCTGGAATCAGAAACACCACAAAACGCAAGGCAACAAAACAAATCAAGAACCAGGGACTACACTCACTATACTCATGGTAATGGGTCGGCACGGTTATCTCTGGGACTGCATCCCCCTCCACTGTCTGCCAACGACCCCTTATCCAGAACCAAGAGGACTTCCAGTTCTTTATTGAAGAAGGAGTGCCCTAGATGAAGGGGGAGTGCGAACCCCAGGGGTTAATGCAATACCACCCCCTGCACGAATCACCCCCACTCGAGGCTCGGGGCTGAAAATGAGTTTGAAAAACGTGGGGAGGCATATCCTCGCCAAGAGTGACCTCCTTCCACAAAAGAAAGGCCCCTGCCATTTGGCTCCATGCATTTGGTACGAGTTGGGTCGGAGCCAGGTTATACTGCCTAAGCAAATACCTAAAAAAAGGGTGCAGAGGCAACCTCATCCCCCCCGCCAAGATGGCTTCGCTTACGGCCACACACCCCTCTCTAGGGTAACAAGCCCACTCATCAGGGGTCGGTACAAACATTTCTACGATCTCAGGGATCCTATACCTCTCCCTATATGTTTCAAGCTCACTCGCCTCTACATGCGAAGATCATTCTGATGCCTCCCACTTCATCCTAAAATTTACAGGCCCCTCCGGCATCATATCAACACTATGGGGTCCCCCCATCGCGTCCATTATTCTAGCAGTAGGAATGGGTGACGACATGTCAACCTCAACATATAACGAGGCAGTCTCCTCGTCCCCCTGTGAACCCCCAACATCCCTATTTTTCAAAGAAGAGGCCATTTTTTTCTGTCTCCAAAGAAGGAAGAAATCTAGATAGTCAACAACTAGACTTAACACTTACGTTGAAGAAGCTAAGAGAAGAGACGGTGCTGGCAAAGAAGAGCAACAACTGGATGAAGAATCGCGAAGGCATAAAGGAAGAAGCTTCAACACTTAGAAAATTTTCTCGCAAAGTAAAAAGCCAGAAAATGAGGAAAAAACCCCCTTTTATATGAAACGGAATCTTATTTCAGCCCTTGGATTAACCCTGGTTTTAATCCAAGCCTTACAGCTGTCCATGCATCAGAGATATTGAAACGAAAAGGCGCCTATCACCATTTTCGAATCAAAGGCCATGATCAACGCGTGCGACGCACGCACAAGGGACTCGAGTCAAATATGCCAGTTGTCCCCAGTAATCATTATCATGCATTAAATGTTTGCGTAATACAAAAAGTAAACTGTCCTCGCCATAATTACTTTAGCACCTTGGGAACCAGCATCCTCTATGGCCTCGCCTCTTCAACAACAGGCTCGCCTCTATGGCCTCGCCTCTTCTACAACAGGCTCGCCTCTATGGTCTCGCCTCTTCTACAACAGGCTCGCCTACATGGCCTCGCCTCTTCAACAACAAGCTCGCCTCTATGGCCTCGCCTCTTCTACAACAGGCTCACTCGCCTCTATGGCCTCGCCTCTTCTACAACAGGCTCGTCTCTATGGCCTCGCCTCTTCTACAACAGGCTCGCCTACATGGCCTCGCCTCCTCTACAACAGGCTCGCCTACATGGCCTCGCCTCTATGGCCTCGCCTCTTCTACAACAGGCTCGTCTTTATGGCCTCGCCTCTTCAACAACAGGTTCGCCTCTATGGCCTCGCCTATTCTACAACAGGCTCGCCTACATGGCCTCGCCTCCTCTACAATAGGCTCGCCTACATGGCCTCGCCTCTTCAACAACGGGCTCGCCTCTATGGCCTCGCCTCTTCTACAACAGGCTCGCCTCTATGGCCTCGCCTCTTCTACAACAGGCTCGCCTTCATGGTCTCGCCTCTTCAACAACAGACACCTCCTCTACGGACATCACGGTCAGGCCTTCAAGTCCACGCACTATATAAAAAAGCATACATGGACTTCGGGGACTAGTTGTTACGACCACTTTTTTGTTCTTTCTCTACTTCAAGTCCACGCACTATATAAATAATCATACATGGACTTCGGGGACTAGTTGTTACGGGCAATCCCAAAAGGCCATAATGCACCACGTGGCCGAACCCACACTCTGCCTTATATCAGAACCCGCTGCATCGAACCGGTAATGATGAACCCACAATATCGAACCGCTCTTGTTGAACCCCTTGAGACCGAACTCATGTGCGGTACCGAACTCATGTCACGTGAACAGTAGACAGTATGACTCTTCTATAGAAGATCTCGTGGAAAAGATCTTCTGACAGATGGGTGATGTGACAACACGCTGCAATTACGGCTGCACCAATCCCGCATGTCAGAGTTCAAACATAGGAGATCAAAATATTAAATGCATTGAAATCTGTGACAAGAAGTTCAGCCATTGGGATAAGGCCACGTGTCCATTCATCCAACGGTTCTTACTTACCCTCTCTTACTATATAAGCTCACATATTGTGTCATTTGAAGGTAATGCTAAATTGAATTCTCAATACTTCTTAGCAATTCTCTCTACATTTTTACTGTTCTATTTATCTCCCCAAGGCCGACCCCCTTACATATTTTGGAGGCTCACGTTTTAGCCTTCCCACACTCATATATATTTCCACTCCAACTGACTTGATCGTCGGAATGCGCGCGGCCGGCTCCCCCCCTCTTTGGAGAAGGCCACGTGCAACTGACGATTTGTCCCAGTGTGCAGGAAGAAAGGTTGAATCGGACGTGAGAGGCCCTGGGATCTGTTGACAGCTCATAGGTGCGATTTTTTAGGTCAACAGATTATGTCTTGTAAAACACATATCTATTAAGTTGTCTCGATCAAAACTGTTCTTAAAACTGCATGTAAAAAGTTTTAACCGACTGTAATTGAGGAACATGCTGATTTGGAATACGGTTTCAAACTTTCAATACTCAAGGCCCTTTTAATGCTTCCATGTGATGTCGAACTTTTTGGGAAGTTTTGGCTGAAATGGATCGAGGTGAAGAGACTGATTATTTTTGTGGTGGTTTAATGTATGGTTCGTGTTCGTGTAGTCCCATTAGTCCTGCACACAGCATAAGGAGAAGTTCGTATAACCTTCTTACTTCCCCACGATTGCTCAAGATAATTTATTATCAAGCGTTATTAAATGAGTAATATCATGTATATAATCTGTGCGCTTAAATTTCTGGTGCATTATAGTTTTCTTGTTTTGCTTAATGGCCTTTTACCTAATGAAAGTATTCCGAAATTCTTGCATTTCTCTTCATTCCAACCTTGATTAAGAATGACTTGTGAGATTTTTGGCCGCTGTCCTGTCAAAACTAGCGTATTGAACATGCCCTTATCATTTTATACATTAGGATTATCTTGTTAAAATTTTATAACCAAAATATGAACCAGAGATGTAAATTATCTTGGTAAGGCTGATATACTCACAAGAGAAACAACTAACTGCAAGGTGAAAACAAGATCAAAATTAATCAATAAAATCAAGTCTTGTTCGCAGTTAATTGAGTCTGTTAATCCTGGGATCAGCTTAAATTATCGAAATAATGAAGAAAAAATGTTTCTTGAATAATATTAGATATTTCTTGCTGCAAGAATTTTCGGCGGCCCTCTTCGACTGCCGCTTGTTTTATAAGCCCAGGGTCGAAAAGGTAGATTTTAACTCTAGATACTGACAGTGTTGAATATCTGTTTTTGGGAGTTGTGTTTACAGGGTAGGTTTTAAAGAAAATGTTAGTTTAATGGGCTACCTCTCTATTCTCACTTTGGGCCTGTTCTATTATATTACTTGGGCTCGTTTATGCAGCTTGGGCCAACGGGTCTGATGTTATTTTGATGGTGTAATCTTGGCCTTACAATGTGGTGTGTCTTGGACCGTTGGATTTGGAAAGTTGAATGGTTGCTTTTATAACCCTATTCTCTAGATTCTTCCATTACGATGCTTGGCATTTTTCTAGGGTTTTCTCTCATTCTTCTCTCTACAGTTTTTCACTGCTTTTGTTCTTGAGATCTTGTGATGTTGATCTCTGTAGTAGCTTAGTGATATTCTTGAGTATATTTCGTATACATTAGTGATTGTATAGTGAGGTGTTTATATAGAGAGGCTAAAGAGAAACTTAGTGAAGAATCATACATTCGTTGTACTGTTCTTGGTAATTCTTAGTGGATTCGAGCGTAATCTACTTGGTAGATGCTCAACGGGTGATTAAGCTTTACGACTGAACATCCGGGCCCCAAAGGGGGGCGAAAATATCTTCGTGTTCTTATTTTTGTTTCTGCAATCCTTTTTGGTTTTATGTTTGTTTCTACAAAACGTCGATTCTGGACTAACAAGTGGTATCAAAGCATCCTTCTATGGGATTAGGGTTTTTTGTTTTTTGTCAAAATCGATTTTGCATATCTTAGTGATTTTTTCAAAATCTTGGTTTGAAAAATACATTTGTGAGGTTTTCTGAAACTGTGTGTTTTTCATTTGCTCTTAGATCCAATTCTTGATTGGATTTTTTTTTCAAAAACCTTCTGTTTTCGAGTGACTGGTTTATCGATTCCTTCTGATCTAGTTTTTTCGTGTGGAAAACGTTTTGGGGTTCTGGTTCCCTGAGATCTTGTCTCTCCTGCTGAATTTTCTGGTGCTCTTGGTTGTGACTCGTCGCTGTTTTTGAGTTTGTGTGAACTCAGTATGAGTTACAGTGAGTTGAGTTGACTTACTCCGATTCCTGCTGTTTTTTGTGACTCACTCCTGGTCACACTGAGTTACTGTGACTCGTTGGTTTTTGGCTCTAATTTCAGGAAATCTGATCCGGTTCTGGTATTTTCTTATACTGCTTCTTCACTGAAACTTTGAGGTTTCAGCTCTGGTAAAATTCTCTTAACTCCTCTGATTACTTAGTGCTTTTCAAGCTACATTGTCTGTTCTTGATTTGGTTATTAAGGTAATTGATCCTCCTCTACTTTCCTTTGTCCAAGATCTCATTGAGGATCTAGGAATCTGAGGGAGTAGGGGATTGAAGGGTTATGACAATTATTTTTTATCATTGTACCTTTACTTGTTGATCATATACTGGTTGTGTCATTATTCTTAACATACATTGTTTATACGTACTATAATTTTGTGTGAGATATATACTTGAATATATTGTGAGTCTGCTTGTGATCATGGGCTCTACACATAAATTTGAGGTAGAGGTTTGGAGAGGGACTTGGGATTTTTGTTTGTGTCGTCAGAAAATTAGGGCTCTATTATTACAACAGAGATGTGCTGCTGCTATTGATGGGACATGGCCTCCTGAGTTTAGTGCCTATAGGAGACAAGAGTTAGATGAGATTGTCTGGAGTTCAATATTTCTTCATTTATCTGATACTGTAATTAGAAAGATTGGAGAAATAACTAATACTCATGGCCTTTGGGCCAAACTTGAATCTCTCTATCTAACTAAAACCATGCCAAACAAATGCTACCTTCTCAGACAATTTTATAATTTCAGATTCAATCCCTCCTCAAATTTAGAAGAAAACATTGATAAATTCACAAAACTGATTCAAGAATTAACAGACTGTGATGAAAAATTATTTGAGGATCAACAAGTAGTTGCTCTGTTGAATGCTCTAGAAGATAAATACAGAGATCTAAGAAATGCTTTGGAATATGGGAGAACTGATCTTACTGTTGATATTGTGATATCATCTCTAAGAAACTGAGATTTAGAAGTAAAAAGTGAAGTTAAAGATTCTAAATTTGGAGAAGGCTTAAATGTCAGAGAAAAAGTAAACCAGAACAAGAGAGGAAAACAATGCAATTACAACTCTCTTAAGAAAGGAAAATCACAGTTTCCTAAGTTCAGATTTCAGAATAAGAACCAATCCAAACATAAGATGCAAGACAGAAAATGCTACTATTGTGGCAAGACTAAACATTTTATAAAAGATTGTTTTAAGAAAATATCAGATATGAAAGAAAAATACAATACATATGGGTCTGCGGACATTGTTTGCAACAATGAATCTGATATACAAGGTGTTGTCCTTGTCACCACAACTAAAATGAATCAAGATGAATGGGTGCTTGATTCTGGTTATTCTTTTCATATGTGTCCTGTTAAAGAGTGGTTTACTGACCTCATTGATCTTAGTGGTGGTCAAGTTCAAATGGGAAATAATATGACTTGCCAAATTAAAGGCATTGGTAACCTTAAACTCTTACTGGACAATAATCATACTCTTGATCTATTTCAGACAAGATATGTACTTGATCTTAAAAGAAACTTAATTTATTTGGGTCAACTGGATGATGACTATGTAATAAAAATTCATGAAGGTCTTACCAAAATAAGTCCTAACTCAAAAGAGATAATTTCTTCTCATAGATCCAATGGGATCTTCTTTCTGCCATCTGAACCATTAGTTGGCAGCAGCTGTGAAAACTCATGTTGATAAAGCCCTGATCTGGCATAGGAGATTAGGGCATGTTAGTGAAAAGGGGTTGATGATTTTGAATAAACTACAATGTTTTGGAAAGGATAACATTGAAAATCTTAAATTTTGTGAAGACTACATTGTTGGAAAACAAAATAGATTGCCTTTCAAAACTGGGATTCACAAATCCACTTCAATTCTTGAGTATTTACATGCAGACCTGTGGGGTCCTGCCTCTGTAAATACATTGAGTGGTTTCAGATTTTACTTACTGATTGTGGATGACTTTTCAAGAAAAATTTGGACTTTTCTTTTTAAAACCAAATCTAACACTTTTCAAAATTTTAAGCAATGGAATCTTATGATTGAAAATCAAACTAATAAAAGAGTAAAGGCACTTACGACAGATAATGGTCTGGAATTTTGTAATCATGAATTTTATTTTTTCTGTAAAGAATATGGAATTTTAAGACATTAAACAGTAACATATACTCCTCAGCAAAATGGTATTGCTGAGAGAATGAATAGAACCTTATTGGAAAATGTGAGATGCATGTTACTCAGTTCTAATCTTCAAAAAAAAATTTAGGAAGAATCCCTAAAAACTGCCACTTATCTAATAAATAGAATTCCCTCAAGTGCTGTTGATTTTCAAATCCCTGAACACCTATGTTCTGGAGAGTCTCCCAATTATTTCAAACTAAGAGTTTTTGGCTGTGCTACCTATGCTCATCAAGATGCAGGCAAACTGGAATCCAGGTCTCAAAAATGTGTTTTTCTAGGTTATGGAGAAGAAACTAAAGGTTATAAACTTTAGGTAAAAGACAAGGATGACTTTAGAGTCATCATCAGTAGAAATGTTGTTTTTAATGAGAGTAGTTTCCCTGTAAAACGTCTTCAAATCATAATACTGATCATCCTACTCTTGTTAAAGAAACTATGCTAGAAAGTCTAGAACAAGGTCAAACTGAACCTAGAATTTAATTGAGGTGAAGTCTTCACAATCTGAAATTGAACACTCTCAAAATGAATCTGAAACTGAGGTATACTATCAAGACACCTCTCTTGATAACTATCAATTGGTCAGGGATAGGGGTAGAAGAAATAGGGTTCCTTCTACTATAATTAACACTGATGAATTTGTGACATTCTATTCTGAATTAGAATCTGTTAATTCTGAACCTGTGACTTATGAAGAAGTTATAAAAAGCAGTGTTCTAAAAGGCATAATGCATTGCGATGCGTCGAGGTCGAGAATTAAGAATCACAAGTTTAAGCATGTCAATGCGGAGAATAGGCGTCATAATGCGTTTCGTACTTTTAATATCATTTTAAGTTTAATAAATAGATTTTTATATTAAAAGAATAATTTTTTTATATAAAAATATACATACACATACACATACACATTTACTACTAAAAAAATGTTCTAAAATGCGCCGTCTAGGCGCGCATTATCGCGCCTAGGCGGCGCATTTTAGAACAAACATATTTTCACCGCATATCACCAATTCGACGCGTTTTCACTACGCGTCGCGCCTAGGCGGCTCATTTCGGCGCGTTTTAGAACACTGATAAAAAGTAAGGATTCTAAATTGTGACTGGAAGCCATGCGAGAAGAAATGGATTCTCTTCTTAAGAACAATACTTGGGTTCTTGTTGATAAACCTAAACATCAAAAAATAGTTGATTATAAATGGGTTTATAAGATTAAGGAAGGAGAAGTTAATACCTTAGGAAAAAGATATAAAGTCAGACTTGTAGCAAAAGGTTTTACACAAAGAGAATGTATTGACTATAATGAGATTTTTTTCACCAGTTGCAAAATATACATCAATTAGAATTTTACTTGCCTTAACAGCTCATTTTAACTGGGAATTAGACCAGTTTGATATTAAAACTGCTTTTTTAAATGGTGATCTTGATGAAACCATTTATATGTATCAACCAAAAGGTTTTGAATTAAAGTCAAAATCAGAACATGTTTGTTTGTTAAAGAAATCACTTTATGGCCTAAAACAGACTCCAAGGCAATAGTATAAAAGATTCTATTCTTATGTTCAAAATTTGGGATTTTCTAAAAGTAATTTTGATTCCTGTTTTTTCTTCAGATGGTCAGGAGGACCTGAATCCATTTACCTTCTATTATATGTCGATGATATGCTTATTGCCTGTCAAAATAGATCTAAAATTAATTCTATTAAAGAAAAACTTAAAACTGAATTTGAAATGAAAGATCTAGGGGAAGCTAAGAGAATTTTATGAATGGAAATTAGAAGAGATAGAAAAAATTGTGTTTTACTTGTGAATTAAAATTCTTATGTGAATAAAGTACTCGAAAGATTTGTTATGACTGAATGTAAATCTGTAACCTTGCCTATTGCAAACCACTTTAAACTCTCTAGTGAGCAATCTCCTAAAACTAATGAAGAGCGTGATAGGATGTCCAGTATATAATATGCTAATGTTGTTGGCTCCATTATGTACCTTATGATATGTAGTAGACTTGATCTAGCCCATGGAATAAGTATCATTAGTAGATTTATGGCTAATCATGGTGAAACACACTGGTTGGCTATTAAATGGATGATAAGGTATTTAAAGAGTTCAACTGAGTTATGTTTAAAGTTTCAAAAATGTAATGAAGGTATTATCCTAAAGTGATACACAGATTCTGATTTTGCAGGTGATTTAGATAAAAGAAGATCTATATCTTCTTATGTTTTTACTCTTTGTGATGGCTATGTCAGCTGAAAATCTCAGCTGCAGAAAATTGTAGCACTTTCTTCCACATAAGCTAAATATATTGCAGCTTGTGATGCTGTTAAAGAAGGACTATGGTTAAGAGGTCTTTTGAATGAATTTGGATTTATAAATGAAGTGGTTAGAATATATACTGATAATCAGAGTGCTATACACTTAAGTAGAAATCATGTTTTTCATGATAAGACTAAACATGTTGACATTAAATTTCACTTTGTCAGAAATATGTCTAAAAAGGGTTTGATTAGTTTAATAAAAATTCCAACTGAGTATAATCCTGCTGATTTTGGTACTAAGGTGTTACCTTTAAACAAATTCAAAAATTGTTTGAAGATGTTGAATGTGAATTGAAGGTAATGAATCCTGTTAAGTCCTGTCTAATTACTTTATTTTTGTTGATATTCAAAACTGAGTGTTTTTCTTTTTACAGGTATGCCAGCGCAAATGAAACCAAATAATTAAACTTGAATCCAAAAGGAATCATCAGAATAGTTCGGCAAGATGGAGAATGTTAGTTTAATGGGCTGCCTCTCTATTCTCACTTTGGGCATGTTCTATTAGATTACTTGGGCTCGTTTATACTGCTTGGGCCAACGGGTCTGATGTTAAGTTGATGGTGTAATCTTGGCCTTACAATGTGGTGTGTCTTGGACCGTTAAATTTGGAAAGTTGAAGGGTTGCTTTTATAACCCTATTCTCTAGATTTTCCATTACGATGCTTAGCATTTTTCTAAGGTTTTCTCTTATTCTTCTCTCGACACTACTTTTGTTCTCGAGATCTTGTGATGTTGATCTCTGTAGTATCTTAGTGATATTCTTGAGTGTATTTTGTATACATTAGTGATTGTATAGTGAGGTGTTTATATAGAGAGGCTAGAGAGAAACTTAGTGAAAAAATCGAAGATTTCTTCAAACATTCGTTGTACTGTTCTTGGTGATTCTTAGTGAATTCGAGCGTAATCTACGTGGTAGATGCTCAATGGATGATTAAGCTTTACGGATGAACATCCGGGCCCAAAGGGGGGCGAAAATCTCTTTGTGTTCTTATTTTTGTTTTTGCAATCGTTTTTGGTTTTATATTTGTTTCTACAAAACGTCGATTCTGGACTGACAGAAAGGAAAAGTAATATATGATGAAAGCACAATCTGAAATAAAAAAATTTGGAGTTGAATTAGACCAGTTCAAAATTTATAAGAGAGATTTATTTTGAATACTATATTTTGATATCGACTCCAAATGAAGTTCATTCGAGGGATGATCATGATCTGCTTTCTCTACTGGTATATTCTAGCTCCAATGAAGTGCCCGCAAAATAATTTAGACAGGTAAACAATTTATTCGTCTTTTTCCTCGATCTTCATGAGTAGTTCGAATTTCTTCATAGCAGGAGTAGGTAATCCCAGAAGCACGTTAATGCTTTTTCTTTCTTTTCATGGGAAAGAAACAGAATCACTTCCTTTTCGGGCAAAGCAATGAGCCCCGATAGAATCGGCTCGCCCCAGCGGAAATCTGTAGTGTGGAATGAAAGTCGAGACCGGGCAGCGATCAGCAGAGTTGAAGCCAATGAAGGCCTAGCTTGAGTCGCCTCAAAATAGTCGATGGCTGATCTCATATAACTGTTTGTCACCATATTTACTGCCTCCTGAACTAGTTTACAGTTGATAAAAGGGGATTTTCGACTAGATCACCTACACTGCAAATTGAATTTGTCAACACGATGGCATTCCCGAAGTATCCTTTTGGAATTGGTGGATCGAATCTAGACCTTCTGTCGACTGCAAAAAGAAGCTTCGTTTGTTGATCAGACTTCAGGTCTAATGCATTGCTCCACGCTCTCCATACGAATGCTGAAAGGGCTTCAAACGTAGTGCATTTTTCGAGACTTCCATCTTTGAGGGCCATTTTCCTGAGATTTTCAAGCTTCTTCGGAAGGAAACAGAAGGATCTGTAAAGTATTTTTTCATTGTAAAGCTCACCCGCATTCAAGATGTCTTCTATTTCTGTAAATTCGTGGTGAGAAAATTCCAGCTTAGGTGGATTTCGAGCTTCAAGAATTCTTCGATCCATAAATGGAAGGATTTTAAACGAAAGGCCTCGGGCAGTTTCACCCCAAGAGTTCACAAATTCCATCAAACATACAATGGTTCGTGCACAGTCACAGCGCAAAACCTCCACATTTGAACTTTGTAGCCTGAAAATGATAAATTTTTCGAATAATTTCCTCTAGAAGTGTTTGTTAGGGACTGAACCCCTAATCCTTATTCCGAGATCAATGGTGAATGAAATGTAAACATGCAGATTTGTCATAGTTCGCCCTTTTTGTGAGAGTATATCTTTCACTATAATGGAGGAAAATGAGTTTTCTCGCGCATCTGTCTTATCACAGAAAAACGGCTCCCTCGGATTTCTTTATATTTCTTGCATTCTTGAGTTAGTTTTTTAAAGGTTGAACACCAACCTTGAAGGTCCCCCACCGCCCTGCCGCGCCCCTGGAGCATTGTGGAGGAGGTAAATCGCGGAATGTGTCTCAACAGGACAGGGTACAAGAGCTATCATACTGGTGCCCACAAAGAATTCAATTCCAAACCTTGTAAGATGCAGGAATCAAACTCTCACATTACGAATGTCAGCTCAGTTGAGACTACCTCACTCTTGTCCTTTGCACCACTGAGCTATGTCCCGGGGGGCTTTCTTGAGTTAGTTTTTTGTTTGACCCAAATGTGTTATGTGCTTTTCGAACTTAAGGATCGGGCTACATGTACATGGTAACAAGAAAACAACATTTTGAGCATGATCTTGTCAAAGTAACTAGTTTTACAGTATAATTAGGCTCCACACAATCCAAGAGTCTTAACCCAGGAAGATATGCAAGGATGATAGTGTGCTGTGAGGTGGATCATTTAAATCCACTTGACACATGATTATTGGCCTTGAGTGTTTGGCAAAGATTGTGCTAGTTTGATATAATTGTGGACCATAGATTAAATCCAACTATTGGATTTAATCTTGTGGTCACTTTCTATCCCTAGTCATGTCATTTGTCATTGATTTTGAATTTTGAATTTTGAATTCAAAATGGAAATTCCAGTACATTTTTCACCCCAGGAATATCGTAAACCAACTTTCCAAGTGTGATGGGATCTGGCTTCGTAATATCACCTAATTCTTCGAGTTTACAATGAGCCTCGGCTTCAACAAACACGACACCTTCCCCCGTGCAATCCACCATAAGCTTCATATCAGGGCTAATGGTCAAGCGCCCAGCAAGCGGATAATAATACAAAAGAACTTTTGATAAGGCGTCCTTAATCAGTTCCGCTGCATTTTGACTCCCTTTCTCTTCTGATTTAAAACAGTGGATTGTTCGAACAACAACCGCAATATTCTGATCAAGATTGGATAAAAAGTAGAACCCCTTCATGGTCCTATGATCTGGAGGAAAATCAGAGAATTATAGGTTTATTTTAACTTGTTAATGAAAGATTCTGCCAAAGTTGTCATATAGTTGCGGTAGGCTACTTGCCATGGTACCAAAATATAAGTATGATTTTCTTGATCTACAAATAATATTTAATGTACACAAGTAACAACCAAGAACATACGAAATTTTCAAACTTCATGAAGGTGATGAAAATATGTATATCCGCAAATTCTCAAACGAGTTTTTTACAAAAACAGCTGTATTAAATTCAACTACAGGGATTGAAAGCAAAAACCAGAAAATCAGTTGTAGCAACTAATAAGTAAACTAATCATACATATAAATTCCTTTCTATCAGTCTATCAGCAAAAGGCCAAAGAAAAATTAAATGCGTTCCTTTCGTTCACATAAACAGCTGATCAAACCCCTTTACATTTCAGAACAAGTGATGAATCTAAGACTAATCATTATTTTCATCTTTCTCCGAATTGTCACCAGACTCGTCCGCTGCCTCCTCATCTTCATCGTCAGTCATGTTATTTATTACTTCAGTGATTATAGCCTTCACGTCTGCTTTTCTATGCATCAGATCCATAACAAAGTGGCCACCTGAGATAAACTCGAAAGGATTAGCAAATCGAAACCAAAGTGCAAGTGCATGTTCGGCAAAGCTTCTAATTGCTTATAAATTGGTCAAACTCTATTTTTATCCACACATTACTTGGAACCCAAACCTTTTACCTACTTAACCCCACATTCTTACAGATCCACTGCTCATAAGCACTTATAAGCTTAGCCAAGCAAGCAGTTCTAACGTAGTAATGTGTACTCTTGTAGGAAAAGTCTTACCAAGCAGTCTGAGAATATCGGATAATGTTGCCTGCATTTTTTAAAGTATAAAGGTTGTCAATAGCAAATCCATATTTGAACATCCAATACAACGTTCAATAGAATACAGCGGTCCAACTTACAGTATTAAAATCTACTTCCTTCAGTATTTTTACTACCACTGCATGCATTTCTTCGTTACTGGGTTCGGTCTTGGCTTTCTTGCTGCTTTTCCCTTTGCCTATGGCAAATCAAGAAACATGAGCGAGCACGACAAATATACAAAGACAATTCCTGAAAAGATTGCATGAAGACAAACATAATTCCCTGATCATGTCATTTCGTTTTTAAAGGACATTACAACACCTTTCAAGGTCAAATTCAGATCTGGGGTGGGGGTGGGGCTTCACCAAATTATTGTGCATTGTGATGATCATCAGAGTGATAGTAGACTGAGCATCAAAATATAAAAGAAAAAAAACATAAACTGGAGGGATCCTTACTAGGTTTTCAAGCATCACTATCGGAATAAGAGTGCAATAAATGAATATCAAGGGGTAATACCTTGATCTGTTGAAGATTTGCTTGACTGTTTCTTGCTTGAAGCCTTTCCCTTTGCAGGTGCACTTGTATCTTCTTCAATTTCCTTATTAGCCTTCTGCTTTTTTGTCGAGGATGCCTTAATTTCATTCTTAGATTTAGCTTCAGCAGCAATTTTCTTAGATGCTGAACTGGAAGATTTTTTAGTAGATTCACCAGAGCTTTTGGAAGATTTTGAAGAACTGCCTTTAGCAACAAGCTTAGACTTCTCACTCGTCTTGCCACTATTATCTTTTTTAGCACTCTTCTTTGAAGAAGATTTCTCAACAGACTTCTGCTTTTTGGGTTCATCTTCCTCTGCCTCTTCATCTTCCTCTTCCTCCATATCTTCCTTTGACTTATTCTCTTCCTGCTCACTTTCTGTTTTTGCAGCTATGTCATTGTCATCTTCATCATCTTCGCTCTCTGAAGGTTCGCTTTTATCATTATCTTCTTCCTCAGTTTTGGATAACTCCTTGGGCTTCTTTCCTGATGTGGAGCTTGGCTTATTTTTCTATATGCAATAAGAAAAAGTAAACAGAGAATCATAAGTGCACTAAGAACTTTCCGTTGAACAGACAAAAAGTAAAGACTATACAAAAAGCAACATGGTTGCACAAAAAATGTTTTGCTGAACAAGGCAACACGAAAAGTTAACAAAGGAAGTAAAACTAAGCACCATCAAAAATCCTTGATCACATAAGGAATGAGCTGTTATTAGAATCGGGACATGGTAAGATCTACATGAATTTTCATTACAGCTATGAGATATAGGAAAATTATCCACCGAGCATAAAGAGGATACCACCGTGGTTGCAATCATTTATAAAAATGAAGTTAAACAAACAGTACTAAATAAATGGCTGAAACTGGTAAATATGGCCGCAAAAGCAGAACTTTCCTTTTTTTTCTTGATGGTCATGGGTGTCCGGGCCAACTTACGCGCACCTCAACTAATCCCACGAGGCCCTGAAGTTTACAATCAGGTACTCACCTCAGTAGCCTTAAGGGGACTCGAACGGGTAACCATTGGGGAGCAAACACAAGGTCTGACCACTGAGTTACCCCTGAACTTTCCTTGTGCATTAGAAAGACGAGACAAGCCAATTACCGGGCCTTTGGAAAAGAAACCGACACATATGAACAAGGAATTAAAACGGACAATTAGTTACCTTTGTGGTTTTTCCTTCAGCCACATCAGAAGAGCTTGGGGTTTTGCTTGCTGAGTCCTTACTCTTTCGTTTCTTACCCTTCAACGACTGTCATTAATGAAAGGACCTATTATTTGATGACTCAATAGATAACTCGACATATACATATTTGAAAAAAGTGTAAAACATACACTAAAATGTCAAAAATAATAAATGTAAAAAACATAAATAAATAAATCTACCTTCTCGTTGTCAGCAAGCAGTGTTTCAGTTGTAGCATGAGGAGATTCCAAGAACTCCAACAATTTTACAGAGAGTTCTTCCTGAAAAACACGGCTAATGTTGCTCAGATATTGAACATATTATGAGTATTACAATAGTGTCAATGGTAAGACCTTGCCTTCTTTACAGCAGCTCTGCTGACTGGAATATTAAGTACATCACAAAAGTCCAACAATTTTTCTTTAACACATTTGTCAAGCTTCTCCTTGACTTTAGCCCTTTGCTTCTCCTGCTGAGGACATCAATCAAAAAAAAAAAAACGGTGTAAATTCACTAATTGAGAAAATCTTATGCCCCAATAAACAAACGACTGTAAATATCCCCTGTATGTTATTAATGTCTATTTGCATGCATGGGGCTAAGCTATGTTTTGAATTTTTCAGATGTTTGGATGGTTCAAACATTCAAAAGAATATATCACCCAGAAAACCCTTGTATATATCAATATAATAGACAGTGACTGAAATGCAGCTAGTCATTTTTTGCAGTGTGCAGTGTTCTAAAAGGCATGAAAAGGCAAGGCCAAGGCACAAGGAGCAAGGAAAAAGTCTCACATATGGGGAATGCATGGTAAAAGGCATTTAACTTTATTTTTAACTGTAGGGAAAGGCACCAAAAGGCTCACACTTTTTATTTATTTATTATTATTGGTTTGTCCATTTCTGTTTTTATTTTTTTGTTTTTTAAATGTTAAATAAACTAATTGAATAAAAGCAAAAACTGTTAATGGTCTTGTTAAAACAATTATTAATGGTCTTAGAATAAATATATAATAGCAAAAATAGTAAAACGTCCTATTTTGCCTAGGCATGCCTAAGCTCCTTGAGGCTTCAAGCTTGACCTTACCAGTTACCATCTTGCCAAGCCTCAAAGGCTCACACCTTTTATAACCTTGATTTTCTGCAAGGACTGCAACCTATGCCAGCTGTCAAGGCTGCAATTTGAGCAGATTCACTGCCAGCTCCTTTTTCCCCAAGTTACATCTAGATCTCTCTGACAGCCTTTAACAATAAATTTTCTTGCGACGTGCATTTAATAATTGGCGAGATTTAAACATATATTTCATAACCTTTTACTTTTTATTAAAGTTTGCTTCGGGAAAGAGTAGGTATATCGATAATTCGTCAAGATAAATTTCAAGACTATGCAGGTTGCAGAAGTCGATCTCTCACCTATTACTTAAGAAATTACTTGTTTGATTCATTGTTTTCTTTGATGAGAATGACTATTCATTACAGTATCTCGAAATGGAAAAAATTCTACTTTAATTAAACACCACATTCTTCATATCAAATAGTGTGATTCAATAATTTATTACTGCTGCGTCCTCTCATTATATTCACATTATATTGTAGACTACTATAGGTCCATAAACGTAGGGCATAGATGATATCTGCACTAATATTGTAATCCACATGGTGTTGCATCAGGTCACATAAAAGCCTTTTATATTCCTTTAGTTTATTTAACAAGTCATTGTATTCTCCTCTATATAAGACCCCCTTTTACAGAAGTAAGTTAGGATTCCTTTTAAATCAAACAAATCGGCATCAGTTTCTGCAGCTTTTCTAAAAATAACAGATGTAGACAAAATGTGTTTCCCTAGAAGGATATTTTTTTTCAACAAAGTCTATTGCATTACATTTGACATCCAACATATCAAAGCCTTAACATATGATCCAGAACGAAATGAGTTATTAGCACTTAGAACTTCAAACCTTCGAAAAGAAAAACAACAGAGAGATAGAGAGGGGGGAAAGAAATGGACACTATACCTCATTCTCAACCCAAACAAAACCAGAAAAGAGGCCAATATTTTTCTTCAAAGTATGTACCTGAACAAGAAGGTGATTGTGACTTTACAAGATCAAACCCATTTGTCTTTAGAACAATGCAGTGAACAGAAAATAGACAAAATATATACTGGAAGTGTTAACCATAAAATGCTTATTCAACTTTGAAACTGGATTGGTTCAAAAGAACTGTTTAAGATGTAACCTTCGATTTTTTGCCAAAAAGAATGGTGTGAAGAAGCTGCAGGTTTTCATCACCCTTTCTCTTGGACAACTTGAAAGACACTGAAACATTTGTAATACAAGTGTGAGGAAGCGGTACATCCTTGTGAGTAGACAAGTCCACTTAACAGTACGAAAGACCAGCAAACTTAATGCACAAACAGCAGTAGTGCAAAAAAATCTGGGTGTAAAACTAAGAGAAGACTGAATATCTACGTGAGTAACTGTAATTTGTAAATAACTTGTTAGTGCTGTGCACTGATACTGCATGTTTCATGACATCAGATATCGGTAAGCGAGATATTTGTATGGTACAACAGAAATTAAGGATATGAAATAAACCCCTCCGTTATTTGTTCCCGTCAGATACCACATAATCACACTAAAGAGATACTTCTAACAAACATCCATTTACGAAACAACTACAGATATCAAGATTTAATGCAATAAGTTCCAAAAGTAATGTCAAGATATATCAGAAAAATCATCCGTATTGAGAAACCAAAGATACAGTATCAGACGTATATAATGAAACGATGAGATCATACCATTCGGGATGTCCTTAAGCTGTGTACCTCGTCCCTGTAGTTATGCACCCAATGTCAATAGAATCATTTGGTAAGTACTAGTGACAAATTCCATAAAAAAATGTAGCGTAGTAAAACAAAAACATGGATGACATCATTCATGCCCCACTTGAGATCTCGATTGTAGAAAAACAATAAGGAAATGAAAGCAATGTAAAAGCACACAATTATCTTTAACCAATTACAAGAAATTATGAGAAAGTTAAACACCACTAAATCAACAGAGAACTTTCAAACTAGAAGTTGCTTTCCGTCAATACATCATCATACTTTTAACATATGTTTGAAATTTTAAAGTCCAATAGTTACATGAACATTAATTTCATCCTTGCCTGATTGCATACAACAATTGAAATAAAGAAGATATACTTGTCAGAATATGAAAAAAGCACGAGCTATTCCCATTATCATTTCCATTATCTTTTCCACTCTGAACTAAATCCGAAATAGCCTAGTAATATTCCTTTCCCAATCAAGATTAAAATCCAGAGTCGCCTTTATAACCCTCCTTACCCACTGTAGCCCACGGACCCAATTAAAATCGTAACTAATAACACATAAATACTAGCATACGAGTTCACACTTCAAAATATATGCACCGCAATTTTTTTCTCTTCAAATATATTAAAATTCTTTTTTTATATTTACATTTAATCAAAATAAGAAATGACAGAGTTTCAAATTCTTAGTAATGATTATTATACCTTTTCAATGGCCAAAGATTTGGAGGCAGAGCTGATGGGAGTTGCGTTCACAGTAAATCGCTCCACCATCTTCCTCTCCCTCGTGGGTCTATCGCCTCTCGGAGTCCTGGGAGATGATAACTCTTCCTTCTCATTTTGAGATTTAGACCCAGTTTTCTCTTTTTTGGATCCTTTTTTCACATTTTTCTTCTCGTTCTTTCCTTTCTTCTTTTCCTTGATCTCGTCTTCTTCTACTTTCTCACCCTCTTTTTCTTCTTCTCCGACTTGACCCTCCTCTTCTTCCCCATCATTTTCCTCCTCTTTTTCCTCATCTCCCTTATTTTCTTCTTCTTTTTCCTCCTCCGCTTCACTTTCTTCTTCCTTTTTTTCCTCCTCCTTTTCTTGTTTCACCTCCTCTAATTTCTCCTCTTTTTCTTCATCTGGGTCTTCTTTGACTTCACCTTTCTCTTCGACTTCAATTGGGTCCTTCTCACTCTCTAACTTCTTGCTCTCTTCCAAAGATTCCTTTTCCGAAGCCATGAACCCCAAACCCCCGACTATCAGCGTCCGTGCGTCTAAACTAAAAGCCAAGGGCTTTTCCAGCAAGTATAGATGCAAAATAGTCGGTGCAGATGTTTAATTGCAGGTGTAAGAGTGAAAATGAGTTGAAAATGAAATTTTTAGGGCGAAATATTTAGGTCAAAGGCGCGTAGATTTAGGGGTTTTGCGATTTTGAAAGTTTCCAAAGAAGAAATTTTGAAGATATCTTTAAAATTTATTTTCTTCTTCTCTCTCTCTCTCTTTCTTTTTTTCAAACAATTTTCAAATGCTCATTATTTCAATAAATAAATTCAGACTTGAGAAAAGCAACGAAAAAAACTATTGAATTAAGTGAACAAGTAGATACAAAAGGAATTCATTTCGAACCACTGTTGATCATATTTCTCTTTATCAAGAAATCGAAGAAGACGTACAAAGGTTTCAAACCATTTGTCCTTATTTCAACAAAGGAAGCAAGGATTTCTTCACTAGAAGAACTTAGCAAGTTGATGGATCATTACCTTGGTGATATAACAGTTAAGCTTTTTATCATCCTAGCGTCGAGCTATTTTTCCGCAGGAGCTCCCCTACACAATCGTCACTGCATTGAAAACCCTCCTTCCTTTATTTAATGTAATACATAAAGATAATGCATATATGCTAATAAATTTTCTCACTTTTTGATCATACATTTTTCACAAAATTTATTCTCAAAATATTTACATCAAACATGCTCTTGGCTCAATATGAATTTGGCTCCTCTGTGCTTGGCTACTATTTTAAGTCGTGCTAAATATTTATGTCCCTTTTATATGGAAAATGGAGCAATGAAATGACAACTGCACATGTTTGAGTCCTATTTTTTTTTTTTTTTTTTTATTAAAAATGCATATTGAAATAGTGATTTGACGGATAATATGTCGTTAAAAGTAAGGAAATTTTTTTAGTTTATATGTAATATTATTTTATTGAAAAATGTATAGTTAAAAATAATAAAGGAAAAATGCATTTTTAAAATAATGAGAACCAAACAAGGACTTAATAGTTTTGATGATTTTGGTCACGTGTAGAAGAATTACTGTCGGACACTTCTATACAAGTTTATTTGGACTAAAGCCATACTTTCAAAAAATTCCCTATTTATCTTGAAGTTATGGCATGAGTGAATCTCCATGGATGAAATTGTGCAAAATAGGAGGCAAATCTGCTTAGCATCTCAATGCCAATGCTGCAGAGATTTCTTTACCCTCAATTTGAACATTCTTTGATGATATTCCAGTATTGGAGATTCGCAAACAAAATATGTGAACTTTGTAGTAATTTGTTGTCTCACTATTCATTTTTTGGTACTAGTGGATCGAGAGAGATTACTCCAAACATTCAAGGATAAAATGTATTTCGTAGAGATGACTAGAAAAGTAGAGCATCTTATTCATACTCATGAAAGGCTAGAATAATCATATCTAACAAATCCATTGTACACATTACTAAAGAACCCATGACAATGGTACAGCAAAAATCAAAAGTGGAAGCGGTGAAGTTGAAGTCAAAGGTATGTCTTAAAGGAGCTGATAACTCGATGATCATGGGGCCAAGATGGTAGAAACAGGAGATGAAATGTTATATTTGCATATTTTGATTACTATCACACTTGTTCATCGTTGGAAGATGAGATTATAGTTCTTCGTATTTGTTCACATTTTGTGTATAGTTTGAGACAAAGTTGAGTTAAGTCTCATTGCCATCTATAGAGCTCTTAATGAGTACATTAGAAGCCAATGGTGTGTGCAATACAAACTCTAAAGGGAATTAGGAGGTATACTTTACTCTATGTACGGCAAGAAGGAGATAATGTGGTTGATTGGTTGACAAACATATGTTATAAAGAGAAAAGCCAAACCCACATTCAAGTTTAGATAAGTAGGCCTAAAAACTTTTACTCGATGCAACTATCAAAAAGAGTGGTATAGCAACATTTAGGTAAAAGCTTAACCACAATCTTATAAGAAATAAATTATTTGAAGGCTCAAAAAATGAAAAAAAAAAGATATTATAAGTTGTAAATTTTAATGAATGAGTTATTACAAAATTATCATTTAGAGACGAAAAAAATCTATTGCATTGTTAAACTGTGAATCCTCAGACATTAAGCCCCTGTTTGATAGTCATTTTTGGAGAGAAAATACATTTTTTAATAGTTGATTGATGAGGAATGTGTGGTTAAAAATTAAGGAAAAATTTTGGGTTTGCGTGTAATATTATTTTATTGAAGAATGTGTGGTTGAAAAAAAAATAGAAAAAAATACATTTTGAAAAAAATGGCTACCAAAAAAGGGGGTCAATATTGCGAATTATAAGAACGTAACTTTGGTTCAAACTTACTAGAAAAATTATTCCGAAGATGAAAACGTTACACGCTTAATGTCAAAATCGCGTCATAACATTATGTTCCCTAAATCGGCACTCAACAAAAACACACGCACACAAAAAGGGCAAAAAAAAAAGGATTTTTGCTCGCGATCAGCTATGAAGAATTTTTTTTAGGAATTTGAGCCCTACTTCGCCCGAAGCTCATCCGGTGAGTATATTTGCGTGCGTGCGTGTGCGTGTGTGTGTGTGTGTGTTTGTGTGTGAATTATTATAACCCAATGTTGATTATGTCATTAATTTTTCGATGAAGATTGGTTTTCTTGGAGTAACATTCACGAAGTTGAGATGTTCTCATTGAGAGAGTTTTTCGATGGGAGTTCAATCGCAAGGCCGCCCAGAATATATAAAGAGTACGGGGATTTCATAATTTCGAAGTATAGAGAGGACCCTTCAAGGAAACTGACCTTTACTAAGGTTCGAAAGTCATTGGTCGGAGATGTTAGCATTCTCCATAAAGTCTTTACCTTTTTAGAAAAATGGACTCTCATTAATTTTGATGTTAAAAGTGATAATGAAAGTGAAACTTGTAATGGGAATGGTAGACCGATTTCTTTTGGGGGTGAGGAGGAGGAGAGTTGGAAGGGTAGGGTGAAAGTGGAAGAAGGGACCCCATATGGGGTGAGAGTGGCGGCGGCTCCGAATTCGATGAAGCCTGTTGCACAGCTACCCCCGCCCCCATCTGTCAGCACAAATGGTGGTAGAGGTGTTGGGGAGGTTGGGCAGAATGGGTTCAAGTGGCCACCGTTGGCATCTTAGTCAGTCATTTTTGGGGATTTGGGGCCTCAGGAGAAGATGAACTGGTTGGTGTGGGAGTTGTAAAGAGAACTGTGGTTCAGTGCACTACGAGTACACAAAGGTAACTTATAATCCATTTCATTGTGAACGTAGTATGTTGTTTATCATTCCTGCTTTTAATATTTTAGTGCTGAAGTCAAAACATGAATTTATTTAGCTATATCGATTGATATGAATCACCAGGTCTTATTTATATGATGAGAAGTATCTGAATCTGCACTATAATAGAATATTGCTCATTTAAGTTTAAATACGCATTTAGTAAAAACGCACCATCGTACTAACGTAAATTGAGGATATCTTAAACTGGAAGTTCCATATCAATTTCCATCTTCTGTTTAAGAATTGCTGGATAATGATT
Source organism: Osmanthus fragrans (assembly GCA_019395295.1). Classification (NCBI taxonomy): domain Eukaryota; kingdom Viridiplantae; phylum Streptophyta; class Magnoliopsida; order Lamiales; family Oleaceae; genus Osmanthus; species Osmanthus fragrans. Next base: position 28,314,145 of record CM033352.1, on the reverse strand, counting down.
ACTAGTGGGGAAATATGACATCCCGAGTGCAGAGAGAAAGAGTAATGTTGGAAGAACTAAATAGAAAATATTCTTATCAAGGTATATATTCATTTGGAGAATTGCACTCAAGATGAACTTGTTTGCTTCATACTTATGCGAAGAACTCTTACCCATAGTTTTGATTAAGCAGATTATTAGGTGGCAGTTCACCAAACAATGGCATTACACTTCTAATCACTTATCTGCTAGGGCATAACAAAGAAAACGACACGAATGTCGTGAAACTTCCATAAAAATAAAATTTGCTCATGTCATCTAACAAACAATCTGAAGACCCTAAGTGACGACACATTCATGTTCGCTATTAGACATTAGAAAACAATGTTTTAGAAGTATGTATCGAGAGAGCTCAATCCAGCATTGCACATTTCTGTAAATTAGTTACGAACTTTAGGTTTTTATGAAAATAGTCGCTGTTGAATTTTAACTTCCATCGAAGATTTTTGAGAATGGTATTTATAAAAAATGGTTTTGGATTTATGTTTCCAAAACAGAAAAGCTGCCATATTAATTGCAGGGAATAAGTGAGGTCACCAGTGATAAAATGACAAAGGGCAGAGCTTTCATCCTGCAAGCAGGAAAAGTGAATTCACTATGCATTTGTATGCCGACCATGGGGCATAACTTGGCAATCCCATTTGAGGAACACGTGGCGTATAATATGTCTTAATACATTTACGTGTCACGGTCCCCTAAAACGGTTTAAGCAAGTGGAGTCTTGGTTTTAGTGTCAATTAGGGTCAAAAGATGGAATTAAGTAACATGGTGTTCGGCAGCCAGGTGTAAGGTACAAGAACTCTTTCTTCAAATTTTAACGGCCCTTCATAGTAATTTATTTCAAGGTTGGATGCTGATATTGGCAGATCTTATCCCTTGGACTCTGTTTTGAAGGAAAAAATCTCGGCAGTTATAGATAGTATTTCTCTGGTACACAAAGAGTGTTTATGTTAAGAACAATCAGCTTAGTAAAATTGTTTTATATATTATTTCTATGTAAAGTCATCACTGTAAAGAAAAAAAAAGGCACAGACCTCTGACTCTGGCATGCGTTGTCTTGTTTCCTACAACTATCAATTGGTTTCATTATGTAATTGACAGTTTTGTGTAGATTTGGAGCCTTCATTATGCCATTTGGCACTAGAGTATATTTGACATTAATCCTTTTAAAGATACACTGGAGGTAGAAGAATGAATAGCTATTTCTTATTTTCATGGCATCCATACAATTCTACGCATTAATTTTCTTGAAATTAAGTAAGTTTATTTCGTTTTTCTTGTCATATATCAGGAAGGGAGCTTTATTCTGTGAAAAGTGCTTCAAAACTGGTAACTATGAGAAGGACAAATCAGCAGATGATTTCATGTTAATAAACAGTGGAATTCAAAGCAGTGTCTGGACAGAAGCAAATTTTTTACTTCTTTTAGAATCTGTTTTGAAGCATGGAGATGACTGGGATCTTGTTGCTCATGTTCAGACGAAAAGTAAACTGGATTGTATATCAAAGCTAATGGAGGGGTCAGCCCACAAAAAGCGTAAATTTTTGGGTGTAACTGATGATGCAAGTAATTTGAAAGAGGCACATCTTGTAATGAATCTCAAGAATCTGTGAAAGTAGAGGATCCAAGCTACGATCTTAAGGATGAGGACCCGCTGAATGGATATTCTGACAATCAAAGTCGACCTCCAAAAAGAATACGCACAAAACCAACTTCAAAAACCAGTTATTTGATGAAGCAGGTGCATATTGTTAGTTTTTCCGCTTCAGTATTCTTCTGAGTGATGTCTCAATAGATTCATTATTCAGTTGCGAGTTTTTGACTTGGAAGCCTTATGCAAAACTATTGGAAATAAGAATTAAATTCTTTGGGATGCTTGTGAATTGTAGGTCTCTTTTCTCTTGCGACTATTGGAAATCCACTGAATGTCTATCACAATGTCTATGGACAAATACAATTCACTGAATTAACAAATTTTCAGGGAGAAAAGTGGTAGTGTGAAATTTGTCTGATGGTCTATAATATGTTATTCCACTTCCAACTATCTAAAATGATATCATCTGAAGCTTAATATGTTATAAATTGTTGGCATTATAATCGGCATCTTCATTTACTCTATTAGGTAGCTCGCATATCTACCGCGGTTGGACCTCATGTCACAGCTTCTGCGGCTGAGGCTGCTGTTACAGCTCTTTGTTATGAAAACCAATGGTCGAGGGAAATATTCAACGAGGATGATATTTTTGTTGATCTAGAAGCTTCCACCGAAAATATTGAGCAAAAGAGGTGTTCATCTAATCATTTATGGAATCTTGTCTGCTGAATATGTTTTTGACATTGAAATGCTAAAGCTGGAACAAGCTGTTTCTCTATCAGAGCAGCTCAGGGTAATCTTTTAGATGGAGATGAAGGGCCAAAACAATCTGGTACTTATTCTCATTTTTTAATGACATATAGACTATAGTATGCTATAACTTCTATTTTATTGCATTGCTTCGGCCTAGAGCTCATTGGACTAGTATTAGTTGTCATTTTTTAGTGACATATGGACTATAGTTTGCTATAACTTCCATTATATTGCATTATTCAACTTAGATCACATTTTGCTGAACCTGAAGAGTTTACTTATAATTAAATACTGATGTTTAATATAAGTGAGGGTAATTAGCGCAAAATGTCCTCACTTTTCAATGTTTTTGTGCAACATGTCCCTACCTTTCGTTTTTTTTTTTTCTTTTTTTGGCAATTTAACCCTCACTTTCACCTTTCATTGTGAAAAGATCCTTTCATCCACCCAACGTCAAATGTTCCGTTAACTCAAAAAAGGCTAATTAACACAAAGTGTCCCCATCTTTCAATATTTTTGTGCAAAACGTTCATACCTTTCGTTTTTTGGCAATTTCACACTCACTTTCACCTTTCGCTGCGGAAAATGTCCTTCCTTCCACCCACTGTCAAATACTGCGTTAACTCAACAAAAAATGCAATTTTTCTTTTCAAAAATCAAGGGTAATATACTCTTACCCAAATTTTCCACTAGCCTCCTTTCCGCCTTCGAAGTTAAACTGTTCAAAATTAAAAGTAATATGAAAATAATTTATACAATTATTCCATTAAATGCTTGTTAGGGCTCCATTATTTTCAATTATAATGAAATGAATAGTACTTTTTTTAAGAATATGTGGTTAAAAATGAAAGAAATTTTTTTAGGTTTATGTATAATATTATTTTATTGGAGAATGTGTGGTTGATAAGAAAAGAGAGAAAATTGAATTTTAATTTAATGGGGATCAAACAAGGGCTAAATAAATAAGAAACGATTTAAAGAACTCTTCACCTTGAGAAAAACAATGATTGCTACAATACTGGATTACTAATTTACTCATAAAATCTGGAACGATAGATGAAGAGATTGAATACGTGATCGATAAATTGGAGATGTTCATCCCCATTTTGTGCTTATTAAGGGTGTAAATAAGGGTAAAATAAGAAGAATAATGACAAATGTGATCCTGTAAATAATCTATTAGATTTCAATGGTGAATGGCTCATCATATATGAATGGAGAAGATGCACTCGACCTGTTCTTTTCTTTTTAGGATGAAATTAAATTTGTGATAATCATCCCTACCTATTAATACGTTTTACGTGTAACAACCCTATCTTTTAATATACTTTGTGAAAAAATCCTTACCTTTAAAACTAAGTAGCGTAAAACATTCATACCTTTGTAAAACGAAATGTAGGGACGTTTTGCAAAAAAATTGAAAAGTGGGGACGTTTAGTGCTAATTAGCCTTTTTGTTGAGTTAATGGATCATTTGACGGTAGATGGATGGAATTACCTCAGCAATGAAAGGTGAAAGTGAGAGTGAAATTGTTAAAAAATGAAAGATATGGATGTTATGCACAAAAACATTGAAAGGTAGAGTCGTTTTGTGCTAATTAGTGTATAAGTAATTGTTTTGTTGATCAAAATTCGAAATAAATACGTGTTTGGAGCCAAATGTGCCTCCTCAATGTCTAGCTGTCTCAGGCCTCATAATGCCATCATCACTCATTTTTTTATCACCATATTTGTCCACAGAAACTCAGGACCCACCATCTAATAAAAATACAATACAAATAAACTTAAGAATGAGGGCCGCAACTGCAACGGCCCTTGGTGCTGCTGCTGCTCATGCCAAGTGTTTGGCTGATCAAGACGAGTGTTTGGCTGATCAAGAAGAGAGAAGGATGGAACAATTAATGGCTATCTTGATTGAAATGCAGGTGAGGTTTTATATATTTGAATTCTGATAGGTCTATTTTAATCTTTTACAATAATTTGGTGGAAATTACGGTGAAAAATCATATATTGAATTTCACATGTTCTTGGGAGTTGCAATTGTTAAAACTTGCGGTATGTGAAACCTAATCAAGGGATGGTAAAATTCTCTGCCTCCGCCCTGAATGGTAAACGGGTCTGGATGGGAAACGAGGCCCCTACCCCCAAGTCTTTTTTTTTTAATGTTAGTTTTATGTATTCAATTTAAATCGTATTGAAAATTTTAAAAATAATCATTAATTAATTAAAAAGGGCGACGAATGGAGATCTCCCTGCCTCCTGAAAATCCCGGTCGAGATAGGGATGGTGATTGCCTCCCTGGCCCAGCCTGGCACGCCTCATTGCTATATTCTGGTGATGTTATGTTAAAAAATATAAAATCCAACTACTTAAGAGTCAGAACTCTTGAGTTCCCCATGGTTCATGAGCTTCCAAATTACCACTTCGAATTTCTTACACTATGGCATTTTTGACAATTCAAGTTCTTGCTAATGAACAGAGCTTCAGAGAATTTATCTTTCTGTCATTTTTATTCCCATAAGTTAAACTTGAGATTGGAGTGGATTTATATGTTCAGTGTTTGCATTTATGCATATACAGATGAAGAAATTGAAACGCAAGATGAAGTATTTTGATGAACTGGAATTGGTTATGGAAAAAGAAAGTGCTCATATCAAGGAACTGGAAGAATCTCTTCTAGCTGATTTTGTTATCGTTTACATCTATGTGACAGATAAATCTCCATGAGATGATAATATAGTTGTAGAAGGGCGACTAAGCAGGGCTACTCGTGGAAGTAGGGGACTCGTGGAAGTAAGGGACTAAGGGCATGTTTTGATGTTACGAATTTGATTTTGGGCATTTTTGAATAATTTTTTAGAATTGTTTCGTTGAATTAAAAGAGTTTTCTAGATGAAGTTAGTTCAATATGACTTTTTCATAAACTCTTTTACAAATACAAATAGATTTTAACTCGGTAAAAATGGACAACTTTGCACGTTGTTTTTTACTTGATATTCTACATCCCAGTGAAAGCATGTTTTGTGGGTTTATACTTTATAGGCATGTAACACGTCCTTTACTTCTGAGTTGTTTATAGGATGACATTTGAACTAAATTGAAACTAAAAAAAATAAAATGCAAATGATGTCTAAAAGAAAATTGTAAAACACTTGTTATTATAGTAGCACATGTTATATCATCGTGACACTGCACAAGATACACATTACTTAATGCTAAAATAACTTACCATAGCGACTTTGGTAGGACGAATCAGATAGCAACGAACAATACTAGAGGGAATTATAGTTTCATGCCGTAACAAACATGTATTGGATAGACTTTATTTGTTGCCTAACACTTGTATACATGTACCAATATACTCGTATGTACGTATTAACCTAAACAGACACAATACTTTCCTTTAGGTCCAACTGCACAAGTTGCACTGAGGTACTTCTCATGCAAGGCCTTTTTACATGCAGCAACACATTCAGGAAGAGTACGTGGATTAATATCAATACCAAATGCACACTCCACATTTGAAGGACCCAAATTCAACAGCCAAATCATCGTTGCTATCACCACAAGAACCCACTTCTTCTTTACTAAAATGGCTGCCATTGAGAGAGTATTTTAACACTTCTTGAATGAACAATACTCCTCCAAACTTGTCTATATATAGAAAGAGAAGTCCGGTTCTTTAAATTCAACTCTCAACTCTCATTTGCTTTGGTACTCTTAATTGAATACAGTCAAGTCGAATTATAGTTTAATGAGAGTTGAGTGGGTAGCTTAGTGCAATATGTTGGGCACATATTTTTGACATTAAATTCCACAAACATCAAATAATTAGCTTCTTTTTAGGATTTTTTTTTTTTTTTTTTGTCAATTATAGACTAACATGTGGGGATTCTATGTACACCTTTCCAGGTGTTGGGGTTCAATTTCTAAATCTTCACTTTCAGCAGTAAAGGAAAGTCCAATCAAAGGATTGCACAGATTTGTCATTTGTGTACTTGGTACTGACTTTATTGTGTTCCTTAAACAATGCAAATAGACCAATGTAAGAAGAGATATTGAAAACACACAATTCTGTAATATGATTTGCAGATGATTTATTAAGATAGCAAGTGACTATTGGACACATGGGGGTGTGATGAGAACCACGTAGCAACGAACACTACGCAACCCCGCAACTAGATTGAAACCCCAAGAAAGCCCAAAGATAATTCTGGTTTAGAGATTCAACCAAGAATGTTGAATCAAGCAACCCAACAAGAACGACGCTTGATAGACCTCTTGATTACAAAACCCGTGATCTGCACTCGATGTTGAACGTCACAAGAAGATCTTGATAAGTTCGCGGTGTTCTAAGAAGAACAAGATGAAAAGCAATAATCTCACTTAATTGATAAATTGTCAAAAGTCCTTACAATGATGATAAAATAAACTATTTATACTAATGCTAAAAACCCTATGAAATTCGTGCATAATCCCCAAACATGGTAAAACATCCATTAAAAATAGAATTTGAATAAAACTAGGATTCTCGCCAAAAATAGAAAAGTCGCTGAATTTTATAACCAAGCGGTCGCTTGGTTATATTCCAAGCGGTCGCTTGGAAGACCCTTTTGACGCCCTGTGCGTTTCGGTTGGTAGCTGAGCGGCCGCTTGATTTTTACTCTAAGCGGTCGCTTAGGCAATCCGGTTGAGCTCCTTCTTCGGTCACTTGTATCTTGTTGACCCAATTGGTTTTCGACCTCGACCCCAACATGAAACTTGCCTCTTTTTGCGTGTAGATCATGGCGTCGTCCATCGTTACTTGCACAAGTAGTCCCAATGCTTGATTTACCCTTTTCGCCCTTGATCGCGTAATCGGACCTCCTTCGATAAGCAACGGGTCTCGGTCGGGGCTCGGCTTCTTTGGACTCGTTGCTTGGATCACATCATCCCCTCCCTCTTCAAAAGGATTCGACCTCGAATCTGTACCTACATCGTAAAGAGAGAGATCAGACACATTAAAAGTTGCCGAAACATTATACTCACCTGGAAGATCCAGTTTATATGCGTTGTCGTTGACTCTCTCCAAGACCTGAAATGGACCATCCCCTCGAGGCTGCAACTTTGATTTCCTCTGCTCCGGGAATCGTTCCTTTCTGAAATGTACCCAGACCCAATCACCAGGTTCAAATATCACGCTTCTTCGACCCCTGTTTGCCTGAGAAGCATAGTGTTTGTTTTTCTTCTCAATTTGCAATCTTACCCTTTCATGAAGGGACTTTACCAACTCGGCCTTTCTTGTACCATCTAAGCTACCTCGTTCATTCACAGGTAAAGGTATTAAATCCAAAGGCATTAGTGGGTTAAAACCATAAACAACTTCAAAGGGTGAAAGGGAAGTAGTAGAATGCGTGACCCTATTATATGCAAATTCTATGAAAGGTAAACACTCCTCCCAACGCTTCAAGTTCTTATGAACCATAGTGCGCAAAAGTTGAGTCATGGTCCTATTCACTACCTCGGTTTGGCCATCAGTCTGTGGGTGACAAGTTGTGGAATACATGAGCTTGGTGCCTAACTTACCCCATAGAACCCGCCAAAAATGACTGAGGAACTTAACATCTCGGTCTGACACTATAGTCCTAGGTACCCCATGTAAACGCACAACCTCCTTAAAGAATAAGTCCGCTATGTTAGTGGCATCATCGGTTTTATGACATGCAATGAAGTGTGCCATTTTACTAAACCTATCTACCACCACAAAAATGGAATCACGACCCTTTTTTGTCCTAGGCAAACCCAACACAAAATCCATGAAAATATCAACCCAAGGTTCGCTATGTGTAGGAAATGGCGTGTATAACCCTTGAGGTAAAACCTTAGATTTAACCTGTTTACAAGTGATGCAACGACTACATATCCTTTCAACATCACTTTTCATCCTAGGCCAATAAAAATGTTCCCCTACCATATCTAAAGTCTTTGTTACTCCAAAATGACCCATCAAGCCACCACTATGTGCTTCTCTAACTAACACTTCGCGCAGCGAACAATTAGGGACACATAACCTATTTTCCCGAAATAAATATCCATCCTGCTTAAAAAATTTATCTATAGCTCCTTTACTACATGATGAATAAATGTTTGAAAAATCTAAATCACTAGCATACATGTCCTTCATATGTTCGAAACCAAGTAATTTAGAACCGAGAGAAGTTAAAAGCGCATACCTTCGAGACAAGGCATCTGCCACCACGTTTTCCTTACCTTGCTTGTACCGGATGACATAAGGGAATGTCTCCACAAACTCCATCCATCTCGCGTGCCTTTTATTCAACTTACCTTGACCCCGCAAGTGCTTCAAGGATTCATGGTCCGTGTGTATCACGAACTCCTTAGGCCACAAGTAGTGCTGCCAAGTCTCCAAGGCTCGAACAAGCGAATACAGCTCCTTGTCATATGTGGGGTAATTGAGCGCTGCTCCACTTAGCTTTTCACTGAAGTAAGCTATAGGCCGCTTATCCTGCATTAAGACTGCTCCAATACCTATTCCTGATGCATCACACTCAATCTCGAAAGCTGTATCAAAATTAGGGAGTGCCAAAACTGGGGCCTTACACAACCTATCCTTAATTGTGTTAAATGCATGCTCTTGTTCATCACCCCAATGAAAACCCACACTCTTTTTAACAATCTCAGTGAGTGGTGTGGTGATTGTGCTAAAATCTTTTACAAAACGCCTATAGAAGCTAGCCAAACCATGGAAACTCCTAACTTCAGTTATGCTTTTAGGCGTTGGCCATTCTTTAATAGCCTTTATCTTCTCCTCATCTACCTCAACTCCATTAGCACCCACCACAAATCCTAGGAAAATAACCTTTTCCATGCAAAATGTACACTTTCTAAAATTACCATAAAGTTGTTCCCTCTTTAGGACCACAAGTACGCTCCTAAGATGTTCTACATGCTCATTTAGGTCCTTGCTATAGATCAAGATGTCATCAAAATACACAACAACAAATTTACCTATAAAAGCGCGTAAAACATGATTCATCAATCGCATGAAAGTACTCGGTGCATTAGTGAGTCCAAAGGGCATTACTAACCACTCATACAAGCCATATTTAGTTTTAAATGCAGTTTTCCACTCATCACCTTCCCTCATTCGAATTTGGTGGTATCCACTTTTAAGATCAATTTTACTAAACATGCACGCACCATATAATTCATCCAACATGTCATCTAACCTAGGGATAGGGTGACGATATTTTACCGTTATGTTGTTGATGGCTCTGCAGTCCACACACATCCTCCATGTTCCATCCTTCTTCGGCACAAGTAGCACTGGAACAGCACATGGGCTCATACTCTCCCGCACATACCCTTTACTCATCAACTCCTCCACTTGCTTTTGCAACTCTTTTGTCTCCTCGGGATTACTTCGATAAGCTGGTCGGTTTGGAATCACAGCTCCAGGAACAAAGTCAATCTGGTGCTCAATGCCTCGAATAGGTGGTAGCCCACTGGGCATGTCCTCCGGGAAGACATCGTTAAATTCCTGCAATAAAGATGTAGCTAAACTGGGGAGGGGTGGGTTAGACTCCTCAAGATTGAGGGAGGACTCCTTATAGACTATCAAAATTACTTGCCTTTTGTCCTCTACCGCTCTTCTCAACTCACTCCCCTTTGCAAAGAAATTAACTTTCGGCTTTTCTCTCCTCTCAGACACCTCTCTTTCTTTTCTCTCATATGACTCTACTCCCTTTTTTCCATTACTAGCCACTTCACTATCTTCTCTCACCTTCTCCAACTTTCTCACTCTCTCGTCTTCCGCATTTTTCAATTTAATTTGGTCTTCATACACTTGGGCCGGTGTTAATGGCGCAAGGGTAATGGACCTCCCGTCCTTGCTAAAACTATACCGATTCTTGTACTCATCATGACTAACTTTCCTATCATATTGCCATGGCCTACCCAATAAAATATGCCCCGCATGCATAGGTACCACATCACACATAATTTCGTCCCGATAGCTACCAATTGAAAAATTAATCAACACCCTCTTATTCACCTTAATATCCCCACAATCATTTAACCATTGTAATCTATAGGGTCTAGGATGTCTTAATAGTGTCAATCCCAATTTTTCCACAAGTGTGGTGCTAGCTACGTTAGTACAACTACCCCCATCAATTATTATACTACATACCTTATTGTTGACGTGACATCGTGTATGGAAAATATTTTCTCGTTGTTGTTCCAAGTCATCTGTTTTGATTTGAGTGTTGAGGGCTCGTCTAGTAATTAGTAGTTCTCCTCCAACCCCAAACTCCACCTTGTCTCCATGATCACTAACGTCCTCCAATTCGGGCATGTCTTCAAATTCATCTTCGCCTTCAGTCTCCACCTCTCCATTGCGCAAGATCATCGTCCGTTTGTTTGGACATTGAGAAGAGATGTGCCCTTTTCCCAAGCACTTGAAGCACTGAATGTCCCGATTTCTGGCTGGCGGTGAATCTGATTTTGGTACGACCCTACTAGCACTATCATCTTTCCCCTTTGACACAGCACCATCTCCTCTGTTATCCCACCTCGGTTTCCAATTTGGATTAGAACCCGAAGTGCCTAACGGTTGTCTAGTTGTTCCTTTCCTTTTCAACTGTTTCTCCACCTTCATGGCTACATGCAACATATCCTCAATTTCCACATAATGCTGCAATTCCACAGTGTTAGCAATTTCCCTATTCATTCCATTCAAGAAACGAGCCATGGTGGCTTCTCGATCCTCCTCCACATTCGCCCTGATCATCAAAATTTCCATCTCCTTATGATAATCCTCAACACTTTTCGACCCCTGATACAATCCTTGCAATCGTTGATGCAATTCCCTATAATAGTGGCTAGGCACGAATCTCTTCTGCATAATAAGTTTCAACTCATCCCAAGTGCTAACCGTTTGCTCCCGATTCCTCCGCCTAGATGTAACCACTTGGTCCCACCATGTTATGGCATAGTCAACAAACTCAAGAATTGCCATTTTCACCTTCTTTTCCTCCGAATAATTGTGGCATTCAAATATCAATTCTACCTTTTTCTCCCACTCTAAATAAGCCTCCGGATCACTCCTTCCCTTACACGGTGGAATTGACATCCTAATGCTACTCATGTTCCCATCGACATCATCTCCAAAGTTGTTCCTACCCCTTCGTTCAAACCTACCACCGTTGTTTCTCACTCTACCCATTTCACCTACTAAAGATGCATCCTCATCCCAATCACTACCATATTCATATTCATCATGACACTCCCTCCTAGACGCTCTCCTACCCGGTCTCCGTGCATTTGAGTGTCCCCTATGACTATTCGACCCCGACGCTTCTAACCTACCAAGCCTTTCAGTCACATCCCCAAGCACCCTCTCAAACCTCCTTATTGCATCATCTCCCATGTAGTTCTGATTCGGCTGCTTGATGGAATTTGAACCTTCTCTATCTGACATCTTAATCCTTAAGAATTGTAGCCTCACAAAAATCACTCGTGTATCACTCAAATTTTGGCTTTTACCCTCTATTAATCTCACTACTCTTGCCTTTTACCACTCAATGCTTTCGCTCAAGTATCTTCAAAGAACAAAGTGAACTCACAGATGTATCCCGTGTATCCAACCGAGTGTGATCACGAATTTGATAGAAAAAAAAGGAAAAAAAAGATGAAGAAAGACTCCACAAAGACTTAATTATATGAATTTGGAACAAAAATTCAAGAAGTAACAAGTGTAGGATTCGAAGTGAAAATTAAATTTATGGATGCTGGAAATTCCCGTAACAATAATAAGTTTTTTTTTTTTTTTTTTTTAACTCTTGGGAATTTGAGTAGAAAACCAGCAAAACAAACGAGACTTAATTCGGACCTGTAGCTAGTCCAGAAACAACTTTTGAATTTTTATCTTGTTTTTTTTTTGGATCAAAGACTCAAGAACTTTAACTGGACACAAGAACACAAAGAACAAAGAACGAAAAGAAACACAAGACTCAAAGCAACAAAAGATATAACCTTAATTATTTTGGAGCCTTGCTCTGATACCAACTGATGAGAACCACGTAGCAACGAACACTACGCAACCCCGCAACTAGATTGAAACCCCAAGAAAGCCCAAAGATAATTCCGGTTTAGAGATTCAACCAAGAATGTTGAATCAAGCAACCCAACAAGAACGACGCTTGATAGACCTCTTGATTACAAAACCCGTGATCTGCACTCGATGTTGAACGTCACAAGAAGATCTTGATAAGTTCGCGGTGTTCTAAGAAGAACAAGATGAAAAGCAATAATCTCACTTAATTGATAAATTGTCAAAAGTCCTTACAATGATGATAAAATAAACTATTTATACTAATGCTAAAAACCCTATGAAATTCGTGCATAATCCCCAAACATGGTAAAACATCCATTAAAAATAGAATTTGAATAAAACTAGGATTCTCGTCAAAAATAGAAAAGTCGCTGAATTTTATAATCAAGCGGTCGCTTGGTTATATTCCAAGCGGTCGCTTGGAAGACCCTTTTGACGCCCTGTGCGTTTCGGTTGGTAGCTGAGCGGCCGCTTGGTTTTTACTCTAAGCGGTCGCTTAGGCAATCCGGTTGAGCTCCTTCTTCGGTCACTTGTATCTTGTTGACCCAATTGGTTTTCGACCTCGACCCCAACATGAAACTTGCCTCTTTTTGCGTGTAGATCATGGCGTCGTCCATCGTTACTTGCACAAGTAGTCCCAATGCTTGATTTACCCTTTTCGCCCTTGATCGCGTAATCGGACCTCCTTCGATAAGCAACGGGTCTCGGTCGGGGCTCGACTTCTTTGGACTCGTTGCTTGGATCACATCAGGGTGTTTCAGGGTTTGGTGGCCCTAGAAACCCACTACTCGACGCTCCTTTCCAAAATTATAGGAATATTGGCATACAGTACAAGATCTTCATGTAGACTAATAGTAATATATAGATCAACTAAGTTGACACTTTTGAGGCCTCGTTCACTACTATATATATATATATATATATATATATATATATATATATATTCATTTTCATGGAATTTATTAGTACAGACTAGTGCGAGCTTGTAAGCTAGAACAACAATTCGTTGGTCCATATTCTTTTGCCCTGTACTTAAGTCAAATTTCAATTGAGTCACTAAACTTTAATTTGTCTAAATTGGGTCAATATAGTTTCAAATTTCATAACTTCATTGCATTCTATCACCTATGGTCTCTCAAGCGCACATATTTGGCTTAGGTGACAGCCATACCATTACTGATATTTCACATAATTGAGAACCTAAAAAACAAAAACAGTAAAACTAGAGTTATAACGATGTCAATAAATTAAGAAGTTAAACTACGTGTTTTTTTTATTAGCACTTTTGTGTTGTGTTGTGGTGGTAAATTACCATGTTAAACAGTGGTTATGTGGAAGATCTACTTTGGTGTATTTGGCAATGAAGAAATCTTCATCAACTTGGAAGACTCCGTACGACGCAGTGGTGAAATTTGAAAATTAAATTTAAGTTCAGGAGCAATTTGAAATTGAATTAAAATTTAGGGATCCAATTAAAATTTTGCTGATTGTTTAGTGATTGCAATTGAAATTTATAATTTTTCATCTATCCCAATGACGCAAGAATTCTCCCTTTAAAACATCTCCAAGAGGCTCTTTAAAGGTGAAATGCTCTCTATTTTAAAGAATCAATCTTTAAAATTTTACTCCAATAGACTCTTCAATTTAACATTTTAAAATAGAGAGTGAGTTTAGGTCTTCAAATTTGGAGAGTCAAACCCACCTCCCTATAATTTAATACTTCAAAGATTTCAACTTCCAATACACAGATTATTTACTTAATTAAATAAATATACTTGAAAAATGATAAAATTATTGGAAGGAAGTTGATAAAATAAAAGAATGAAAAAAAAACAATAAATACATATTGGGAACGGTAAAATTAAGCCCCTATTTGATTCTCATTTTCTCAAAATTCATTTTTCTCTCTTCTTTTCAACCACACATTCTTCAATAAAATAATATTACACGTAAATCCAATTTTTTTTTTTAATTTTCAACCATACATTCTCCATCAATCAACTATTTAAAATGCATTTTCTTCCCCAAAATGAGAATCAAACGGGGCTTAAATGTTAAAAATAAAGAGACTATTATAGCATTTTAAAATTTTTGCTCTTTAAATTTATAGATCTCTTTAAATTATAGAATATGCTCTTTAAAAATAGAGAGTCTTTTGGAGATGCTCTTAGACTAGGCGGACGCTCACATAATGAGACCCAATCCAGTGATAGTGAAACAATTACCGACCCCAATCCCTCACTATTTCAAGCTTGCTAAAATAATTATAATAAAAATAAAAATAACAGTGCTTAAAAAAAATTATATTTCAATACAAGATGAGAGAAACTCTATCAAGTTAACATAACGAAAAATAGATAATGTCTAAAATTTCATCTAGATTCGAAAGCTCTATTAACGTTTTCATGGATTGTAGTATGCGTGACAAATAAAAAGAAAAACATTCTATTCACACAACATTGATATCTATTAAATAGATGACAACGTTCAAATTTCATTTGCAATGAATTTCGTCTATAACTCAAATTTCATCTAATGAATATATAACAAGAGCATAAAAAAACAATAATTAGAAAAAAAACTATCACCAGAGAGAGAGAGAGAGAGAGAGAGAGAGAGTTTGTTTGAGCCCAATTTTTTGTGAAAATAAATATTGTAATAATAATTTTGGAGAATGTGTGATTAAAAAGTTAGAAAATATTTAAATTTACGTGTAAATTATTTTAATGAAATAAAAAAAATCCATACAATGTCTTTTTACTAAACACTAATTTCGCGTAGATAAAGAGTCTTTCATGCACCTAAACAGCAATCCATAAAATGCACTGGAGATTCTCTAACACGTCGTCTTACATTTGGTAAATGAAATTTACAATTCAAATTTTTATTTTTTTTATGAGAACTGTGACCTTTAATTCCCATGAAGTGACTTATTTTGAAGTTTTACCATAATATTTGATATTCGTTTTTTCATTACTCAATTGTGACTTTTTCTGTCTTCTTGCATGCAATCTGTGCATAGTTGTTTGTCATATATACTTGAGTATTGTAACCTTTAACACGTCTCTGGATGAATTGCACGACAATCTTCGTTTCACTTATTTGATTATAAGTGTGACTTTCAACACGATAGTGTAACTCATGGTTTTCACATGAATTAAGGTTTATTTAGGCGATTCTTTTCTTCAAAAATGATAAAAGGGTTTAGGACCATGTTTCAGATTTTTTCTCCCTTTTGGATCTTAATTGATATGTACAACTATAAGTGAGAAAATGATTAGTATTAGATGAAGTTAGTCCCTATTGATTTTATATTTCAAATTGTAACTACTTGTTTGAATCTACTCATCCTAAAAATCGGCTAAAAAGAGAACGATAGTTAAAGTGCTTGTAAATCCATCTCGAGGGTAAGGATAGAGCAACTTGGAGAGGGTAATCTCCACGATTGATTCCATAGAATTAGGGTCCATTTGACATAACTTTTACTTTTACTTTTGCTTCTGCTTCTTATAGAAAACTTTTTTAATTATAATCAGGTCCTCTAAAAGCTCTTCTAATTAAAAGTACTTTCATAAAATTAATCAAAGTAATTTTTAAATTTCAAAAGCTCATTTTAACTTTTCGAAAACTATGTTAAACGGGCTCTCACTTTGCAAAAATCGGGCCACCGGATTGAAGAGAGCACGTGAAACAGCTGCTGGGTTTCGTCTATGGACTATGCTACAAGTACAAAATTTTTGATAAAAAATTTGACAAAATCGACAAGTAGCGACCTTCTATTGGAGGGGCATAGGCCCAATCCAACTATTGGCCCAATGTTCAGTTCACTCATTCCCACGTATAAATTTCAAAAACAGAAAATTTGGGGAAAAAGCTGGAGGGAAAAACGAGAGCGCCCTTACAGAAAAACACAGTAAAATGTCGAGAAGACGCCTCCGTGTAGTCTGCTCTTCCGACGAAGAAGAAGAGCTCCCGCCGCCACCTCCGCAAGAACAGCCATTGGAATATCCCGGCGACGACTTCATTGACGACATAGAAGTGGAGCTCCAAACTGTAACACTTAATTCATCAAATCCTTCCCCAAACAGTAATATGTCCACTACGAGTACTCACTATCCACCCTCCGAACCCATACCTCTCGATGTCTCCGACGATGAACCAAATACTAATAATTATGCTAATAATAATGGCAATTTCAATTCGAATATTAGTAACAGGAGTAATAATTATTTTGTGGTTTCGGATTCTCCGGTAAATGGGGTTTTACAGGGACTAGGGCTGAGATTGAAAGGGGAGTGGTTGGATTCTTGTTTGGCAGCTCTCGAGACATCAGTTCCGGGGTTTTTGCGGTTTGATGATACGGTAAAAGCGAAGCTTTGTTTTGAGCAGTTCTTGTATTCGGATATGAATTATTGTGGAGCTGGGGTACTTCCAACGGATGTGCATACCTTGCATTTGGTTGATCTCAAGGGACCTTTTGTCTTGCAGGTAGATTAGGAGCCATTTTTCAGTCTTTCATGTTTTGAACATGTTGTATACCCTGCATTGGAAATGGCACATTGGTTATATTATGGTCGCTTGAGTATAAGGATATAGAACTTGTTACTGGAAAGTAAATACCATAGTATAGATTTGTGGTCTCTACAAACCAAGATGGACATTTTTTTTTTTTGGCTATTTTAACAGATTGAAGCTGTAAAATTGGTTCTTTTATTAGGAAAAGAAGCATCTTTGATCAAGATCTTATGTATGTATTGCATTAGTTTAAAGGTTGTATTATTTTGTCATTTATTATCTAGTTAACAGATTAGGATTTGAGTTTAAATAATACATTTGCCTGTAATTGCTTGCACGTGTCTAAAAGAGATTGTCGTGCAGTATTCTGCTTTTCTTAGATAACAAGAATTTTATTGCTAATTTCATATGAGATGGTTTCAAAGGTGGATGAGATAGTGAATATCAGCAGCCCTCTTCGTGGAAGGTACCAGAATGCTGTGCCTGGAATGAAGAGATGTCTCAAATTATCCATGACTGATGGTGTCCAGCGTGTGTTTGGCATGGAATATAGGCCCATTAAAGATCTTGAAGTTCTGGCTCCTGCTGGACTGAAGGTTTGTTTGCTATTTTTGCATTTTTACATCTGGCTGGATCCTGGTCCCTGATTTCTCAACAGGAGGTTCTAGATGTTGAAAAGATGTATCTGACTCAAATTTTGGCAAATTAATTCAGGTAGCTATTTGTAATGTTAATGTAAGGCATGGGCTGTTAATGTTAGTCCCTGAAGTTCTCAACATTCTGGGAGGCATGGATGAGGAGTTGGATGCAGCGCGACAGAGGCTTGTTAATGAAGTCAATAAGCCACCAAGGGGAAAAAGGTATCCAAGACGGCATATAATGTAACTGCTCAAAATATTTGATCACTCTCACTGTTTCCCTCAAAAATGAAAAAAAAAAACTACTCTGGTTACATATTCTAAAATCAGTTGTGCTACATGTACATTACCACCTACAAATTCGTTTACCAGCAGATGATATGGCTAGATTTGATTGGGTCAAAATCTCATGAACCAAATAATTCTCCTACTTTCTTTGACACATCATCAATATGTAAAAGATTTGGTAAATGGGTGATGTACAACAAGCATTTTCCTTCTAAAATTACTCATTGGATTTAGTGTATTTGTTAGGTGTAGATAAATGATATTCAATTTTTTTCACCATTAAATCTTTCTCTTACTCATTGAATAAAGAAGTGAAAGAAACTAATATGTATTAAGGGACAAAATGAAGTGATGGCGGTTTACAACTGGATTACAGGTTCTTTTAGCAGACAGGTTCTGTTTTCCTCGGTGAGTATGCCACATCACATGGCCCTTTGATACCCATATTTTGCACAGTTTACATCAAATGTCATGGATTCTTTGTTAACAGACTTGGGTGTGAGGAAATCAAATTTCTGTCCAATTTGTTCCCACTTAATTTTCATTGATCTTTTCATGGCCTTTGATCTATTTCTGAAATTTAAGATTTTACATTTTCTTTCTGATACATCAAAAGTTACTTTCTCTATCTAAAAATTTGTTCTCCTCCCTTTTTCTCTTCCCTCTTTGATCCTTCCTCTCTCATAGTTATGCACAATAACATATGCAGGTGGTCTATTATCTTAAAAGGAGACTGTTATATCTTACAGAGTAACAGTTGTCATTTGTCAATGTTGTTTGCCAGAATCTTTTTAATAGTTGTACCACATTGCCAATTTAACAAAGTTATCTTTCCTTCTCTTTGAAACCTATATTTTTATATGTTAATAATGAGGTGGTTTTCAGATATTAAACCATACCTCATGTGAAGGCATTTATGAGTTTGCACCTAGAAAGTTTTTAATTGTAGTATTACTATCCAGATATCAGTGATTGAGATGACCCTTAATACATATGTTAGAACCAGGACAGGGGTGGTTCCTCCTTTAGCAACTAGAGCAACTTCTGCAGCGTGGCCACCACCAAGTGTCAATGTTCTAGGGCCTATTGGTGGACCTGCAATGGAAAGCACAACACCTTTACAGCCAAACAGGCAAGGTATGTCATTCAAAATAGACTTGTATGTATGATTACATATTTATCCTCTTATTTGCTTAAGTCTTTATAAGTTGCTTTTATGCATACCCTGCAGGATTTACATCTGGCATTTCTGCCAATGACAATCAAAGACAAGATTCTGCAGTTTCAGCAAGTAGGAACAATACCGAGACTAGCTCATCGTCTGCAGGAACTGCATTTGGCACCCCTGCAATTGGCAGGTTGACACAAAGCTTTGCAGTTCCAGTGAGTAGGAACAGTGCTGAGCCTGGAATTTCTGCCACTGACGATCAAAGAATAGACTTTGCAGTTTCAGCAAGTAGGAATAATGCTGAGCCTAACTCATCATCTGCAGGTACTGCATTTGGCACCACTGCAAGTGCCAGGGCAACACAAAGCTTTGCACTTCCAGTGAGTAGGAACAGTGCTGAGCCTCATATACAGTCTGCAATGCAGCCAACAGACCATGTCTCTGTTCCTGGGCATATTGATAGTCCTGCTATGGAAAACATGACTCCTTTGGAGTCACTGAAGCATGGTATATTAGTTCAGAATAGACTTGAACGAACTGATACGAATTCACTTATTTCCTAGATTATTTGTTCAATTTTTCTTAATTTACTGGCATTCATTTTCTACAAAAACTGTACCAGGCATCCCTGCCAATGATATTACCAGAGAAAACTTCACCATTCCACTCACTAGGGATGATGCTGATAATACATCATCTTCTGTGGCTATGGATGTTGAGGAAATTTCTGTGGTGAACGAGTTCAATCACCCATTCATGCTTACTGGGGATAATGAAATCCCTTACACTTACATGGCTAGTTTATCAGCTAAGCAGGTGGCAATGGAGGTCAAAGCTTCCACTGTTCGAGGAAAAATAAAGGTATAACCATTAAATGTATTCTACCAATATGGTTTGTAATATAAATTTATTTGATTTTGATCTTGAGATCTTTACTCTTGTGCAGTACAATTCTTAGTTTTACTACATAGACCTAATCTCTTACTCTAAGCTTGCCTGTTATTGTATCAGTAACATGAAATTTTCAGCTGTTTTAATTTGGGTGAATGTGAGCAATGTCGTAGGTAATCCTATTTGATTACCGACTTCATGTAAGCATGTGCATATGTTGTTTGCCATAGCATGATTTTAGTTGTTACTTGTTAGTATCGAGTTGCTCTCAACTTTTCATTGTCAAAATATAACTGATTAAGAATTACAAATTTGTAGTGCTACCTGACTAATGTTTAGATTACTGTTTCACTTTATTTATTTAGTTGTGAATCCTGTTTTAGTAGTTTAGCCTTTCATCGTTAATGTACAAGCTGACTTCTTGTTGCTAATTATGTAGTGCATTGTGGCTGGTGTAAAGGAATTTCAATACAAAGAAAGGGCTACATACGAGCTCCGAGTTTACATTGATGATGGCAGTCTTATCTCTGAAATCCTTATAGATCATAATGTGAGTGAAACTACATTCATCGACTTTTGACTTTTCTAAGAAGCTATGCATCGACAGATTGTTTCTGTCCTCAGGTTGTACAGAATGCGATTGGTCATTCTCCTGAAGATGTCAGAAGTGCTCTTACTTCAGAAGACACCAAGCGTGTCAGTGATATGAAAAAAACATTTAAACAGTTCGAGAAATTTCTGGTAAATTTTGAGGTAAACTGTTGATCATTGTCATCATGACAATATTTCAATGATGTAAGTTGAATCTTTAGTCACGATCCCATTGTAAATCTTCCTTGCAGGGGACGATGCTTGTAGAGATTAATGATACCTCTCCTGTTCCAGTTGCCATTGAAATGAATGAGGGCTGTCCAGAATCCGATGCTTGGTTTCTTCTCAAGAGACTAAAATCTTCCAGTTCTGCTCAATCACGACAAAATTCCTCTTTGGATCTTATCATCTTATCCCCTTGAGTGAATCTGAAATATGTGATACTCCATGTAAGCCGAATTCATCCATGAAATCTGGTAAGAATGAAAACCAATGGCCATGCGGAGAAATGTGTTTGAGAAGTTGTTAAATTTGATGATATAATCTCAGAAACATGGCCAATGAGGATATATAGTCAACTTAATTTCATCTGCGGTAGGCTTAAATGTCAATTTATTTGTATATGCATTGTTCTTAAGGATTACTAGATATATAAAACCAATACCAAACGTTCTTGATTATGTTTTTTAAAATCTACTCTTACTTTACGTTCATATGCATATTTATTATTCTTCAGTGCTGTATTATAGGCAGGAAAAAGAAGAGAACAAATTCATCATCACACAATCATGTTACATACCACACAAATTCACAATACAGGATCTAACATGTTTGATATTAATCTTTCTTCGGGTCAGGTACTTGAATAGAGGAACCTCTTGGCTCTAGTGAAATCTACTAGCTTCTTGCCAAGGGTGTCCTTTGGTGATTCCCCAGGACGGGTGGTGTATAGCAATCGGTATTTCCACTCTATCATCTCTGGGCAGAAAATCTTCCATAAGAATGTGGCTCTGAAACATGCAGGATCAGTTATATCTTTCTCCCTTCCTTGCACAGGAAATAATACGAGGTGTATTAGACACATTGTAAGAACCCATATGTCGTAGCCCCAAAAGTCGGTGTCCTGTTAGGTTTGCAAAGGAAAAGGGAGATCGATAGCTATTTTTGTACTCTTTGCTGTAAGTTTTCGTTGTATGAAGCTTCAAGCTCGACCATGGGTCGACAAAAGCAATTGAAGTCTATGAGAGTGAATGGCTCTCTAATATCAAGCATTTCCTTCAAATTCGTTGGAAGAAGTATTGCAAAGGTTATGTTATCTAATATTTAGCCTCCTACGACCTTAGATCTTGCCATGACTTTTCTCTGAATTAGTGATGCCTTCTTCCTCTTCCAGAATAGAGATCAACATCATTCCTGTGTTATTAACCAGTTGATCCACTAAATAAAACATAGATGCAATCATAACATTACCACCTCGTCTAAAAGTCAGATTGTACACCTACAAAACTTTCAAAATGGCAATGTGATTTAACTAGACATTTCAGTGATATTGTATTGAATAATCTGATGCGTACATAATCTACACTTACATCAGCAAAAATGATTCCTTGTTTGATCAACATTTCTTCAATCCTCGAAACATCTGTGCAAACTATACCAATCATCGGGGACACATAGATTGTGTGCCCTTTCGGCCACTTCTTGAAGGCTTCTGTTTTAGCGTACTCGTAGCTGGCTTCATCGCCTTGTATGTGTTCTGGGGTAGCTGGAAATGGCCTTGGTGCAACTGGTGAGATGAGCCTTAGGAAACTCATTTGAGTTGTCACGCGCACACACATTCAAGTCAAAAAATACAGCTCCTGGTATGTAACTTAACAAAAATGTGTTATCCAATGTGACACTTCACGAGAAGTCAAAATTATAGATAAAATGATATCTCGAACCTTGTAAATTGTGATAGGGGAGATGTTGTGGAGATAGATACTTGGGTTGATGTAGCAAGGAAAAAAAAAAAGGGAATGTGTCAGGAGGAGGGGGAGATTCGAGACTACAACACAAAGAAGAAGATAACAAGAGTAACAAGGTCCATCTCCATTCTTCACTTCAAAATTTTTTAACCACTTCGTCTACAATAACGCTGTGTACAGGGGAGGGGTTTCCCTCCAGATTACTCACATGTGGTAAAATATTGCAAAAAAAATACCCACCCACCTCCCCTATTGTGAGTATTCTAGAGGCGTTCTATGAACCCTCCCCTATACACCAAACAAAACTCATTCGTCTAATGGTTTAGGCCATTATAGGTTGAAAAATTGCAAACATTGGTCCTCAACTTATTGCTCGAGTAGAAAATTCATTCTTAACCTCTAACTATAATTTCACTATCTATTCTCAATCGAAAAAATCCAAATCTTCGTTAAATTGTAATGTCGTCCTTGTGAAAACACACCCACTTTCAATTTTTTGAGCAGCATCTACATGTGTAGGTCATCTGACGATTTAACCAAGATATATCAGTTTTATTATTATTATTATTATTATTATTATTATTATTATTAGACCGACTATGCAACTATAAAAAGTCAAGCACCAACTTACTCCTAAAGGTTTGGTCGACAACAAATTTGACGTGGCATGTTAAATTCAATACAATATGCCACGTCAAGACGAGTTAAATGTTTCATTAGCCACTGAACTTTGATATATGTCATGGACTACTCACTTAACTTTCAAACTTGTCTCACTGGCCATTGAACTCCAAACTGTCACTACGCATTACTCACCGATTGAAATATGTTAAGTGACGTGCCTACGTGACCAACAGAATGTCTAGCTGTCCGGTTAAATATGCCTAAGTGTTTAGTGTTTCCCAAATCACCGACCATGTCAGCCCATAAAACATGCATTTGAACATTTAACTCATCATTAACACATTTCTCCACCCCCAATTTCATTTCATTTCATACACACACTCAACCAAGTCCGAAACCCTAAATCTCCCAAATCATATTTTATGGGTTGAAATGGTCGATAATTTGGGAAAACAATAAACACTTGGGCACATTTAACGGGATAGCTAGACCTTCCGTCGACCACGTAGGCATGTCACTTAACAGATTTCAATCGGTAAGTAATGCGTAGTGACGGTTTGAAGTTCAATGGTCAGTGGAACAAGTTTGAAAGTTTAGTGAGTAGTCCATGACATATATCAAAGTTCAGTGGCTAATGGAACATTTAACCCAAAGTTGAGTGAGTAATCTGTGATATGTATCAAAGTTCAGTGGCTAATGGAACATTTAACTCGTCTTGATGTGACATATTGTATTGAATTTAACGTGTCATGTCAAATTTTCGTCAGTCACGTGAGCAAGTTCACTAACGTTTTTCATCCGATGGCCAATGGAGTTGGCCGGATTGAAGTTCAATGGCCAGTGGAATAAGTTTGAAAGTTGAGTGAGTAGTCCGTGACATGTATCAAAGTTCAGTGGTCAATGGAACATTTAACTCTAGAATTTACCATCCCACCAATTATCCGCATATTATGAAAGACAGTTAGCTTATATGCACTTCCAAACAAGCACTTAATGAGAATTCGATCGAAGTAGATAGAGATAAAGAAAGCTCTGTACATGCATGTTATGAGAATGGAGAAAGATTTTGCACAAAATAAACCAGAGACACATGAACAAAAACCAACTTTCATGGAGAGCCAAAATGGAGAGAAAGATGAAAGAGATACGTAGGCAAGGAGCTGCGATGGGGAAGAGAAAGTAAAGATGAGACAATGGAGTAAATTTCATGATGACGAATAACTGATGTAAAAAAAGATAGAAAAAGGAGGAAAGACGTAAAAAGAGATGCGTGCAAGGAATTATTGACCGGAATATACTCAATAAAGATAGATGAAAGGAAGAAATCCTGTTGACATTTAGATGGAGGGAAAAGATGATTAGAACGAGAGGAGGAGAAAGATAGTAGATACATCTTATTTTAATTTGACTATTAAAAACATTCGTGTCTCTTTACTAATAAAATTTTATTTGTCACAATTGTGTTTATATTATGAGAATATATAGAATCGTTTATGAGAGCCTAGACTTCCATAAAAAGTTCTCAATCGTGTTTATATTAAGAGAATATATAGGATCGTACATGAAAGTCTTGACTTCCCTAATAAGTTCTCCGAGCAACTTAAACAAACAATTACATTTGCAACAAAATATTCAGTGATGGCTCAGCCCCCCAGAAGGAGGCTTTCTTCACCTTCCACGTAAATATTCAACTCCCTTTCTATTGATCATTAGAGTGTTCATCTAAAAGTAGAAATAAGAACCCACAAATTGAAGTGATCGTTATTTGAATCCCAGAGATAAAGAAAATACGCAAGCCAAAAACAGCACACTGTGAAAGCCTGCAAAATTTTCAACACTACACAAAATGCAACCAGTTTTTGCTACAGTCGAGAACCCCTGCCTAGAATATACAGATACATTTCGGGTTCAAACAACATTAGCAAACAGCAAGTGCTCGAATGTACTAACAAAGGTTAGATTCACAAATGACACAGGAAACAGTAACATAACATCGAGCCAAATGTTCTAATACAAAGGATAAACAGTACGAACTTGCTACATAAGCATAATCAAAACTCTAGAGTATACGCAAGAGTCTTACATACAGAACATACATATCAGAAATTGCCTAATGAGAGAAAATGGGATAAACAGAGATTTCCTAAGAAATCGGTCCAAGGTAATCGCCCTCAAGGCTCACAACCGCCTGGAAATCCTTCTCAGCCTCAACGTACTTCTCCCCAATCACAACAAAGCGCACGACCACACCTTTCTCAATTTTTGATGATTTGTCGTTCCTGAAAAAGGGATTTTCCCCAGGCACGTACTGATAGTCAGCCATTTTTTGATGTGAGAGATATATTTTCTCAGTTGGACCACATCTCAAGAAGACTCCATGCTTCAAGATTTTGTGCACAACGCCTTCCAGAATTTCTCCAGGTAAGATCTTGAAGGTAATGCAGCTGAAGTCTACGGGAAAGAGTACGTCTCCCGTGTGTTGTCTAACTTTTCCTTCCCCGATGCGCTCCACAGTAGTTACAGCAAGGAAATAACCCAAATCTTTCATGGCCTTCTTAGCAGCAAAATCATCCATAAGGTGAATTATAATCGCCTTCTTAAGCATCAATCCTTTAGCATCAAGGTTCTCAGCAGGAATTACCACGTTCCATGACAATTGTGATTTAAGGTACATCTTTCCCCGAATTCTGCAAGTAATCAATGATACGATGTTAGAAGCTACAACGATAGAGCTACAAGAGTTTAAGTAAGGTTGCAATCATAATTAACAAATGTAACTAGCACTACTAGCACAATTTCTCAGGAAAAAAAAAATCCCCCTTTTTTATATGCATTCTATAATACTGTACAAACATAAAACAGTAACTAATGCACAAGCCAAATATATTAACACATTCCTATTGAAGTTACTCTATATCTAAAACAAATACTGCAGCAATTATTTCGATTACATCTATACTGCAACTGAAATTATACTCTGTCCACATAATTCACATCATCTGTAGCATTGCAAGTGTCAAACATCTCATGATACCAATGATATTCATATCCAAAGTTAAATAAACAAAATTCATTTGTTTTCCATTACCTTCATATAGGGAAATAACATTTGCTATATTGTAGACTTAAAACAATGCCCAACACCACAACGTCCCAGTACCTAGAATGAAAATTTAGACACTAGTTCGAGAAGCCTAAAGTCGATCTTAAAAGCCCTGATTCCCTCAAGATTGCTACTTGCTTCAGGTCCAGGTTGGCCGAAAGGACAATCCTACGACTAGGGAGAAGTGGGTTAAATTAACCAAGTATTCCCCCCATAGCAAAAATATTATAAAAGGAGAAGAATGCAATGAAACCCATCTGTCAATTTCTGAAAAAAGGGTCAATCTCAGGCAGGTTTGGATCCTTTTTGAGGTATGGGAGATGTTACTTGAATTTTATTTCCCCCCTTTTACTATAGCTTCTATAAATTCATGTAGGTTGTAAAAATAGAAGATGGATTAAGAGCATGCTTGTCTTTGTTTAAGCGCCACAAAAGAAGCCAAAAATTGCTTCGCATACTTCCCAAAAAAGCTAAATGGTAGCTTTTTGGCTTCTTTGTAAAGATTAAACAAAGACACACATGCTCTAATATAGATTAATTTTTGAGAAACAACAAATTCTGTGTATTTCTAAAACTTCTACCAATGGATCAAAATGAATCCCTCAATACATCAATGTCTTAAGTCTTCAATACAATAAATTCTCTCGACTACTTTTCTAGATGCATTTTTCCCAAATTCGCCATGTAAATCAATGATACAAAGTTTTAGAAGCTACAATGATAGAACTACAGTGTTTAAGCAATGTCGTCATTAATATCTAATGACACCAATCATATTCAGTAGTTAAATAAACAAAAGCAATATTTTCACCATGCCTTCGAATAGGGGAATAACAAAGGGCGGAGCCACCTAGGGTCTAGTGGGGGCAGGATTTTGGTCCTAGGTATTTCACCAATGGAAAAAAAATCATAAACAACCGCATCAAAATATTGTTGAAAAAATCACTTTTGCTAGAGAAAGATTACCATCAAGAAACAACAATCCTGGAAAAATAAAATAAATTTTAAGGAGTTAAGTTCAAAATAAATCATTCACAACAAACAAATCGAGTCTATTTCACCATATAAAGCCCGTTTTAACACTAATACAATCCGATACTACCTTCCAAGTTTGGTGATGAAGAAGTTGAGAAGAAATCACTGCAACATAAGATAAATTGGTGCCGGGGGTGATGAATATAAGCCCAATTTTTAGTGTAATACCGAGGAAGAAAACCTAGGCTGCTCTTCCCCTTTGCTAAACCCAATTTTTAGTGTAATAACGAGAAAGAAAACCGAGGCTGCTCTTCCCCTCGCTAAACAGATATGGGTTATCCTTTGATGGGCCTACCTTATAGGGCTTTACAAATATTTTTCTAAGCTTATCATTTAAAAATCAGCTTTTAAGTTTAGGAAATTACACATATCCTGATTTTTAACTCTATATTTCAATAATCAGGTTGTATTAATTTTTGTAACTTAAAATATTAAATATTAAATTATTAATTAATAACTAATTAAATATAACTTATTGACATTATTACAAACAGTGGGAGAGAGAAATTGTTCAAATTTCTTTATTCTACCATATCTCTCGAGAGACGAGCTTGATACTCTTGTCCAAACGATTCTAAGTAGAGATTCGAAGCCTTCGTCGACGATGGAAGTGCTGAATCTGTTTTCCCTATTTTATAGTTCAAATTTCTATTAAACCCTAAATCCTTACAAACCCAACTAATGATGGTAACAAGGAGTGTACACCACGACTCGTTCGAAGAATGAACATGAGGATGATAATAGAAAAAAGAACTAAATCTCATAAAGAAGCTCATTCAGAAAAATCTAAAAGCATCAATTCTGGTGAAAAATATATTTCTAAGAAGGTAAATCAATTCATTGTTTATTTTTAAATTTATTGTTTAATACAATGTTTTTGAAAATTTGAGTTAATAGCTAAGTAGTATTCGAATTTTTTTGGTTGATTCTCATTAACATGTAGGACTGCACAAAAAAAAAAAAAAAAAAATTGCATAACCGCAAATTGAATCTAACTCGTTGGTTTGAAACTGCCGGTTCAGGTCTAAATGGACCTGTGGTTTTTTTCTTCAAATCGAACCAAATCGTTTTAAAATGATTTGATTTAAGTTTTGATTTTCAAAAATCGCATAAAATCGAATCAAACCATTTCAAAATGGTTCATTTTTTCTCTATGAAACTTGGTAATGTTAACCCAAGAATTGATTACAATCTCGATTCCCTTTTGGCTGTTGAAGTATTTTTTTCATCTACCTATTTGTGTTTGTGAAACAATGATAATCATGTAATCCTTCTGATATTTTCTACATATTTTATTCAAGAAAAGAGCATGACTACTACATCCTGTGTCTTTTGTGATATTGTAACTTGTTAAACAAATGTAAATATATTCATTAGCCATGACCTTGACATTGTTAAAATTGGAACCACGATTTTTTTAACAATTTCTAACATTTGCTTCTCTTTTAAAAATTGTCATTTTTAGGTCTTTGTTTTTGTTGAGAGTATGGTGGTATGTGGAGGGGGAAAACATGCAATCTATAGTTTTGTAGCATGATTTGGGTGGAGAAAACATGTAATCGATATGTAAACCATGGATAAGAATTGAACCAAACCGCAAATAATAGTTTGATTTGATTTGGTCTGAAAAATAAAATGGTTTGATTTGATTTGAAAAAATTTCAAACTGCATGAAATAGTTTGAATTAAAAATATGGCATAAATCGTCCAAATCGAACCGTGTTTATCGCTACATGATCGTGACTTGACTTTGTATGGTGACCTCATTTTTTGGTTTTGAATGATTTGTTCTTCGATTATTTTGTGATTTGACGTTTTCTATGATCATGACTTGAATGTTCTTCGGTTATTCGATGATTGTGATCTAGTTTTGTATTACAATCATGTTTAGTTGTGATTTGAATGTTGTAACCATTGTATAAATAAATCTTTATAGAGATTTACGAAAGACTTTAGAAACATAAAGAAAAATTGTTGAAATTCTAGATTAAAGAAGATATATCAAAATGATTTTGTAACTAAATGTCCCATTAAAGAAGATATAAGAAACTTGTAATAGTCGAATAAAAGTTCATATAAACATATCTACAAAAAGTAATATAGAAAAAATCTGAACCATAAAATAGAATCAATCTTCATCATTCATTTAAAAGTGAACAATAAAGATCAACGAGGCCATATTAGTAATCAACCAAATTAGAAGTAGGGTATGAGTTAAACAATAAAATTAAGGGTTTTAAAATTATATTATATTCTTGAGATATATATATATATATATATATATATATATATATATATATATTATGTCCTCACTAAACTAAATTTCTATTTAAACACCACAAAAGAAGCTAAATACTGCATTCTTCTAATAATTCACCAATAATTAAAAACGGACTCCTCGAAATACATTAATTTTTTTGATTCTTGAATACAAAAAAAATCAGCCAACAACAACATCAATGTTATGCTGGAAGGAAATCTAAAAGAACATACAATGAAATTGGAAAAAAAAAAAAGAGGTTCTAAAAAATTTCATCCAACGAAATGTAATAAAAAATGAATTTAGCATGTTTACCTAATTCAAAATATACAAATGTTCAAGAAGAAAGCCCAGTATTGAATTTGGAGGATCTGACGTGGAGCATCAATGAATGACTATATTCACTCCATTATATGGGTTTGCTATTTGCAGATTTTATATAAGATAAGAGTGAGAAAGATGAAAACAACTGAGAGAAATGAGAGATAGTGACATCGATTTAGGTTTTTTTTTTTTTTTTTTTTAAATAGCCACATTTGAGAAGTGTGAAAAAAGGAGGCACTTTTTTTTTTTTTTTTTTAAAGGGTTATTATATTGCCACTACAAATATTATATATTACATCATATTATAACTACAGCTTATATATCTATATATATATATATATATATATATATATTTTTTTTTTTGAAATGTACCACATCGATTTTACAATTAATCAAATTTAAACTTAAAACAAAGTGGTGTACACATCATCTGAATATTACATTTCTTTCATTCTCTCTCCCCAGTTCGGCATTCTAATTTACACATAAAAAAAAAAAATCTCCACTCCAACACCACCACCATTGAGTACCCAACCACATTATGCACTATGTGTTGATGTTGAGATGTCAAAATCAAACTCGTTGTTGAGATATTATTTTGTATGCTCATATCACTGCCTATTGTGAGGATGAAAATGTGGTGTATGAATGTGATTTTTGTATTCTGAGTAGACATTTAAGAGTAATAGTAGAGACCATATTTTGTCTTTTGTGTATGTATATATATTTCTCATGAAAAATGGAATCAGTTTAATTACTGTTTCTTCGACGGTTGCCTGAGATATGGAAATTGTGAATGTGAACAGTAGTTGGATGGAAGGTACATGATGAATGAAAACCTATTTGTAACATGAGAAAACACCTTGTTGTTTTTCATTGTTATATTTTAAATATGCAACAAATTAAACGAAAGTATTACGTGGTCCATATGCATTTTCCAAATCCAGAATGTATAACAAATATTGTATCATGTTGATAATCTAAATCAAGAAACCTGCATAAGCTAAATGGAAATGCCTTACATGTAATGTTGTAATTAATTAGTGCTCTAAAAAGCCCGCCTAAGCAATGCCTAGGCATGAGGCTCGAGGGAAACGCCATCCCTAGACAATGAGGACCTAGTGACTCTTTATTAATTTTTTAAAAGTCTTTTATTTGACTTTAGTTTTAATTTTTTAAAATGTTTATATGTGCAAAAGTAAAAAAATTGAAAATACGTTAGAAAATTTCAAGTAGGAGTTGTCTAGTTAAAAGTTGAAATTATGAACAGTAGTGTAGCTTTTGCATTTTGAAAACTGTATAATTGACTAATTGTAGAAATTATTAAGTACATATAATATTTTATAATTTTAGATATTTAGTACGTATTATTTTAATTATTAAAAGATTTTTAGAATGATAAAAAATTTAGAATAATTTTAAAAATAAGAAAACGTGTTTTTAAGCTTAGGCCTCGTCTAGGCTCAAAAAGCTTGAAGTTTCACTTCCACACAGTGGCGGATCCAGCTAGTGGCTCCGCCGGGACGTTTTACAGAGATGACCTGAGATTTTGAGACTTGAGAGATGCCGGGGAAGGGAAGAAAGAAGAAGAGAGGATCTTGGGCTGCCTCTGTGCTGACTTGGGCTAAGTTGGGGCGGGCCTTTTTTTTAAAAAAAAAAGGCAGGCCTTGGCCCAATATATAGGAGAAATAGTCCCTGTGAGCAGCCTCTTTCCCATATAAATTTCATTTCCCCAAGGCCCCAACCCAAATCAACAGACAACAATCCCAACTTGAACTTACCAGCAGCAGAGAGTGATTGAGCAAACCCTTCATTCCATTCCATTTGTTAATTGAATTTTTGCTGATGCTGACGGTTGGGGTGCTGGGGGAGTTGTCTTTGGAAATGGATGGTGAAGAAGACTTGGACTTCTTCTTGTCGGATCAGATCGGTGAATTGGATTTACACCCGAAAGATCGGGGATTGTTCAAGGATCTATCCAGGCTGGAAGCATCTGACTTTTTAGAAGAGGAAAATCTCTCCTTAAACACCATTTTTATTAATCTTTATCCTTTCTCCTTTCCTTTTTTGGGATCCATGGTATTACAGACCAAACATCAAAATCCAAACTGCTGCCATTGAATTTGTACTAGCAACAGTAGCAGTAATAGATGATTTCGATGGAAATCAAGAGTATTTTTTTTAATTGTTTTTAGTGTGTTTTTCTACGTGTTTTTTTATAAGAAAAATATATGTAGGTTGCGGTTTAGTTGAAAGGTTTTGGACTTTGGACAGAAAATGAATTTAGAGAGAGAGAGAGAGAGAGAGAGAGAGAGAGTGGGTTGATTTTAAGCAACCAAGAAAAGTCTGAAATGGTGGTAAGAAAGAGACGATATATATATAGATACATATGGTTTTGTTTGGATAGGCTTCAAAAATGCATATTCGATTTGACTTTAAAAAAAGTACTTATTAGTAAGCTTTGTTTATATGTAAATAAGTAAAAGTAATTTTAGTTATTCTCATAGATAAAATAATTGATGCCGGTCAATTTTGTCTATCATGATATTGGAAACTCGATAAGTTGTACCATGCACGGTGTAAGAGAAAATATATATGTTTTTGGAGAAAAAAGTATACTTATAGATGGTGAAGAGTTGCTATATATCAAAAGTTTAGAATGCAAAAAAGTATATGTTGTATTGTGTCCATCATCCTTTATATAGAGAGTTTATCAAAGTGATGTCGCAAATAATGGTTATAATCACGTGGGACAAGTTTCTTATACTTGTGAGAATGGACGAAACTCTCTTCAACCTCAAATTTTAATAAATGATCGGTCAGACCGAACTATTACTATCGTTGATTGTCCACGGTCAACGATCAAAGTCAACCTCCGCTCTAGCTGAACATTCATGCTGGATTCGCTGCTACTTCCACACTTAGTCATGCTTTAAGTTTTTTAGAACTACAAATAATTGTGAGAATAAAAATGTTGACATGATGCAAATTCCAGTTAATTGACACATTCACACGATCACGAATGTAAATAAATTCTCCAAATCAGGATCAAATACACTTATATTAGATTAAACAACGAAAAAATACTAACGAGCACAAATTCGTAAACTCACAGATTCGTAATGCTGTGACAACCTGACCAAATTAAGAATTAGACATTGTCCATCCATCCACCTCAATTACCTGGCACAAAACAAAGTCTGAAAATAGCTATTACATCAACACTAAAAGATCCTAGCACACTCGACCACAATATTTTCAAAAGGAAAAAAAAGATTTTCCAATTTCATTTCTTCATGGATAATGTGTCTGAAAATAACTATGACATCAACACTAAAAGATCCTAGCACACTGTACTACAGTATTTCCAAAAGGAAAAAAAAAGAGTTTCTAAATGCATTTCTTCACGGATAAAGTGTCTGCAAATAGCTATTACGTCAACACTAAAAGATCCTAGCACACTGAACCACAGTATTTTCAAAAGGAAAAAAAGGTTTCCAGATGCATTTTTTTCACGGATAATGTGTCTAAAAGTAGCTATTACATCAACACTAAAAGATCCTAGCACACTGGACCACAATATTTTCTGAAGGAAAAAAGAAAGTTTCCAAATGCATTTCTTCACGGATAATGTGTCTGAAAATAACTATTACATCAACACTAAAAGATCCTAGCACACTGGACCACATTATTTCCAAAAGGGAAAAAAAGAGAGTTTCCAAATGAATTTCTTCACGGATAACGTGTCTAGAAATAACTATTAAATCAACACTAAAAGATCCTAGCACACTGGACCCTAGTATTTCCAAAAGGAAAAAAAAAATGAGTTTCCAAATGCATTTCTTCATGGTTAACGTGTCTGAAAATAGCTATTACATCAACACTAAAAGATCCTAGCACACTGTACTATATTATTTCCAAAAAGAAAAAAATAAAGTGTTTCCAAATGCATTTCTTCATGGATAATGTGTCTGAAAATAGCTGTGATCTGAGGAACGAATGCAACGAACACAAGTTCGGGAAAGGATCCGTTGATTGTCGAAGGAGGTCTAATGACTTGGTCACGAGCAAAAAATGTCAAAGAAGTTATGAGACTACTAATGCAAGCTACAATGGACGAAACATCGGTCTTGACAAATAAAGGGACAAGTTTCATGTTG
The DNA here is from genome assembly GCA_019395295.1 of Osmanthus fragrans. Lineage (NCBI taxonomy): Eukaryota > Viridiplantae > Streptophyta > Magnoliopsida > Lamiales > Oleaceae > Osmanthus > Osmanthus fragrans. Next base: position 28,280,082 of record CM033352.1, on the reverse strand, counting down.
GGTTTGGCGAAAGAAAAGAAGTAGGTTAACTCGACACAAGTTTCAAAAGAGGAGGCTGGATGACAAAGCTATGCGGTCGCATAGCTTTGCATGGAATGCGATCGCATGCCTATTTACCAAGAACAGAAGGCAGGATATTGGGACTTCTATGCGACCGCATACAGATAAACTATGGGGCTGCATGACATAAATTTGAGCGAAAATTTTCCTTTTTCGCGAGTTTCCTAATTATGTTAGAATTCTATTTTTTTGATATCTTTGTAATCTTTTAAACTTTATTTCCATTTTAAACTAGGTTTTAGGGTTTAGTATAAATATATTTCATTCCATTCATTGTAAACAACTTTGACATTATTAAGAGATTAATTTGAGGCAATTTTGCTTTCTATTCATTTGTTCTTCATTGAACAAATTGCTGAATCTATCAAAATTAATTCTTTTGGCGTTCAAAACATTTCGAATGAGATTTTCAAATCTTGTAATCAAGAGGTCAATATATTGTGGGTCAAATCCAAAACTTTCGTTTCTTTGGTTCGAATCAATCTTTTGTGGGTTTCGTAGCTTTAATTGCTACGTGGGTTCGCATCAGTTGCTATCAGAGCTTGAACTCCAAAAATCAAGATTATATCCCTTTTTCTTTTGTTGAGTCTTTTGTTCTCCTATTTCTTTTGTTCTTCATATTCTCCATCTTTTTAAAGTCTTTAATCTATGAAAGTTCCAATAAAAGTTCAAAAGTTTTTTTGTGCTAATTTAGCATCCAAATCAACTTCCGTTTCTTTTGCAGGTGTCGTAGTCGAATTTTCGAGTTAAAAAAAATTTGATTTTTTTTTTCAAAAATTCAAAAGAAAATTTTATTATTGTTATTTACTTCGGAAATTACCAGCATACTACAATTCATCCCGAGTCAAAAAATTTATATTTGTCTGGTCTAATCTAAAATTCAAAAATCACTTTCTTGAATTAAAAATAGTTTCCATCCAAATTGTCCAATTTTTTCTTTCACTATTGAGTCTTCAAAAGTTACAATTTTCACTCATATCCCGATTTGAATTATACGAGAATAATTCTTGGTTGAGTTCGAATTTGTTCTTTGAAGCACTTGGGCGAAAGCATTGCGTGAAAAAAGGCAGATAAAAGTATGAGACCAATAGAGGGTAAAAGTCAAATTGAGTGATACACAAAAGTACATACGTGAGGCAGATAATAAATTAGATTTAAGTTGTCTGACAACACAGAAGATTCAACCTCAAGCAGGAACCACAATCAAGTCAACATGTCGGATGAGGTGATTTGACGATTCGAAATATTGTTAGAAGATGTGCGGGATAGGCAGAAGGCATGGATGGAAAGGCAAGACCCAGTGCTTGCCAATCTATGGAGGAGAGCACCTAAAGCAAGGATACAAGGTAGACGGGAGCCTATGATAGAGAATCAGGTAGAATATGATGAGGATAGTGACTTAGGTGAAGATGCGTTAGTTGAGGTTGTAATAGGGATAATGATGAATAGAGGAGTTAGGCTTGAAAAAAGGGGTAAGAATCCTGTTGGAGACGAAGTTGATGGAAGTACGGGTAACATTAAAATGACAATTTTATCATTCAAGGGTAGAAGTGATCCGAACAATTACTTAGAGTGGGAGAAAAATGTGGAATTAATCTTTGATTGCCACAAATATTCGGAGGAAAAGAAGGTGAAAATTGCATTTATTGAATTCACCGATTATGCAATATGACATCAAGGAGAAGAAACCGTGAGAGGTTGATTAATACATGAGAGCAATTAAAGGCTATCACGCGGAAGTGGTTCATTCCTAGTCATTATTGTAGGGAGCTTCATCAAAAGTTACAATGCCTCTACCAAGGTTGTAGGAGCGTGGAGGATTACCAGAAGGAGATGGCGATGTTGATGGTAAGGGCGAATGTGGAGGAGGATCGGGAAGCAACAGTGGCTAGGGTTTTGAATGGATTGAATAGAGAAATAGCTAATGTAGTGGAGCTACAACTCTATGTAGAGTCAGAGGACATGCTAGATGTAGCTATGAAGGTGGATAGACAATTGAAGAGGAAGAGGACAACAAGTTTTCCATCGGGCTCTTTGGGTTCTAATTCTACTTGGAAACCAAAGTGGGATAACAATAAAGAAGATGGAGCTGCTTCAAAGGACAGAGCTAAAATACCAAGGGGAAGAGAAGAAAGTGCTAGCAAGACCACACCCAAAGAGGAATCTCAACCATCAAAGAGCCGAAACATCAAATGTTTTAGGTGTTTGGGACCGGGACGCATTGTTTCTCAATGCCCAAGCAAAAGGGCAATGATTTTGCGGAACAATGGAGAAGTGGTGAGCGAAAGTGAAGGTAATTATGATGATATGTTGGATTTGGAAGAGGCAAGTGATGGTGAAAAGATGGAGTATGTAGTTGGAGAGCTATTGGTCACGAGGAGAGTTCTTATTACCCAAATCAAGGCGGATGACTTGGAGCAACAATGAGAAAATATTTTTCATACATGATGCCACATTAATGATAAGGTATGTAACATGATTATAGATGGTGACAGTTGTACAAATGTGGCTAGCACTACTCTTATTGAAAAATTGGGACTGACTTTTAATCGCAGCCCCACCTCCCATGTGAGAGGACTGTCAAAAGTGATGTACACATAGCAAAATTCTTTTATTTATTAATTTTGATTTTGAGATTTGATAGTAATTGACTGCCACGTGTAGAATGGATAGGGATGAAGTAAATTTTGATTGTATAGAATATTTGGAGTGAGACTTTTGTGGAGAGCAGGACACTTCTCAAATTTTTAGGTCTACCAAAATTTAATTTTCCCTTTCAAGTGCAAAAGTACTCATTATCTACCCTCCTAAAAAAAAGTATAGATACTTATATTTAGCGACGACAACACCATAAGTAGAAAATAAAGATTTGGAACGTGATTGTGGTTTTGCCTTTCAAATTTATTTGATCTAACGACGTAGGATAACGATGTGCAATTGTTTTTATCCCGTTTAAATTATTTTTCCATGTTGTCGAATTATTATACTTTTGAAAGTTAAAGATAAGGTATGATATGTAAGATATGATTATCTGGTACAAAAAAATATGATATGTATTGAACTCTTATCGATTTCTAAAGATATGATGACGGTATGATATTTTTCACACACGTTTTAAATATTTTATTCGGAAATGCACCATTATTCGTGTCCTACTGAGTATTCCCATATATTCATAATTTTCCTTACCTCTCACAGGTTAGAACAGATCGTTAGTTGGTAGACGATGAGGTGCAACCGTTGTACTTGGATTCATTGGAATTAATAAAGCAAATTCGGTGTAATGTGATGAAAAATTTTAAGCTCTAGCAGTAACCTTAGTTTTATTAATTTATTGAACTATTTCCTTTTATTTGAAAATTTGGGACAAAATTTGTTTGGATACGTAATTTCGTACGGTGACTTGACAAATTCTAACTTGTTTCAAGTACGTTGTATTTTCCTTACTATTTAAGTTTATGGCTTAAATAATTACGTTAAATTGGAGATTGAACCATAGAGCAACTTTGATAAAATGATTCACGGTTTCCATGCACGTCTAATTAATATGATCTGCTATAATGATATTAAATTATGTGAAGCTTGAGGCTATGTCCTACTTATTCAAGAAAGAGAATAGAAAATATGCCTTATTTTTTTTTTTTTGTAAAGAGTAAAGAGTTGAAATTTTGTGAAATTTAAACTTTACAAACTTTAAATAATTGTCAAGATCTCCATGTGAAATCACTAAGAAAAATAATAAATGCAGAACATACTTGAACCATTGATTTGTATCTTGAATATTGAATATTGAATTATAATATTTGAATCTTCCCTGCCAGATCTTTAATCTTGATTCTTAATTATGGATTCTTGAATTCTTGGATTTTTCTTCTTGATTCTTGAATTCTTTTATGTGGGTTCTAGATCTTTCTCTTCAATATAATTTCTCTCTAAATTCTTGTGTTGATGGGACGACGCAAAGATTGAGAAGTTGCATATGAATTAGAGACCATAACCCTATATATAGTTTTCATATGTATTTCGTCCATCATGCAATAATTCGGCTCATACTTTATTTAGATGCCCCAGGCCCAGGCCCAGGCTCAGGCCCAATTACTTAAATTCTTTATTAGGTCTCTTTAATTTTGAGCTTAACTTTAAAATAGCCTTTCTACGTCACATTATCCTTTGCGTGACATAGAACATCGCAAGTGAAAAAGTAATTCTACTCGGCTCAAACTTGTAGTGTCCGAAATGAGTGTTTTTCACCCCAGTCTCATCATTCATACATATAGAAAAAGAAGAACAATAATCATTTGGCGGATTAGATTCTGAGCTTGGTTGTTCTTACTTTCATCATTCTTTATGCAAAGAAGAGTATAATCCCAGTTTGAAAAACTGCAAATAGAACAATATATATTTCATAGATTGCTTTTGTGTAATTCTGCTGAAAAACATTGCACAAAATCAGCTAATTCTTTGTCTTGGTTTGAGTGGACCACAATGGATGAAGCTGGATCCTGTACCTCTATTATGAAGTAGAGAAGTTGCAGGATTTTTTTTATTTTTAAATTTTTGAATCTGTGTTCAATTGTATCTCTGGCTTTCTCTATTCTCGTCCTAGTTTTCATTGTTCTATTCTTCATTTAGCTCGATCTAGCTGAGAAGCTTCGGTTTTTGCTAGATTCTTGCTTCTTTGTGGATTTGTTTGTTACTTTTTGTAGTTTTGCATAAGTTTTTTTTTCCCTTTCTATTGTCTGAGATGTGAAATTGTTGGGTTACTCTGTATTTACTTTAATCTACTTCAAAAGCTACAGATCTGGCTCGATGTGTTTTTTATCCCAATTTCTGCTGTCTTCGACTATATTCCAGTTCCGAATGTCATTTGTACTGTAGTTCTAGCATATTTCCAGCTGGTTTTTGCTTAGTCTAGCTTGATCTAGTTGAAAAACTTCAGTTTTGCTACATTTTTTCTTCCGTGTGGATTTTTTTGTTACTTCACCTTTATTTAACATCTTTTTGCTTATCCCCGTATGATATGTGAAAATTTTGTTGGTTTATTCCTTAGTGCAAACAAGAGTATAATCCCAATTTGAAAAACTGCAAATAGAACAATATACATTGGTTTTGTGTAATTCTGCTGAAAAAAACTGCACAAAATCGGCTAATTTTTTGTCTTGGTTTGAGTGGACCACAATGGCTGAAGCTGGATCCTGTACCTCTATTATGAAGTAGAGAAGTTGCAGGATTTTTTTATTTTTATATTCTTGAATTGGTGAAAACTCGTTCATTGGCATTGGTTTTTGATATATTGCAGCAAAGTTCAGGTAATGACTTCTTTACCAGAGAAAACAATTAGTTATTGATATTCATCCTATCAAGATGAGTCTATTGGCGTATATTTTAGGTATTTTAGGTAAATATTTAATTTAGTAGTGTGTTTTCTATACTATAATATTTATTATTGAACATGATTTCCAATTCGCTTATATTTTAAAGACCTTTCAGGAAATATTATTTCGCTGATGGTGTACTTTTGGACCAGTGTGAGAGTCCACATTTTATTTCATCACGTTCTTTTAAAATAAATTAATATTGAAAATTATTTTGTATTTTGCAGGCCAACGTTCTACCAAATTTATCAGAAAAAAAAAATCCATTGAAGGATTTCAGTGCATTCCTTACGTTATTAGTTTATTCAGTGCATTATTTTGGATCTATTATGCAGTTCTCAAGCCAAAGAGCACTGTCCTAATTACAATAAACTTAGCTGACTTCATCTTTGGTACACTTAAATTGACGTTGTATTTGATATACAAGAATGCAAAGGAAAAAGCCAACGAGGAAGGGAACGAAAGCATTGCAAATAGTTAGGTTGGATTATCAACCGTTGATAGTATTACTACTAGAAAATGTGGTTCCAGGGACGGATATTTTTGTCGCTAATTGCCGATATTCCGTCGATAATCCTACTTAGTGATAGAATCTTTTCATCAATAAATATCAAAGGTGAAAGTCCCGTCAGTAATTTTTCGATGATAAAAATAACTGTCAGTGATAACCGACAAATATACCTACACATACAAGTTAGTCGAAAATATCGACGAATTTTTATGGCAACTATCAGCAACCGTTTTAGTGATGACTTTGTTTGATGGAAAATTATCGACGAAATTGTCATTGCTATTTCCATTGGTAAATTCCTACATTATTTCCTTCAAAATTAATTCCATTCATATTTCCTCTTTCCAATTTTCGATGAAAGTTTCCTACGAAAACAATTCCAATGCAAATTTGTATCAAATTTATAAAAAATATATTTGTTATTTATTATTGTAAATTAATAATATTAAAAATTTAAAATTTTCAAATGTACACCAAATAATATGAAATCTCATGAAACCTGATTTTATTGTTTAATTTCACATGTTCAAGCTACAAAAATGACAGTTGTTTGAGGATTTCTTCGATTGTTCTGAATGATCACGAATCAAGGTATATTGGTTAGTTTATGTTCATTTTAAATTTTTTGTGTATGATGTTATTTTAGAGTGATTCATTACATTAATACCTGCTATGATTAGTTGGGAATTTGTAATAATAGAGAACCATCTTGCACGTTTTTTTTAATGAAATTTCATATTTATTTTTATCATGTGCTTAAAATTGAAGCTGAAATTGATAGTATCACTATTTCCGTCACTAATTGCCGATATTTCGTCGATAATCCTACTTATTGATTGAATTTTTTTAGTCAATAAATATCAAAGGTGAAAGTCCTGTCAGTAATTTTTCGATGATTAAATAACTGTCGGTAATTACTGACAAATTTACCTTCACATACAAGTTCGTCGAAAATATCGACGAATTTTTATGGCATCTATCAACAACCGTTTTAGTGATGACTTTGTTTGATGGAAAATTATCGACGAAATTTTCATTGCTATTTCCATTATCAGTTTCACGTACAAGGAATATTTTCAAGGAGATAGTCCCGCTCCATTAGGCACGTCTGCAAGAGAATACTTTATCGTAGACATACTATACGAGCTTTTTCTAATATCAAGTTTATTCATCTTTATGTTATAGAATATCTTTGTATAACACAGATAACATATCTTGTTCCTATTGTATTTTTTGAAAGCATATTTCCATGCACTCGTAGTGGAGATAAATACGTTTTAAGGAAAAAGATGTAGCCTTGAAACTTGATTTGAATTTTCAGTTTTTTTTTGGAAGTTTTTCCAAGTTCTCCATTTTCTCCCTTCTCGAAGATTTTACCAAGTATTAATTTTTAATTTAACATAATTAAATTTAAGAAAATTATGATTTGAGTTTGAAAAAGGCAATTAGTATATATATGTTTTACTGAGATTAAAGTATATATTTTCATAGTAAAATATTATATATATGATTTACTGAGATGAAAGTGATAGTCATAAATATAAATTGTTAGTTAGGCCGAGTTTTAGTGAAAATTACCCCCACGCTATCTTTTTGTGGTGGTAGAATATTATATGCAACAAAAAAAAGTTGTATGCAGTAGTTTCCCAAGTCAGATCGCAATCGGCCTAGTAAATAATCTACACCTATGCAAGACGCAACTCCTTACCCAATTTGGACTGTGTTGACCTTTATTTTGTCAAACTTGCTGTATCACTTTAAAATATCACATTTTCGTGAATTGTCATTGCTTGGCTTCATCTATCAACAACCGTTTTAACGATGACTCTGTTTGATGGAAAAATTATCGAAGAAATTGTCATTGCTTGGCTTCATCTTTGGTATACTTCAATCGATGTAGTATTTGATATACAAGAATGCAAAGGAAAAAGCCGACGAGGAAAGGAACGAAAGCATTGCAAATAGTTAGGTTGGATTATCAACCATTGATAGTATTACTACTAGAAAATGTGGCTCCAGGGACGGATATTTTCGTCGCTAATTGCCGATATTCCGTCGATAATCCTACTTAGTGATGGAATCTTTTCATCAATAAATATCAAAGGTGAAAGGGACGTCAGTAATTTTCCGATGATAAAAATAACTGTCAGTGATTACCGACAAATATACCTACACAAATGTGGCTAGCACTACTCTTATTGAAAAATTGGGACTGACTTTTAATTGGGGCCCCACCTCCCATGTGAGAGAACTGTCAAAAGTGATGTACACAGCAAAATTCTTTTATTTATTAATTTTTTAGGTCTACAAAAATTTAATTTTCCCTTTCAAGTGCAAAAGTACTCATTATCTACCCTAAAAAAAGTATAGATACTTATATTCAGCGACGACAACACCATAAGTAGAAAATAAAGATTTGGAACGTGATTGTGGTTTTGCCTTTCAAATTTATTTGATCTAACGACGTAGGATAATGATGTGCAGTTGTTTTTATCCTGTTTAAATTATTTTTCCATGTTGTCTAATTATTATACTTATGAAAGTTAAAGATATGGTATGATATGTAAGATATGGCTATCCGGTACAAAAAATATGATATGTATTGAGCTCTTACCGATTTCTAAAGATATAATGACGGTATGATATTTTTTACACACGTTTTAAATATTTTATTTGGGATTGCACCATTATTCGTGTCCTACTAAGTATTCCCATATATTCACAATTTTCCTTACCTCTCACACGTTAGAACAGATTGTTAGTTGGTAGACGATGAAGTGCAATCGTTGTACTTGGATTCATTGGAATTAATAAAGCAAATTCGGTGTAATGTGCCGAAAAATTAGTTTTATTAATTTATTGAACTCTTTCCTTTTATTTGAAAATTTGGGACAAAATTTGTTTGGATACGTAATTTCGTACGGTGACTTGACAAATTCTAACTTGTTTCAAGTACGTTGTATTTTCCTTACTATTTAAGTTTTTGGCTTAAATAATTACGTTAAATTGGAGATTGAACCATAGAGCAACTTTGATAAAATGATTCACGGTTTCCATGCACGTCTAATTAATATGATCTGCTATAATGATATTAAATTATGTGAAGCTTGAGGCTATGTCCTACTTACTCAAGAAGGAGAATACAAAATATGCCTTATTATTTTTTTTGTAACGAGTAAAGAGTTGAAATTTTGTGAAATTTAAACTTTACAAACTTTAAATACTTGCCAAGATCTCCATGTGAAATCACTAAGAAAAATAATAAATGCGGAACATACTTGAACCATTGATTTGTATCTTGACTATTGAATATTGAATTATAATCTTTGAATCTTCCCTTCCAGATCTTTAATCTTGACTCTTAATTATGGATTCTTGAATTCTTGGATTTTTCTTCTTGATTCTTGAATTCTTTTATGTGGGTTCTAAATCTTTCTCTTCAATATAATTTCTCTCTAAATTCTTGTGTTGATGGGACGGCGCAAAGAATGAGAAGTTGCATATGAATTAGAGACCATGACCCTATATACAGTTTTCATATGTATTTCACCCATCATGAAATAATTCGGCTCATACTTTATTTAGATGCCCCGGGCCCAATTACTTTAATTCTTTATTAGATCTCTTTAATTTTGAGTTTAACTTTAAAATAGCCTTTCTACATCACATTATCCTTTGCGTGACGTAGAACATCGCAAGTGAAAAAGTAATTCTACTCGGCTCAAACTTGTAGTGTCCGAAATGAGTGTTTTTCACCCCAGACTCATCATTCATACATATAGAAAAAGAAGAACTATAATCATTTGGCGGATTAGATTCTGAGCTTGGTTGTTCTTACTTTCATCATTCTTTATGCAAAGAAGAGTATAATCCCAGTTTGAAAAACTGCAAATAGAACAATATATATTTCATAGATTGCTTTTGTGTAATTCTGCTGAAAAACATTGCACAGAATCAGCTGATTCTTTGTCTTGGTTTGAGTGGACCACAATGGATGAAGCTGGATCCTGTACCTCTATTATGAAGTAGAGAAGTTGCAGGATTTTTTTTTATTTTTAAATTTTTGAATCTGTGTTCAATTGTATCTCTGGCTTTCTCTATTCTCATCCTAGTTTTCATTGTTCTATTCTTCATTTAGCTCGATCTAGCTGAGAAGCTTCAGTTCTTGCTAGATTCTTGCTTCTTTGTGGATTTGTTTGTTACTTTTTGTAGTTTTACTTAAAAGGTTTTTTTTTTCCCTTTCTATTGTCTGAGATGTGAATTTGTTGGGTTACTCTTCATTTACTTTAATCTACTTCAAAAGCTACAGATCTTGCTCGATGTGTTTTTTTTAATTTCCCAATTTCTGCTGTCTTCGACTATATTCCAGTTCCGAATGTCGTTTGTACTGTAGTTCTAGCATATTTCCAGCTGGTTTTTGCTTAGACTAGCTGAAAAACTTCAGTTTTGCTACATTTTTGCTTCCGTGCGGATTTTTTTTGGTTACTTCACCTTTATTTAACTTCTTTTTGCTTATCCCCGTATGATATGTGAAAATTTTGTTGGCTTATTCTTTAGTGCAAACAAGAGTATAATCCCAATTTGAAAAACTGCAAATAGAACAATATACATTGGTTTTGTGTAATTCTGCTGAAAAAAACTACACAAACTCGGCTAATTTTTTGTCTTGGTTTGAGTGGACCACAATGGCTGAAGCTGGATCCTGTACCTCTATTATGAAGTAGAGAAGTTGCAGGATTTATTTTTATTTTTATTTTCTTGAAAATTCTTGAATTGGTGAAAACTTGTTCATTGACATTGATTTTTGATACATTGCATGAAAGTTCAGGGAAAGACTTCTTTACCAGAGAAAATGATCTGTTATTGATATTCATCCAATCGAGATGAGTATATTGGCGTATATGTTCAGTATTTTTGGTAAATATTTAATTTAGTGTTGTGTTTTCTATACTATAATATTTTGTATTGTGCATGATTTCCCAATTCACTTATATTTTAAAACCTTTGCAGGAAATGTTGTTTCGCTGATGGTGTACTTTTGGATCAGTGTGAGAGTCCACATTTTATTTCATCACGTTCTTTTAAAATAAATTAATATTGAAAATTATTTTATATTTTGCAGGCCAACGTTCTACCAAATTTATCAGAAAAAATCCACTGAAGGATTTCAGTGCATTCCTTACATTATTAGTTTATTTAGTGCACTATTTTGGATCTATTATGCAGTTCTCAAGCCAAAGAGCACTGTCCTAATTACAATAAACTCAGCTGACTTCATATTTGGTACACTTAAATTGACGTTGTATTTGATATACAAGAATGCAAAGGAAAAAGCCGACGAGGAAGGGAATGAAAGCATTGCAAATAGTTAGGTTGGATTATCAACCATTGATAGTATTACTACTAGAAAATGTGGCTCCAGGGACGGATATTTTTGTCGCTAATTGCCGACATTCCGTCGATAATCCTACTCAGTGATAGAATCTTTTCATCAATAAATATCAAAGGCGAAAGTCCCGTCAGTAATTTTTTGATGATAAAAATAACTGTCAATGATTACCGACAAATATACCTACACATACAAGTTCGTCGAAAATATCGACGAATTTTTATGGCAACTATCAGCAACCGTTTTAGTGATGACTTTGTTTGATGGAAAATTATCGACAAAATTGTCATTGCTATTTCCATTGGTAAATTCCTACATTATTTCCTTCAAAATTAATTCCATTCATATTTCCTCTTTCCAATTTTCGATGAAAGTTTCCTACGAACACAATTTCGATGCAAATTTGTATCAAATTTATAAAAAAATATATTTGCTATTTATTATTGTAAATTAATAATATTAAAATTTTCAAATGTACACCAAATAATATGAAATTTCATGAAACTTGATTTTATTGTTTCATTTCACATGTTCAAGCTACAAAAATGACAGTTGTTCGAGGATTTCATCACAAATCAAGGTATTTTGGTTAGTTTATGTTCATTAATTTTTTTTGAGTATGATGTTATTTTAGTGTGATTCATTACATCAATACCTGCTATATATGATTAGTTGGGAATTTGTAATAATAGAGAACCATCTTGCACTTTTTTTTTTTAATGAAATTTCATATTTTTTTTTATCATGTGCTTAAAATTGAAGCTGAAATTGATAGTATCACTATTTCCGTCGCTAATTGCCGATATGTCGTCGATAATCCTACTTATCGATTGACTGTTTTAGCCAATAAATATCAAAGGTGAAAGTCCTGTCAGTAATTTTTCGACAATTAAATAACTGTCGGTGATTACTGACAAATTTACCTTTACATACAAGTTCGTTGAAAATATCGATGAATTTTTATGGCATCTATCAACAACCGTTTTAGAGAAGACTTTGTTTGATGGAAAATTATCGACGAAATTGTCATTGCCATTTCTATTATCAGTTTCACGTACAAGGAATATTTTCAAGGAGATAGTCCCGCTCCATTAGGCACGTTTGCAAGAGAATACTTTATTGTTGACATACTATACGAGCTTTTTCTAATATCAAGTTTATTCATCTTTATGTTACAGAATATCTTTGTATAACACAGATTACAAATCTTGTTCCTATTGTATTTTTTGAAAGCGTATTTCCATGCACTCGTAGTGGAGATAAATACGTTTGAAGGAAAAAGATGTAGCCTTGGAACTTGATTTGAATTTTCAGTTTTTTTTTTGGAAGTTTTTCCAAGTTCTCCATTTTCTCCCTTCTCGAAGATTTTACCAAGTATTAATTTTTAATTTAACATAATTAAATTTAAGAAAATTATGATGTGACTTTGAAAAAGGCAATTAGTATATATATGTTTTACTGAGATTAAAGTATATATTTTCATAGTAAAATATTATATATATGATTTACTGAGATGAAAGTGACAGTCATAAATATAATTTGTTAGTTAGGCTGAGTTTTACTGAAAATTATCCCCACGCTATCTTTTTGTCGTGGTAGAATATTATATGCAACAAAAAAAAGTTGTTTGCAGTAGTTTCCCAAGTCAGATCGCAATCGACCTAGTAAATAATCTACACCAATGCAAGACGCAACTCCTCACCCAATTTGGACTGTGTTGACATTTATTTTGTCAAACTTGCTGTATCACTTTAAAATATCACATTTTCGTGAATTGTCATTGCTTGGCTTCATCTATCAACAACCGTTTTAACAATGACTCTGTTTGATGGAAAATTATCGAAGAAATTGTCATTGCTTGGCTTCATCTTTGGTATACTTCAATCGACGTAGTATTTGATATACAAGAATGCAAAGGAAAAAGCCGACGAGGAAAGGAACGAAAGCATTGCAAATAGTTATGTTGGATTATCAACCATTGATAGTATTACTACTACAAAATGTGGCTTCAGTGACAGATATTTTCGTCGCTAATTGTCGATGTTCGGTCGATAATCCTACTTAGTGATGGAATCTTTTCGTCAATAAATATCAAAGGTGAAAGTCCCGTTAGTAATTTTCCGATAATAAAAATAACCGTAAGTGATTACCGACAAATTTACCTACACATACAAGTTCGTTGAAAATATTGACGAATTTTTATGGCAACTATCAGCAACCGTTTTAGTGATGACTTTGTTTGATGGAAAATTATCGACGAAATTGTCATTGCTATTTCCATCGGTAAATTCCTACATTATTTCCTTCAAAATTAATTCCATCCATATTTCCTCTTTCCAATTTTCGATGAAAGTTTCCTACGAAAACAATTCCGATGCAAATTTGTATCAAATTTATAAAAAATATATTTGTTATTTATTATTGTAAATTAATAATATTAAAAATTTAAAAATTTCAAATGTACACCAAATAATATGAAATTTCATGAAACTTGATTTTATTGTTTCATTTCACATGTTCAAGCTACAAAAATGACAGTTGTTTGAGGATTTCGGTTGTTTTGAATGATCACGAATCAAGGTATTTTGGTAAGTTTATGTTCATTAATTTTTTTTGAGTATGATGTTATTTTACTGTGATTCATTACATTAGTACCTGCTATGATTAGTTGGGAATTTGTAATAATACAGAACCATCTTGCACTTTTTTTTTTTTTATGAAATTTCAAATTTATTTATTTATTTATCATGTGCTTAAAATTGAAGTTGAAATTGATAGTATCACTATTTCCGTCGCTAATTGCCGATATTTCGTCGATAATCCTAGTTATTGATTGAATTTTTTTTAGTCAATAAATATCAAAGGTGAAAGTCCCGTCAGTAATTTTTCGACGATTAAATAACTGTGGATGATTACTGACAAATTTACCTTCACATACAAGTTCGTCGAAAATATCGATGAATTTTTATCGATGAATTTTTATGGCATCTATAAACAACCGTCTTAGTAATGTTCTCAACCGAAATGCCACAATATCAAACAAAATTCAGTAAGTAAAATATCAAACCTTGCATAACAATATCTATATTTTTGCAAGATGCAAAATCATGATTGCCAAATAGAATTAATACTATCAATTTCAACTTCAATTTTAAGCAGAAGATAAAAAAAATTATGAAATTTCGTAAAAAACCGTGCAAGATGGTTCTGTACTTATTACAAATTCCCAACTAACTGCTTAACAAAATCCACAGGAACAACCGCAGCAACAGCAACTCCATCCATTAAAACTTTTTTTTTCCCTGTTAATCCATGTCATTTATACTGAAGTTTCTGACTTAAAAAATTGAAAGCATGTAGAATATGATTTCAATATGATGTATGAAATATAGTATTGCTGAAAAACTTTTGTGATTGCGAAATGGGGTTAATGATGAACTATAAATGTGGATCAATACTGATCAATAACACCACCAGGCAAGCACATATCCATAATTCACCTTACTGTTTATCATCGTTAATATATTAGACGATCTCTATCTTTGTTATATTCCTTTCCGCCCTTTGTAACTATTTCAGAATACCTTTTCTCTTCAATTAAGTAATCATATATTTTTCTCTTTACACCACAGATACAAATACCAAACAAGTGAGTGGGCATTAATAGATTTATATTGCTTGATTTTTTTTTCTTTTTTCTTTAACTGTTATTTTGATCCAAGAATTGGATGATCGTCTTTATAGTTTCTTGATTTCTTGTTTAGTAGGGGATTAGATATCATCCATAAGCTAAAGATTATACTCCGTCGTCAGTGTGAGGACTAGATTAACAATTTTCTTTATTCCTTATCAAATCCTATATAGCAGATCTTGGTCTTGGTTTTTCAACTTCATGTGATTTGTGCTTGAACTTTACGAGTGCCAGATATTGATATAGTCGATTACCATGATTTTACTATGTTTACTCCACAACAAAAGGATCTCATTCTTGAATTGGTGAAAACTTATTTGACATTGGTTTCTGATTTATTGCAACAATGTTCAGGCAGTGCCGTACCCGTGTTTCGCAGGGCCTGAGGCGACTTCGAAACTTGGGCTCCTAAGTTATAGCAAGCAATCCATTTTACGGTACTAAATTTGTTAACTTAATCAATAATAAAGCAACAAATAAAAATGAAATATTCAAAATTTATATTACACTCAAATAACAATACGAAAATATTTTAAACGATCACTTAAATACAACTTGTCTTGTGATTTTTGAGGCAAAAATATCAATAAATGTTCTAGTCATGTAAAACTTGCTGAAAACAAATATAAATGAATAAATAAAATTCTCTAGCCTCTATCAACTAGTTAACCATTGAATGAAACAAAAATAAATCGGGTTTCTCTCGAAAATTAACTAAGCATGCCATGATGAAAAACAACATCAACACTTTTATTTTATTTTGAAAAAAATATATATATAAAACCCGAAATATCTTACACCTTCTAAAATATATTAACAATCTATTTGGGTACAATTTATAATCAATTTAATTTTCAAAAAGAAATAACATAAATTCTCTGCAATTTAAATTTCAAATAAAGCCTTATTTCCTACCCGCTGTCCGGTTCAATACATGAAAAAACAACTAGGAATCAAATTGATATCAATGATTCAATTTAATTCCAACACAAAAGTAAATGCCTAAATCCATGCAATTCAAAATCCAAACTCAAAAGTTTATGCTTTTCAACATTTTCTTTTTCTCCTCAAACAAAACAGAGGCTGCAATTTTCAAAATAAGTAAAATTAATTAGAACCAAATTGTTTAATGTCAATTCTCATGCCAATGCATACTCAACTCTCAGGCTACTGCAATTCAAATAAAACACACCAAAAAATGTAGGACGCTTCAGGAAAATCCATATCAATCATCGAATACAATACATGATTAATTTGAGAAAAAATACCGTCGTCAACGGAGAGCAAATTGAGAGGTGAATTGTTGATGGTGATGACGGCCACATCAGCTCCAAATCTCCGACCTCCATCGTCGTTCTTACTTCTTTTGTTTTGATTTTTGGCTTTTTGATTTCTTGGGATTTTGCTGTTTTATTTTGCCATTTTGTTTTTGTCCTTTTGAAGGCTTAATGGGTTTTTAAAAAAAAAAATTTAAAAAAAAAAGATTTTTGGGACCGTAAAAAGCCAGGCCTGAGGCGGAGGCCCCTCCGGCCTTGAGTTCAGGGAGCTATAGGAGGTGAAATTCCCACCTTGTGTTACAAGTCACTGAAGAAGAACAAAAATTGCACAGGTCTCTATATCATCATCTTATAGACAATTACTATCTTCATTATGCGTCAGTTCTTATAAATTACAATTAATCCTTCTTTAGTAGAGAGAAGAATCAATTTTCATATTCGTCCGATCAAGATGAGTCAATTTTGACCTATTCATTTGGTATTTTAGGTATACATGTGTTTAGTTCTATACTATAATACTTAATATTGTGCATGATTTCCTAATTAACTTATATTTTAACAACTTTGTAGGAAATATTATTTCGCTAATGGTGTACTTTTCACCTGTGTGAGTGCATTTTGTTTTCATCATGTTCTTTTAATAATAAATTAATATTAGAAAATAATTATTTTATGTTTTGCAGGCCTACGTTTTGCTAAATTTATCAAATAAAATTCGCTGAAGGATTTCAGTTAATTCCTTACATCATTAGTTTTATTTAGTGCATTATTTTGGATCTATTATGCAGTTCTCAAGCCAAAGAGCATTGTTCTTATTACAATAAACTCGGTTGTCTCATACAAATATATATATATATATATATATATATATATATATATATATATATTTATTAGGAACATTTTTTTTTTTTGGGCTACGAGAGATACTAGAATAGGGTATTAATTAAAAGTTAATTAATATCAACTTATAATTTTATTTTTAGTGAAATACTTAATATATAATTTAATTGTAACACATGCAGACGTTGACTATGGTTGTTTTGCCAAATATCACTGGCTTCATTTTGATCATCCTATTGATTCAACTTCTAATGGAAGGCAGCCAGCGTATCGTTGTTGTTGGATGGATTTACATTTTCCTTTCACTATTAGTATTTGTCGAACCATTGTGGATTGTGGTAATTTAAATATATTTTCTTTATTGTGATAGTTAATTTATTTATGGTATTCTATTAACATTGAAATATTTTGACATCAAGGACGTGTCAAATACATGCCATTTCTTCTATCACTTTTCCTCACTATAAGTGCTGCTGTGTGGTCCTTTTAATAGATTCCGAATGTGCTTGGCTTCATCTTTGGTATACTTCAATTGATGTTGTATTTCATATACAAGAATGCAAAGAAAAAAGGAGATAGGAAAGGAAGGAAATCATTGCAAATAGTTAGATAGGATTATCAACTATTGATGTAAAATTTAGTTTATTATAGATAAATGATATTTACATTATGCATGTGAAGTTCCACAAATACTTCATTTATATTAATGCACATTTTATTTTAACTATGACATTTTCCAAGCATTAACTTGTAATTATTTCATTTAATGTGTTTAATGGTTATAACGGTGGCGCGTTTGTTTTGTTTTTAAGTGCACCTGTGTTGGTCTCAAAATCACCAAAATAACAACGATTTGAAAAACTTAAAGTTGGAGAAAACATGACATCGCAAAAAATAGAAAAACACAGAATTTTTCGCCACTAAGGGCCCAGATGTTCAACCAAGGCTTATTTAGCACATGGAGCATCTACAAAGTAGATATTGCTCGAACCCACTAAAAATCACTAAGAATCGTTACTGATGTATGAGAGATTTCTTCACTAATGTTTCTTCTTGCCTCTCTAAGAATCACACAGAATATAATCCATTCAATCTCTCAGATTGCACACTAAATACAACCAAGAATATCTCACTAAAGGATTATAGATATTGAACACGAAGAAGAAGAATACACAACACTCAAAGAACAATATCTAGAAACCCTAATAAAACATACCGCACCAAAATCCAGCCAAATGAGAGATGAGAGGATCAATATATATGTCTAACCAAAAGTCGCCAATCAAACAGCTAAGAGAAGGCCACATGTAAGGCCACGATAAAACTATCACTTGAAGAGGTAGACGCGTGTGTTGGAAACAAGATTTCATCAAGTTTTTTGGGCCTCAACCCGAAACACGGTTTGGACCACAAAACAACTGCCCAATTAGAATAGTGAGGTAGCCCAACACAACATTCTCCACCTTACTGAACTATTTTTAAATCGTTTTAGTGGTTCTAACAATATTTACAAAGTTTCATGTGCCATAAAAACAACTAAAAAAGAAAAAAAAATTAAAGTTAGTTTCAGTTCTAAACAAAAATAATAAACTGAACATGTTAAACATATTACCTTCAAGTTTAAATTTATTCAAAGGTAAAACCTTGGTTCCAATATTAGAGAGGTTAAATTCAGTTGAAATTTTCACCAGATTAATCAAGCCCTTTTCAACCACGTTTCTAATAAAATGAAATTTAATATCAACATGTTTAGTCCTATCATGATAAACGGGGTTCCTACTTAAATGTATGGCACTTTAATCATCTGTATAAATTCTAACTACTTCATTTATAAAACCAATTTCTTTTAATAAGCCTCTTATCCAAAGTCCTTATTTTAGAGCATCAAAGTTAGAACATATTTGTTTATGAAACACAGTACTCTGTGTTTAGAATTATAAATAAATTTCATTTTGATAAATATGTGGACATTTAATCTAAAGTTCATTACCGATTATCCATCTGTATGCTATTGTAAGTGGCAATCGAGTTGTCAACTAATATAATCATCAATATTGGAAGTGTCAAATTTCATCTGCACGAGGTATAACCCTTTTATGCTGAAGAAGTTCGGCTTTATGCATTAACACATTGTCTTCTTCTGCATCATTCCGAACAGTTCTGTCTACCAAACTCATCAATAAGATTACTTTCATCCATTAAGGTCACTCTAATTTACACTTAAAGACCAAAATATAGTCCTAACACAATATACCGACTAAAAGATATCCTAAATAAATCGGTCACTTTGGTAGATTGTTAATCAACAATTTTAAATGACTTTAAATATCATAATTCTGCACTTAATCATGATTATGTTGTCAGACATACATTCATTACTGCAAGTGCTTGTCTATTTTACTAAACACTACATCTTTATAGTTCCCCGTCTTATTCAAAAGTTCTCGCCTGCAGTCACTGATGTATTCAATAGTCTGTAAGATGATGTAATGAGTTCTGAATGCGTCTTAGTGAAGAGTTCATAACACTCCTCTGTATTGTACATAGACTGTATAAATGCAGTTAAACGTGTTTTTAATTAGCGTGACTGATGTATTCGGGCTTCTCGTTCCATTAGGTTGCAAGTATGTGGAACTTGTTGACATGATAATAAATAAATTGAAGATGGATGGATGTCGTGTCTGGAAATTGAGTATGTTGCAGATGTTGAAATGCCCGCAGTTAGGATAACTAATGACAACTCTCTTGTATTTTACACGGATGCTTGTATCACTACTTACGCATTGTGTCTCGTTGTTGTTGAGATGTTAAATGGAGATCCATCAGAATCAAACTCGAATGGAACAGAAACAACCTAACGGAGGCGCAACAATATGTCGATGTTGTTGAGATGTTATTTGCGCATGCTCGTATCACTGCCGATTGTGAGGATGAAGCTGTGGAGTATCAATGTGATTTTTGTATTCTAATTAGATATATAAGAGTAATAGTAGAGACCATATTTTGTCTTCTGTATATGTACACATGTCTCATGAAAAATGAAATCAGTTTATTGTTTCTTTGACGGTTGCCTTAGATATGGATGGAAGGTACATGATAATGAAAATCTATTTGTAACATGAGAAAACACATTGCTGGTGAAACATTCAAATGGGACTTATTTTCTTATAATGCTGCGGATTTCATTGTTGTATTTAGGGGATGTGAACGAGTCGAGTCGAAATTCGAAACTTGGGCTCGGTTCGAGTAAAAATGGTTCAAGTTTTTTTTTTTTTTTTTTTGCCCGAGTCGAATTAAATGAAATCATTACGTGGTCCATATTCATTTTCCAAATCTAGAATGTATAACATAAATGATGTAACGTGTTCATAATGTAAATCAAGAAACCTGCTTAAGCTAGATGGAAATACTTACATGTAACACTGCAAATTATAACCAATGTTCTAAAAAGCCCGTCTAAGCAGCGTCTAGGCATGAGGCTTGTGCGAAATGCCAGGCCTTGAAAATGAGTGTCTAGTGACGCTTTTTAAAAAAATTTCCTTTTAAAAAGTTTTTATTTAACTTTAGTTTCAGTTTTTTAAATGAATTTATTTGTACAAAAAATAAAAATAAAAATAAAAACACGTCAGAAAACTTCAAGGTGGAGTTATCTAGTTAAAAGTTAAAAATTAAAATTATGAAAGATTGTCTAGCTTTTGCATTTTGAAAATTTGTGTATAAATGGCTAATTGTAGAAATTATTAAGTATATATAATAATTTATAATTTTAGATGTTTGATATGTATTATTTTGATCATTAAATGATTTTTAGATTGATAAAAAGTTAAAATAATTTTAAAAATAAGAAAACATTTTTTAAGCTTAGGTCTCGCCTAAGCACATAAAATTTGAAACTTAGTTGCTACGCTTAACCAAGCTTTACGATTTTAAAAACACTACATAATATGTGTCATTTTAAAAACCCGAAAAATCACCTTAAACCCAATATTTAGATATCAAAGGTTTGAAATTCACATTCAATTTTTTTTAATATATATATATATATATATATATATATACACACAATCAAAGTACGAATTTCAACCCTAAATCTTCATTTAATCTCAATTATTTAACATGTATTGGCTCTGATACCACTTGTTGAATATTTATAAAATTCAAACTTTATAAACTTTACATAATCATCAAGATCCCCATGTCAAATCACCAAGATAAATCATTAATGTGGAATATATATTGATCCATTGATTTGTATCTTGAATAATGAATCTTGAATTATAATTTTTGAATATTGTCTTCCGGAACTTTAATCTTGATTTTTTTTATTTTGGATTCTTGAATTTTTCTTGGTTCTTGAATTTCTTTTGCGGGTTTTGGATCTTATTCTTCAATATACTCTGCTTAGATTCTTGTGTTGATGAGATGACAAAAATAATGAGAAGTTGCATATGAATTGTGGACCACAACCCCATATATAGTTTTCATATGTATTTCGCTCATCGTGAAATACAGTTATAAAGAAATTCGATCTCCACACATATAATTCGGTCCACACTTTATTTAGATTCTATAAGCTCAATTACTTAATTTTTTATTAGATCACTTTAATTTTTGGCTTAACTCTAAAATATCATTTATATACAATTAATTACATATGTTGACCTATATGGCAAATTAATAATTTCCCAACAAAAACGACTATGATTGGAATGTTACATGTTGGATGGACATCACATTGTTTGAAACAAAAGATTGAATTGTAATATTCTTTTTAACTGCTTACTAATATGTGAAATCTAAGGTGGGTGGTATGTTAATATATTGATATTCAGCGGTGATTTCATGCAGAAGTATCATATACGTGGAAAAAAAAATACTAATAAAAAGGTTTGGCCTGTTATGCTTGTGATTCATGTGACGCCACGAGACATTTCGTACCATCAAAAGGATAATTAGTAGGCAACATTTATATTATATAATAGTCATCATGCATCAAGATTCAATATGGGGATAAAATACAGTAAACTCTAAGCCATAACCAAAATAAAAAAAAAAAAAAAAAAAATCCATAACAATATAACTGATAGTTTAATTTTAGCCCATCGAGTAAATTTATTTGTACTCGTAACATTTTGAAATAAAGATAATAGTTAATTTATTTTTCAATAAATTTTTTGTATTAAATTGAGCTTGCATTTTGTTCATGGATCGACTTGATATTATAAATCAAGTGTTTAAGTTGTGAAACATGGAAAGATTTGATTTATAATTCGATCTAAAGTTTATTGCCCACAATCGATAAATAAAGACAAACACTTTATTTTGATAAGATTATTTCAATTTTATTTAAAGTTGATCTTGACTTTAGTAATAAAATTGATTGTACATTTTGGAATGTATGGATTGGACCATATGAAATTAATTTATGGAATTGACCACTTGAATTTAATTTCACTTTATTATTGTACGTAGTACCTTAATCCCGAGCGAGTAATGAACTTTGATTACTAACTTAAAGTTTTTTGAGGTATCAATGAGTGAAATTAAATTGCTAATTAATATCTGGATGCATTGGGAATTAAAATGAAATAATTGGAGAACATATATTCGCGATATGGAATTCATAACCTATTTAATAGGCACGATCATGACCTCAAGATTTTTTCTAATGAACAGTTAAATATGAGCTCAGTAATTCTTCATGATTGTTGAATTAATATTGTGATGTGATTATGTGGGACTGTCAAATAGAAAATGGAATTGAGGATTTAATGTATATTTGGAAAGGGGGCATGCATTTTGGTCATTTTACCCAGTTCCAAATATTCAACGTGATTAACGGGATAATATGTAAGAACAATTTGTCAGAATATATAATTATTGTAGTTCAGTAATTTCAATTAAATTAGGAGTGCAATCACGTTCTTTTAGTGGAATAGAACGTGATTAATAAATTATCTAGACCGATCAAGAGTTGATCGACTCAAGATTAATTATTAGAGCTTGATTTAATTGGGTTCATTTGGTCCATTCAGTGGAAATAAATTATAAGAGTTATGATTTATTATTATTAATTGTAGACATATAAATTAATTAAACCAGAATGTGTCTTGCATGTGCATTAAGATATGGATGTTGTGATTTGAAGGGCAAAAAAAGATTCCTTTTTGACAAGGACTCATCATCCAATCAAAAGAACACATACCTTTTGGAGGTTTAATTAAGGGAAAATGCTATTTGTACACTTTCTAGTGTATCAAATGCATTACACCCCTCTCACATGGAGGAGGGCCCACAAATATTTTATTGTGTGTGGACCCCTCTCCATGTGAGAGGGGTGTAATGTATTGTGTGATGTATTATGTACGTGTAGCACTTTCGTTAATTAAGATAGGCAAAATAAATATTTTTGTGCCCATAGAAAAAAAATCTCTCCAGTTTCTTTTGGGTTCTTGAAGAACACTGGAGAAGGCCAAAAGGATTGAAGGAAGAAAATCAAACAAGGAGACTTGAAGGTGGAATCAAGGAGATCAAAGATCAAGGATTTTTTTTTTTTTATTTTTTATTTTTTTTGTAAAGCACGCTACAAGGGTAATTCTTAAAACACCAACGTGTTATTTATGTTCCAAATTATTTTATTCTTGTTGATACACAACTTAATAACAATAATGTAAAAGAAATCCTCTTAAGAATTCGTGCATTCAAATTCAGTATTAAATGGAAAACCCAAAATGTGGGGGTAGAAATTATAAAAACTAGATGAAACTTGCCTGCGGTTTAAGTTTCTGCAACTTCTTTTTTTTTTTTTTTTTTTTCAGTTTGCCTCTTGCAACTGTTTGTTTTGTGGGGGGCGTCATCGTTATTAACCTAGGGTTAGGGTTATGTTTGAAGCTGAGAAAATAGGGGCTTAGAACTAGATAACGAGTTAGGGTTGAAGAAGAGAAATCGAGTAATTAAAATTGTTTTGAATGGACAAATATGCTTTTAATTAGTGGAACCACAATCTCATCTTACGTAGCAAAAACAACTAAACGTTCATATGGAAAATTACTAACACCATATAGGATTTGTCTCTGGTATTCTTTTTTTAATTGAGTGACAATTAAAGTACTTGTTATAAATTTTAGTGACTGCTACTATAACAAAATTACTTTAATAATCCTTTTAAATTTATTACAAACTTCAGTGATCATCAATAAAATTTACCCTTTTTGGATCATGTACGAGTGGGAAATAAGTTAAATTAATCTGTCTACATCAAAAAGTACTGGTGGAGGTACACAAATGGCAATATTCTTTGTCGTAGCTACGTAAATGTCCAGGGCCATGGCAATATTCTCTGTGGTAACTACGTATATTCCCCTATCTTGTGAGATATTCCGTCGATAATCCTACTTATTGATAGAATTTTTCCGTCAATAAATATCAGAGGTGAAAGTCCTGCTAGTAATTTTCCGACGATAAAATAACTGTCGGTGATTACCGACAAATTTACCTACACATACAAGTTCGTCGAAAATATCGACAAATTTTTATGGCAACTATCAGCAACCACTTTAGTGGTGACTTTGTTTGATGGAAAATTATTGACGAAATTGTCATTGCTATTTCCGTAGGTAAATTCCTACATTATTTCCTTCAAAATTAATTCCATTCATATTTTCTCTTTCCAATTTTCGATGAAAGTTTCCTACGAAAACAATTCCAATGCAAATTTGTATTAATTTTAAAAAAATATATTTATTAGTTATTATTGTAAATTAATAATATTAAAAATTTAAAAATTTCAAATTTACACCCAATAATATGAAATTTCATGAAACTAGTATGATGTTATTTTACTGTGATTCATTACATCAATACCTGCAATGATTAGTTGGGAATTCGTAATACTACAGAACCATCATGCACGATTTTTTTTTTACGAAATTTCATAAGTTGTTTTATCACATGCTTAAAATTGAAGTTGAAATTGATAGTATCACTACTAGAAAATGTGGCTTTAGCGATAAAAATATCTGTCGCTAATTGTCGATATTCCGTCGACAATCCTACTTATTGATAGAATTTTTTTCATCAATAAATATCAAAGGTGAAAGTCCCTCAGTAATTTTCTGACGATTAAATAATTGTCGGTGATTACCGACAATTTTACGTACACATGCAAGTTCGTAGAAAATATCGACGAATTTTTATGGCATCTATCAGCAACCGTTTTAGTGATGACTTTGTTTGATGGAAAATTATCGACAAAATTGTCATTGCTATTTCCGTTGATAAATTCTTACATTATTTCCTTCAAAATTAATTCCATTCATATTTTCTCTTTCCAATTTTCGATGAAAGTTTCCTACGAATACAATTCCGATGCAAATTTGTATTAATTTTTTTTAAAAAAATATTTATTATTTATTATTGTAAATTAATAATTTTAAAATTTTAAAAATTTGAAATGTACACCCAATAATATGAAATTTGATTTTATTGTTTCATTTCACATGTTCAAGCTACAAAAATGGCAGTTGTTTGAGGATTTCTTCGGTTGTTCTGAATGATCACGAATCAAGGTATTTTGGTCAGTTTATATTCATTTTAAAAAAAATGAGTATGATGTTATTTTACTGTGATTCATTACATCAATACCTGCTATGATTAGTTGAGAATTTGTAATAATACAGAACCATCTTGCACGATTTTTTTTACGAAATTTCATATTTTTTTTTATCATGTGTTTAAAATTGAAGCTGAAATTGATAGTATCACTACTAGAAAATGTGGCTTTAGTGACAGATATTTCCGTCGCTAATTGTCGATATTCCGTCGATAATCCTACTTATTAATAGAATTTTTTCGTCAATAAATATTGAAGGTGAAAGTCCCGTCAGTAATTTTTCGACAATAAAATAACTGTCGGTGATAACCTACAAATTTATCTACACATACAAGTTCGTTGAAAATATCGACGAATTTTTATAGCAACTATCAATAGCCGTTTTAGTGATGACTTTGTTTGATGAAAAATTATCGACAAAATTGTCATTGCTATTTTCGTTGGTAAATTTTTACATTATTTCCTTCAAAATTAATTCCATTCATATTTTCTCTTTCCAATTTTCGATGAAAGTTTCCTACGAAAACAATTCCGATGCAAATTTGTATTAAATTTATAAAAAATATATTTATTATTGTAAATTAAAAAATTTCAAATGTACACCAAATAATATGAAATTTCAATGTTCAAGTTTCATTTCACATGTTCAAGATTTTTTCCAACTTTTGAGCTAATTATTAGGATATTTTATTGACAATTATGATGTAGGATAGGGTCATTGTCACATCATTAAGAGTTAATAGCCTTTTCAGGTCGAAACAAGATATTAAGAGAGTTTCCAAACTAAATACCAAAAAAATGGAGAAAACTATAGTAAGGGAAACTTCATATCATTGCCTTTAATATGAAAGAGGGAATGCTCATTTCCCATTTCTGTCTGACACAAAAGTGACATATAATTGTAACGTTAATGGGTTTTGATTTCACTTTACCAATTTTGCCCACCTCTCCAAAACAAAACAGGTACACATCCAGCCAAAATTGGGGGTATAATTGAAAATCAAACATAACTATCAATAATCAAATACATATGGCATTCAATGGTGGGCCCTACTAATGTGATTGGAAAATGAATTCTTTGGACAAAAATGACACCCAAACACACGCTAAAGAGGGAATGCTAATGCTCAATTTTTTGTCCTCCATTTCACAGTATAATTGGTTCTACTGCTTTTCATTATCAGGTTATTTCACTATTCATATCATGGAAAGGACGCCTTACTCATAAGCAAGTAAAATATCTATTTCTAGAAACCATCCGGCCTCTTCCACTCTCATTTGCTTCTGTGTTCAATTGCATCTCCGGCTTTCTCTAGCATTTTACGGTTTTATTGTTCTATTCTTCATTTAGCTCGATCGAGCTGAGAAACTTCAGTTCTTGCTAGATTCTTGCTTTTTTATGGATTTGTTTGTTAATTTTTGAAGTTTTACTTAGGGTGCGTTTAATTGCAAGGGTGAAATTTGAGTGGAAAGAAAACGAATTGAAGGGAATTGAATTGTCTAGAATTTGTTTTGGAGGGAATTACAATTAATGATGTTTGATTGATATAATTTTTCATTAAATTCGTTTGGCTTTGTTTTTCATGCAAATTGTTACTTTTTGGGATAAATTTGTTTACAATCTGTATTAAAATTTGTTTGAATTGCCAAAAAGTAAAAAAAAAAAATTTAAAAATTTTTTTTTAATTTTTTTTGTGTTCATTTGGCTTTATTTTTCATGCAAATTATCAATTAAATGGATAAATTTTTTTATCATTGGATTTAGAATATGTTTCCATTGCCAAAAAGTTTTTTAAAAAAAAATGAAAAATCACTTTCTCACCAAAACCATGAGAAAATGAAAGGTGGAAAATGTGTTTTAAATGGTTGTACCTAGAAAATGGGTGGAAATGAATTCCGTGAAAAAGTTATGCAATTAAACACCAAAATTAAGCATAGAAAAAGAATTGGTTTTCCTTTTCCACCTATTTTGATGACTATCAAACATAGCATAGCCTTAAGGCTTTTGCCCTTTTTCTTGTCTAAGATGTGAAAATTTGTTGGGTTACTCTTCATTTCCTTCGATCTACTTCAAAAGCTATAGATCTTGCTCGATGTGTTTTTTTCCCAATTTCTGCTGTCTTCGACTATATTCCAGTTCTGACTGTCGTTTGTACTCTAGTTCTAGCATATTTCCAGCTGGTTTTTGCTCAGTCTGGCTTGATCTAGCTGAAAAACTTCAGTTTTGCTACATTTTCGCTTCTGTGTGGATTTTTCTGTTACTTTCTTCACCTTTATTTAACTTATTTTTGCTTCTCCCTATATGATATGTGAAACTTTTGTTGGGTTATTCATTTGTGCAAACAAGAGTATAATCCCAGTTTGAAAAACTGCAAATAGAACAATATACATTTCATACATTGCGTTTGTGTAATTCTGCTGAAAAACACTGCACTAAATTGGCAGATTCTTTGTCTTGCTTTGAGTGGACCACATTGGTTGAAGCTGGATCATGTATCTCTAATATGAAGTAGAGAAGTTGCACGATTTTTTTATTTTTTTTTTAAATTCTTGAATTGGTGAAAACTCGTTCATTGACAATGATTTTTGATACATTGCATGAAAGTTCAGGGAAAGACTTCTTTACTAGAGAAAATGATCCGTTATTGATATTCATCCTATCAAGATGAGTATATTGGCGTATATGTTCAGTATTTTTGGTAAATATTTAATTTAGTATTGTGTTTTCTATACTATAATATTTTGTATTGTACATGATTTCCCAATTCACTTATATTTTAAAAACTTTGCAGGAAATGTTATTTCGCTAATGGTGTACTTTTGGACCAGTGTGAGAGTCCACATTTTATTTCATCACGTTCTTCTAAAATAAATTAATATTGAAAATTATTTTATTTTTTGCAGGCCAACATTCTACCAAATTTATCAGAAAATCCACTGAAAGATTTCAGTGCATTCCTTACGTTATTAGTTTATTTAGTGCATTATTTTGGATCTATTATGCAGATCTGAAGCCAAAGAGCACTGCCCTTATTACAATAAACTCAGCTGACAGTCTCATACAAATTACATATATTTGTTTGTACAGTTTTTATGCACCAAGAGATATTAGGGTAGGGTATTAATTAAAAGTTAATTAATATCAACTTATAATTTAATTTTTAGTAAAATACTTAAATATATTTTAATTATAACAAATGCGGACGATGACTATGGTTGTTTTGCCAAATATCATTGGCTTCATTTTGGTCATCCTACTTACTCAACTTCTAATGGAGGGCGACCAGCGTACCTATGTTGTTGGTTGGATTTGCATGATGTTTTCTCTGTTAGTCTATGCTGCACCTTTTTGCATCGTGGTAGTTAAATATATTTTCTTTTATGTTGTGATAGTTAATTTATTTATGGCATTCTATTAACATTGATTTTTTACATCAGCGAAAAGTCATTTGAACCAGAAGCATCAAATACATGCCGTTTCTTCTGTCACTTTTCCTCACTATAAGTGCACTGCTGCCGTGTGGTTTTTTTTACGGCATATTGTGCAATGACTTATCTATTTTCGCATAAATACCCATAGAGCATATTTCTACAATTCCAATTGATTTTGAATATGTTCTTTTTGTTAATAGATTCCGAATATGCTTGGCTTCATATGTGGTATACTTCAATTGAAGTTGTATTTCATATACAAGAATGCAAAGGAAAAAGGCGATGAGGAAAGGAACGAAATCAGTGCAATTGAAGAGGACAATATAGATAGTTAGATTGGATTATCAACCATTGATGTAAACTTTAGTTTATTATAAATAAATGATATTTACATTATGAATGTGAAGTTCCACAAATATTTCATTTATATTAATGCACGTTTTTTTTTAACTACGACATTTTTCCAAGCATTAACTTGTAATTATTTCATTTAAGGGGTCAAATGGTTATAATAGGGCGTGTTTTTTTTTTTTTTTGGTCCTTAAATTTGAAGGAGCCTTTTTTTGTTTTTTTAAAAAAAATAAAAATAAAATAAATGATGAGCAATCAAGGGTAGGCGTCATGTCCATAAAAGCTTCTGACCTTTCGGGGGAGAAAAAGAAATTGAGTAATCGAAATCCTCTAGACAAGTAAAGTCTTCGAGTATAGAGTGGGAGATAAATCTCACCCTTATCATGAATATATACACATTGCTTGGGGAGCTAAAGAAACTACTGGTGTTATAACATATACTAGATTTGTGCTCGATGACATTGACCAAGAAACTAAAGAGGAAGCTATTATGGCTCATAGTGAGAGACTTACTACTGACCAAGATTTAATGAATTTTCCAGCTCGATCCAACTGCGAATAATTAAGAACCTTCATGTCTGTGGCGATTTCCATAATGCACTGACAATCATCTCAAGAATTGTTGGTAGGCTAATCATTGCTCAAGAAGCCAACAGATTTCACCATTTTGAAGATGGAAAATGAACTCTCTCTCCCCCTCTCGGTTACTTATTATGTTTCTTTGCTATGATCCTCTTTTACCTTAAAAGAGAGGATGACAAATTATCATTCATGTTGAAATCGAGGTTTCACACACTGTAGCTAGCTGTCTCTTTCCAAAATTAGCAATTAAAATTTTTTAAATATTCAACATTTTTGTCTACGATTTTTAACTAATGGGATATATTAAAAAAGAAAAAGAGGGAACTCCACACGGTGCGGAGTGCAGTGCCTCCAATTTTTGACTTCCAATATATTTAAAAAAGAAAAGAAAAGAAAAGAGGGAACTACTGCACTCCGCACAGTGTGGTGCACTGCTTCGAATTTTTATTTTTTTATTTATTTCTACATCACTTAAAACAGGTTCGTACTGTAAATAAACTGGTTCTCACTGTTACTTTCATAAATTCTTCTCCATTTCATCCACTTGTTCAATCTCTACAGTACAATATATTGGGAATTGTTATTAATTAAAAAAAAATGGTTTTGAGTTCATTGTGAAGAGTCGTATTGGGTTTTTTGCCACTCTTTTCGTACAAATGAATTTAAGCTGAATATTGAGTGCGACCATGCAATTCTCTCTGGTGATTGGTTTGTAATGTTCTATTCCTGAAACTCGTGATCTGAACTTTGATTTCCTACTCTGAAAATTAGTCACCGTAATACCTTTAAACATAAACGAGTTAAGCAGCTCCATCTGACTCCTTCATTATTATTGCAGTTGTCATCATAAGCTCAAAACGACAAGAATTATTGGTTTAATCGAAAACATTGATTCAAATACTGGCGACCTCCAAATCGCAGGTGACTAATAACGCAGACTAAACACAATATATTAATATAGAATAATAGTAGGTTAGTTTCGAAGAATATCTTCATTAAGAAAAGTTCGAGGTCAACAGTCATACTGATGAAGAAGCTTTAAGAAGAAGGTAATCAATTTTTTTTTCTTTCTTTTTAGAGATAGATTAGAGAAATACATATCAAGTCATTTGCATAAATATGCTATGAGTAAAGGAGAAAGGTCTGGCTCAGTAAAATGGAAATAAGAAATCTAATACTATATAAAAATGCAAGACAAAACATTAAGAAACACATATAAATATCAGGTTTATTCGTATATGCTAGAGAGACAAATTGAAATAGGTGACACATGGATATTTGAGCTTGTGGATGATGAATTACCAATGTTTATGATCTACAAAGTATGTCGTACAAATGGAAGCTTCATCCCTACATAAATTGTACCTTTATAGTTGAAGCTTCCATGTGTACTTAATATCAAACTTCTACTATGGTGGACTCTCTTGCAGGTGCAATTGAGTTGGCGGCCTCCAAAACAATAGAGTCGGAACAGTTTTAATCGATGATGAAACAAATGTTCAATATGGAACACCCATCTCAAAAGTTGTGAGTTGCATGCTACTGGGTATTATGCAAATCGGTACCCATATTCATTATATCGAGATCCGACCAAGATAGGAAGGAAAATTGGGGTGCGCTACTGGGACCTCTGCGAAGATCCTCACAGAGCCCAGTAGGCCAACCAAATAATGAGAGAATCTATTTGTTAAAAGGACCATGTGAGGGAAGTGGTGGGGTCGGGTCATCCAAAATGTCAACCAAAGTGGTGAAGTAGCATTATTCTTGTTAAAAATGTAGTTATGTTCTCCACAACTAAAATTGGCCACCTATTTGTTTTTCAAGTTTTGATTTTTATATCATCTATGCGAATATTAATATAATACAGATATCTCTCTGTGTGTATATGTGTAGTAGAATTTATAAGTGATCATAGATTGTATTGTTTACAAATCCTGGGTGAAGTTTTGAAGGCTAGATTATGCTTGTTAGAATACTACTGATTATTGATGAATAAATTGAGTTCCTTAAAAGTTTTGATCTGGTTTTGGTTAGCTATTTTGGATAGATGGGGGTTGAGGAATTGTTTTTTATTATAGATTTTGCTGTTTACGATTTTTGAAGAAGTTTTGAGCTTTCCAGTCAAAATGAAGGCTACAACAGGTTGTTCAATAGTACTACTATATGGGTAATTCGAGATTGAAATGTTTGCATTTTGAAAACCTTGGTCTTGGTTTATGTTAACTATTGGTGATTGATTGGAAATTTCTTTTTGATTTTCTATTTTGATTAATAGGAGTTGAATAGTGTTGTCTGAATAGTGATTAATGTTTTCATTGGTTTGCAGCTAGAGAGTCTTCCTTCTATGATTGTTGGGGTTTGGTCAAACGATAGCAATCGTAGCTGGAAGTGGCAACTAAATTTCGTAAATTGCTTTCAATAGGTGTGACATGTGGTATCATTTTACTCGTACTTTTTTCTTCAATGATTTCATGACGACCACTTAATAAGAGGGTGTTTAAGCCACATTATTTTGATAAGAATGCATTTTTGAATAGTGTATTGATTGAAAATATGTGGTTAAAAAATAAGAAAAAATTTTGAATTTGCGTGTAATATTATTTTATTGAAGAATATGTGGTTAAAATGATGTCAAGTCATTGTTTAAGAATGTATTTTTTTTTTTTTTAAATAATGTGGCTCAAACAAGCCCTAAGTCTCTCTGCATGCTCAATAAAGGAAATTCCATCACGGTATAGCTATAGCTAACAATAAGTTGGCAATGTAAATCACGAGAATCCAATAAAATTAATGCACTAACATTGCTTTCAAAATGTTGTTGCACAGGCAAAAACTAGTAAGATTAAAAGAGTATAAACATAAAGTCTCTATTTCTTGAACAAAGTCATGTTCTCACTTCTCATTAAAAGTAACGGTAAAAAAGGTACAATCTTTTGTAGTTTTTCCTGCTCATTTCTAGGAAGAATACAAGATCTACGTGACCCAATTTTTCTATAATTTGTGGTTCAACATTGATAAAAAAAGTTGTGCACAACATACACAATTCCCGCGATTCCTCTTACTTACTGGCATCAGTCCAATAAAACCCAATAGATAGGAGCACATTAATTTCAGGCCCAGTCTTTTCTTCTCTTCAAATCAGAGGGAAAAGGAGGGTTTATTTTGGAAAAATAAAACCCATCTGCTTTTACAAGCCAATAGCATTGATTATGATCGGGTTTAGGATCACGTATTTCACAATCTGTTGGGTTTTTAAAAACATCAAAAGCAATTTGCTTTGAGCCCCACCAGAAGTGACAAAAGAACAAAGTTTGACCAAAAAGTCTTTCGTAGAAATGCCAATGAAAATCTTCATTTCTACGTAAAATACGTTTACCCAACTCGTCGTCTTTAGAAGCACAATGAACCCATAAGGGGTTGGGACTATCTGGAAGCCCATTCACGACATGGACATTATATCCATTAGATAAGTGAAAAGGACGAAAACTAAAAGCACGCAGTTCTTGAGCAAAGTGAAATAACACAATAATAAATAAGAAGAAAATGATCTTCATTTGGAGGAAATCCAGAAATTGTTTATGGTACTCTTTCTGATTGCTCATTTTTGCCTATTTATATACTGCCATATAAAAGCTTTGTTGCTAAATCACCATCTGGAAGAGCAGATAATCAAATTGCAATCTACAAAATCAGATCGCTTATTCTATAATCTTAATTTGATTGTCTAAATATTATCTCTGGAAACACACAAATTGGGAAAATTTTGTATTGTAATATAGCAGAAAAGATACAATCCCTTCTATATATAAATATATATTACGTTTCGTATCGCCTTTTAGGGGTCGTATGAATTTTAAAAATTCATTTCAGGCATTCATTAAAATCCAGGTAACCTCAATTTGATTTTGAATTAGATTCTTTATAAATGCATTGTAATTTAGGTGTTCACAACTTAGATTTTAATAGATTTTATAGAAATTAGATATCCTCAATAATCAACGAATTTCGAAGGATTTCCTTAATTTGATAGATTTCAATAGATTTGGAACTTTAAGTATTCAAGTGCGATTGTTGTAATATTCTATCTAGAAAGACACAAACTTGGATAATCTATATATGTATTTCATTATGAAACTTAGCCCCTGTTTAGTTGGAATTAAAATCTAGATTTTAATCTAAAGGGGTATCTTCAAATGAGTTTTGGATGGATTTTGAAAGAATATAAGTTCTAATGAATTTCTTGGATTTGAATAAATTTTCAAAAAATTCATAAGAATCTTATTAAAATAATGAAATTTACGGGGTATCCTCTACTGATATTTTGATGGATTTTTTTTTTTTTTTTTCTAAATTCAGTTGTCCCAACTGAGATTTTAAAGAATTTAATGAAATCCATTAATCAAATTTTAGTAAATTTCAATGAAATCATTTAAAATCTTGGTATGCACTCATTGACTTGTAAGGTTTTCAATAATAGTAAGATTTTAAAATTTTGGATAAATTTCAAGTTTAAAAATACATATAACAAATTCTTTTGAAATTTTACATTTTTTAATGAGATTCTCATGGATTTTGTACATATCTATTTTGGTCCGAGAAATTTATTAAAATTTACAATCTTTTAAAATCCATCAAAATCTTATTTTTAAACTTGAAATTCATCCAAATAATTAAAAATGTGAGTCCTAAATAATTTTTAATGTGAGATAAATTTTTTCTCATTACTAACGTCTTGATACCTGTTTAATCCACCACAGGCACTTGAATAGCATGAATTCTTTTTCTTTAGAACTTTTAAATGTTTTTACATTATAAGGCAAGATATATACTCATTCTTTGACTCATTATTATTATTATTATACGTTCAAAAACTTTTATATTCATATAACTTAATTGTACAAAATGTGACTTGAAAACGATATTACATTTCTTACATATAGTTGTCGTTACAAAAAAAAAAACCACTTTAAACAAAATGGAGGAAATTTCATGTTGGGGTCGAAGCCGAAAAGACTTGGATCAACGTGATAAAGTTGGCCAAATAAAGTTCTGACCAACTAGACACACAAGGGGCAAACCAGACGCGAGCTGCCCAACTGGACACACTCTACTAAACATCCGATAGAGTACTTTTGTCCATCCAAACGCGCACAACCGAAAGTCCAAGAGGGTTGTCTAGTACGACCTGTTTTCAAGCGATTTTATTATTTTTTACTAGAATTCTAATTCCTTTCCATATTTTGTAATATTTATTTCATTCTTGACATTTTTTACTAGGTTTAGGGGTCTAGTATAAATACTTAACTCTTTTGTTACATTAAAAACTTGACATTGAACAACAAATCGAACTTCCAAGATTTAATTCTTGTGGTGTTCAAACATCGGATCGTGGGTTCTTCATTGAGGGTTGTCTGGTACGACCTGTTTTCAAGCGATTTTATTATTTTTTTATTAGAATTCTAATTCCTTTCCATATTTTGTAATATTTATTTCATTCTTGACGTTTTTTACTAGGTTTAGGGGTCTAGTATAAATACTTAACTCTTTTGTTACATTAAAAACTTGACATTGAACAACAAATCGAACTTCCAAGATTTAATTCTTGTGGTGTTCAAACATCGGATCGTGGGTTCTTCATTGTGTACTCAAGGGGTTCAACACATCTTTGTTATCGTTGAGTTTTTACTTCGCTTCGTCGGGTTCAAGTCCAAAATCGGGTTATCAATTTGCGTTCTTGAGTTCCGTATCAATCTAGTTGTGAGTTTCGTAGTCATCGTTGCTACTCTCTTTCTCTCTTTGTTACTTATTATGTTTCTTTGCTATGGTGAGATTAAAAGAAAAGGACATTAATTTTATAATAAAGCTAAAGCTGTGATCTTATTCATAATAAATCTAAAGCCGAAAGTTTATTTTCATATCTCACATAGTTAACAATAGATAGGAGGACATTAATTTCAACCCCAGTCATTTCTTTTCTTCAAATCAGAGGGAGAAGGAGGGCTTATTTTGGAAAAATAAAACCCATCTTCTTTTACAAGCCAATAGCATTGATTATGATCGCGTTTAGGAATACCTCTTTCACAATCTGTTGGGTTTTTAAAAACATCAAAAGCAATTTGCTTTGAGCCCCACCAGAAGTGACAGAAGTACAAAGTTTGACCAAAAAGTCCTTCGAAGAAATGCCAATGAAAATCTTCATTTATACGTAAAATACGTTTACCCAACTCGTCGTCTTTAGAAGCACAATGAACCCATAATGGGTTGGGACTATCTGGAAGCCCATTCACGACATGGACATCATATCCATTAGATAAGTGAAAAGGACTTAAACTAAAAGCACGCAGTTCTTGAGCAAGGTGAAATAATAAATAAGAAGAAAATGATCTTCATTTTGAGGAAATCCAGAAATTGTTTATGGTACTCTTTCTGATTGCTCATTTTTGCCTATTTATATACTGCCATATAAAAGCTTTGTTGCTAAATCACCATCTGGCAGAGCAGATAATCAAATTGCAATCGACAACATAAGATCGCTTATTCTATAATCTTAATTTGATTGTCTAAATATTATCTCTGGAAACACACAAATTGGGAAAATTTTGTATTGTAATATAGCAGAAAAGATACAATCCCTTCTATATATAAATACATATTACGTTTCGTATCGCCTTTTAGGGGTCGTATGAATTTTAAAAATTCATTTCAGGCATTCATTAAAATCCAGGTATCCTCAATTTGATTTTGAATTGGATTCTTTATAAATGCATTGTAATTTAGGTGTTCACAACTTAGATTTTAATAGATTTTATAGAAATTAGATATCCTCAATAATCAACGAATTTCGAAGGATTTCCTTAATTTTATAGATTTCAATAGATTTGGAACTTTTAAGTATTCAATTGCGATTGTTGTAATATTCTATCTAGAAAGACACAAACTAGGATAATAATCTATATATATATATATATATATATATATATATATATATATATATATATATCATTATGAAACTTAGCCCCTGTTTAGTTGGAATTAAAATCTAGATTTTAATCCAAAGGGGTATCTTCAAATGAGTTTTGGATGGATTTTGAAAGAATATAAGTTCTAATGAATTTCTTGGATTTGATTAAATTTTCACAAAATTCATAAGAATCTCATTAAAATAATGAAATTTACGGGGTATCCTCTACTGATATTTTGACGGATTTTTATTTATTTTTTTTCTAAGTTCAGTTGTCCCAACTGAGATTTTAAAGAATTTAATGAAATCCATTAATCAAATTTTAGTAAATTTCAATGAAATCATTTAAAATCTTGGTATACACTCATTGACTTGTAAGGTTTTCAATAATAGTAAGATTTTAAAATTTTGGATAAATTTCAAGTTTAAAAACACATATAACAAATTCCTTTGAAATTTTACATTTTTTAATGAGATTCTCATGGATTTTTTACATATCTATTTAGGTCCGAGAAATTTATTAAAATTTACAATCTTTTAAAATCCATCAAAATCTTATTTTTAAACTTGAAATTCATCCAAATAATTAAAAACGTGAGTCCTAAATAATTTTTAATGTGAGATAAAAAAATTTCTCATTACTAACGTCTTGATACCTGTTTAATCCACCACAGGCACTTGAATAGCATGAATTCTTTTTCTTTAGAACTTTTAAATGTTTTTACATTATAAGGCAAGATACTCATTCTTTGACTCATTATTATTATTATACGTTCAAAAAATTTTATATTCATATAACTTAATTGTACAGAATGTGACTTGAAAACGATATTACATTTCTTACATATAGTTGTCGTTACAAAAAAAACCACTTCAAACAAAAACATAAAATGATTTTAAAGAAAGTAGTATAGTAGTTCTATAAAAGCTATGATTGAAAACTGACATGAACATTGAAAAAGAAAAGATAAAGGATCGAGGGTGAAAAAATGTGTTAAACACTAACTTCAAATTTGTTAAACCACACCCCTAAACTTTACAAATTCATTTACTAATGCACAAATCACATATTCGATCTTTCGTCCCCGAATTCTACAAGTAATCAATGATACGATGCTAGAAGTTATGATTGTAAGAGCTACAGTGTTGAGCAAAGTTGCAATCATAATTAACAAATGTAACTGGCACTACTAGCAAAAAAATCCGTTTTCTTCTATCTATTCTATAATACATCAAACAGTAACTAATGCAAAAGCCAAGTATATACTCCAAATCTAAAACAAATACTGTAATAAATATTTCGATTACATCTATACTGCAACTGCAATTATACTGTGTTCAAATAATTTACGTCATCTGCAAGTGTCAAACATCTCATGATACCAATGATATTCATAATTTCATATCCCAAGTTATATAAACAAAATCCATATGTTTTACATCCCTTCTTAGGGAAATAACATTTGCTATATTGTAGACTTAAACCTCAAAACAATGCCCAATGACCCCAAGATTGTTATTTGCTTCAGGCCACAAGTTGGTCAAAAGGCCAACCCTACGGCCAGGGAGAGGTTGGTCAAATTTGTTCGACAAGTTTTTCAACACTGGATACCGAATTTACACATTGAATATCGGATTTATAGTTTGTATACCGTATTTACAGCATACCGGATTGGCGCATACCGTATATGCAGCTAACCGGATTTGCGCGTGCCGTATCTGCCACTTAGATACTGTATATGCAACTTACTGTATTTGCAATAAGCTTAGATACCGTATATGCATATACCGGTTCTGTTCATACCGTATATGCAATAAATTTAAAAACCGTATTTGCACATACTTATTTGAACATATCGTATATGCAATGAATTTAAACACTGGATTTTCACGTACCCTTTTTGCATATAACTTTGAATACAACAGATTCAATTATATATAACAGATTTAATAATCTAGCAGATTCAATAATTTGTCAAATTACAGTCAAATATAACAAATAATTTAAGTAAAACTACAAATTTAAATCTACAGAATAAGTAATAAAATTGTGAGTTAAAATGCAAAATGTCAATATGCAAAAACGAGTAATAAAACAAATAATTGCATAATGATTTGAAAACGCCAAGAACTCGCGGAATGATTTGAAAACGCCGGGAAAGTTCAAAATCAAGTTGTAGACGATAAGATCTCGACCCGCAAATTATTGAACAAAACAACCAAATAAAAACGAAGTTTGAAAGACCTCTTGATTACAAAACTAACGAACCTCGATTTGCGAACGCCACAAAGGGTGTCTAATCCTTTGATAAGTTATAGATTTGAACGCCACAAATATATCAAAATATTTGATAAGTTCGAAAGTTCATTAAAGAACC
This sequence comes from Osmanthus fragrans, assembly GCA_019395295.1. Classification (NCBI taxonomy): domain Eukaryota; kingdom Viridiplantae; phylum Streptophyta; class Magnoliopsida; order Lamiales; family Oleaceae; genus Osmanthus; species Osmanthus fragrans. Next base: position 28,240,624 of record CM033352.1, on the reverse strand, counting down.
ATGGAGAAAAAAAATCTTAGTTTTTATAATGTCAAAAGTCTTCTCTTTACAATGAAAAATAAACATATTTATACTAAAGCAATAAACCCTAATAAATATGGAAAATACGATATCAAAGAGTCCTAAAATAACAAATTTGCCAAAAATAAGAATTATAGCCAAAATAAAATATTTTATGAAAAATGACAGTTTCTTCTAATTATGGCATGTGCCAGATCATATCACTTCTTCCAAACTTATCACCTTTAATTTTCATTCCCCGTATTGCAGCATCAATCCACGCATCTTGATCACTATCACCACAATATACATATGTATCACACATTTTAATCCTAGGCTCCAACTTATTCAACGTACACCTCATATCCTCCGACATCCTTTCCATTCGATCCATCCTATTATTCATTTTGACTCAAGGACTTGAATTGGACAACTTTGATTGAACTTCATAAATTCAAGAAAGTGGTTCTTGAATTGGAGTTTGGATTTTTATTTATTTATTTATTTATTTTTTATAGATTCAAGAATGTGGTTCTTGAATTGGATTGGATTGAACACAAAGTGATTTTGGATTTAGAAAAAATGGTAGAATATTGGACAGTTTTCAAGAACAATTTTTTTAAAAAATTTCCGGACGTGAAAAGTACCTGTGACCAGTAATTTTTTTTTTTTTTTTACAAACTCGAAAATTTGACTATGAGAACGGCAAAGAAAACGGAAGTTGATTTGGATTCAAATTGAGCACAAAAATAACTTTCGAATTTTTTTTGGATTTTTTTTTCAAAGACTCTAAAACTGTTACTGGACACAAGAACACAAAGAATAATGAAGGAAAGAAAAAAACACAAGACTCAAAGCAATAAAAAATATAACCTTGATCTTGGGGCTTAAGCTCTGATACCACCTGATGCGAACCTGGTTAACACGAACACTATCGAACCCACAGGAGAATGAATCGGATCCCAAGAACGTCTAAATACGACCAAAGTTTAGGAGTTAACCTCTAAACGTTGAACCAAGCAACCGAAGGTATATTAAACCAACGACCTCTTAATCACAAAGCCTCGAAATTTTACCCTAATAGTTTTGAATTTTGAATCCAACAAGATGAAATAAGTAACCCAAAGATAACGACGATGCAATGAACTCCTTGCTTAAAAATTGAAGAACCCACAACCCGATGTTTTGAATGCCACAAAAAATTCCTCATCTTTGATAAGTTCGGTAAGGAGTGTCCATGGAAAAACAAAGGAGAAAAGCAAAGCTTTAATTTAATTCATATCAAAAAGTTCCAATACAATGAGAATAAAATTCCTATTTATACTAAACCTAAGAAATATGGAAATAACGAATATTAAGGGTCCTAGAATATAGAAATTACAAAAAATAAGAATTATAGTCAAAATAAACAATCTCGCCAAAAATCTGGAAATTCGGCTTCAGTTTTGTTCTAAGCGGTCGCTTGGTTTCCAGTTTTGCTGCCTTGAATTCTCGATAAGGGGTTGGGCGATCGCTTGCCTATTTCTTCTAAGCGGTCGCTTAGAAGTCTGTTTGACTTCCTCACTCGGCTGCTTCTAACACATTGATTCAATCCTTTTCCGGCCTCGACCCAAACATGAAACTTGTTCTTTGACTTGTCGTCTTCAACATTATGGACTCCAAAGTTTGGCCAAGTGATTGCCTATCCCGGATCACATCATGCATGCTACTGGGTATTATGCAAATCGGTACCCATATTCATTATATCGAGATCCGACCCAGATAGGAAGGAAAATTGGGGTGCGCTACTGGGACCTCTGCGAAGATCCTCACAGAGACCCCAGTAGGCCGACCAAATAATGAGGGAATCTATTTGTTAAAAATGTAGTTATGTTCTCCACAACTAAAAATTGGCCACCTATTTGTTTTTCAAGTTTTGATTTTTATATCATCTATGCGAGTATTAATATAATACAGATATCTCTCTGTGTGTATATGTGTAGTAGAATTTATAAGTGATCATAGATTGTATTGTTTACAAATCCTGGGTGAAGTTTTGAAGGCTAGATTATGCTTGTTAGAATACTACTGATTATTGATGAATAAATTGAGTTCCTTAAAAGTTTTGATCTGGTCTAAGTTAGCTATTTTGGATAGATGGGGGTTGAGGAATTGTTTTTTATTATAGATTTTGCTGTATACAATTTGTGAAGAAGTTTTGAGCTTTCCAGTCAAAATGAAGGCTACAACAGGTTGTTCAATAGTACTACTATATGGGTAATTCGAGATTGAAATGTTTGCATTTTGAAAACCTTGGTCTTGGTTTATGTTAACTATTGGTGATTGATTGGAAATTTCTTTTTGATTTTCTATTTTGATTAATAGGAGTTGAATAGTGTTGTCTGAATAGTGATTAATGTTTTCATTGGTTTGCAGCTAGAGAGTCTTCCTTTTATGATTGTCGGGGTTTGGCCAAACGATAGCAATTTCTAGCTGAAAGTGGCAACTAAATTTCGTAAATTGCTTTCAATAGGTGTGACATGTGGTATCATTTTACTCGTACTTTTTTCTTCAATGATTTCATGACGACCACTTAATAAGAGGGTGTTTAAGCCACATTATTTTGATAAGAATGCATTTTTGAATAGTGTATTGATTGAAAATATGTGGTTAAAAAATAAGGAAAAATTTTGAATTTGCGTGTAATATTATTTTATTGAATAATATGTGGTTAAAATGATGTCAAGTCATTGTTTAAGAATGTATTTTTTTTTTTTTTTTTAAATAATGTGGCTCAAACAAGCCCTAAGTCTCTCTGCATGCTCAATAAAGGAAATTCCATCACGGTATAGCCATAGCTAACAATAAGTTGGCAATGTAAATCACGAGAATCCAATAAAATTAATGCACTAACATTGCTTTCAAAATGTCGTTGCACAGGCAAAAATTAGTAAGATTAAAAGAGTATAAACATAAAGTCTCTATTTCTTGAACAAAGTCATGTTCTCACTTCTCATTAAAAGTAACGGTAAAAAAGGTACAATCTTTTGTAGTTTTTCCTGCTCATTTCTAGGAAGAATACAAGATCTACGTGACCCAATTTTTCTATAATTTGTTGATTAACATTGATAAAATAAGTTGTGCACAACATACACAATTCCCGCGATTCCTCTTACTTACTGGCATCAATCCAATAAAACCCAATAGATAGGAGCACATTAATTTCAGGCCCAGTCTTTTCTTTTCTTCAAATCAGAGGGAAAAGGAGGGTTTACTTTGGAAAAATAAAACCCATCTGCTTTTACAAGCCAATAGCATTGATTATGATCGGGTTTAGGATCACGTATTTCACAATCTGTTGGGTTTTTAAAAACATCAAAAGCAATTTGCTTTGAGCCCCACCAGAAGTGACAGAAGAACAAAGTTCGACCAAAAAGACTTTTGTAGAAATGCCAATGAAAATCTTCATTTCTACGTAAAATACGTTTACCCAACTCGTCGTCTTTAGAAGCACAATGAACCCATAAGGGGTTGGGACTATCTGGAAGCCCATTCACGACATGGACATTATATCCACTAGATAAGTGAAAAGGACTTAAACTAAAAGCACGCTGTTCTTGAGCAAGGTGAAATAACACAATAATAAATAAGAAGAAAATGATCTTCATTTTGAGGAAATCCAGAAATTGTTTATGGTACTCTTTCTGATTGCTCATTTTTGCCTATTTATATACTGCCATATAAAAGCTTTGTTGCTAAATCACCATCTGGCAGAGCAGATAATCAAATTGCGATCGACAAAATCAGATCGCTTATTCTATAATCTTAATTTGATTGTCTAAATATTATCTCTGGAAACACACAAATTGGGAAAATTTTGTATTGTAATATAGCAGAAAAGATACAATCCCTTCTATATATAAAATATATATTACGTTTCGTATCGCCTTTTAGGGGTCGTATGAATTTTAAAAATTCATTTCAGGCATTCATTAAAATCCAGGTAACCTCAATTTGATTTTGAATTAGATTCTTTATAAATGCATTGTAATTTAGGTGTTCACAACTTAGATTTTATAGAAATTAGATATCCTCAATAATCAACGAATTTCGAAGGATTTCCTTAATTTGATAGATTTCAATAGATTTGGAATTTTAAGTATTCAAGTGCGATTGTTGTAATATTCTATCTAGAAAGACCCAAACTTGGATAATTTATATATGTATTTCATTATGAAACTTAGCCCCTGTTTAGTTGGAATTAAAATCTAGATTTTAATCTAAAAGGATATCTTCAAATGAGTTTTGGATGGATTTTGAAAGAATATAAGTTCTAATGAATTTCTTGGATTTGAATAAATTTTCACAAAATTCATACGAATCTCATTAAAATAATGAAATTTACGGGGTATCCTCTACTGATATTTTGACGGATTTTAATTTTTTTTTTCTAAATTCAGTTGTCCCTACTGAGATTTTAAAGAATTTAATGAAATCCATTAATGAAATTTTAGTAAATTTCAATGAAATCATTTAAAATCTTGGTATGCACTCATTGACTTGTAAGGTTTTCAATAATAGTAAGATTTTAAAATTTTGGATAAATTTCAAGTTTAAAAATACATATAACAAATTCTTTTGAAATTTTACATTTTTTAATGAGATTCTCATGGATTTTGTACATATCTATTTAGGTCCGAGAAATTTATTAAAATTTACAATCTTTTAAAATCCATCAAAATCTTATTTTTAAACTTGAAATTCATCCAAATAATTAAAAATGTGAGTCCTAAATAATTTTTAATGTGAGATAAATTTTTTCTCATTACTAACGTCTTGATACCTGTTTAATCCACTGCAGGCACTTGAATAGCATGAATTCTTTTTCTTTAGAACTTTTAAATGTTTTTACATTATAGGGCAAGATATATACTCATTCTTTGACTCATTATTATTATTATACGTTCAAAAACTTTTATATTCATATAACTTAATTGTACAAAATGTGACTTGAAAACGATATTACATTTCTTACATATAGTTGTCGTTACAAAAAAAATCACTTTAAACAAAATGGAGCAAGTTTCATGTTGGGGTCGAAATCGAAAAGACTTGGATCAACGTGATAAAGTTGGCCAAAGAAAGTTCTGACCAACTGGACGCACAGGGGGCAAACCAGACGCGAGCTGCCCAATCGGACACACTCTACCAGACGTCCGGTAGAGTACTTCTGTCCATCCAGACGCGCACAACCGAACGTCCGAAAAGGTTGTCCGATACGACTTGTTTTCAAGCGATTTTATTCTTTTTTACTAGAATTCTAATTCCTTTCCATATTTTGTAATATTTATTTCATTATGGACGTTTTTTACTAGGTTTAGGGGTCAAGTATAAATACTTAACTCTTTTGTTACATTAAAAACTTGACATTAAACAACAAATCGAACTTTCAAGATTTAATTCTTGTGGTGTTCAAATATCGGATCGTGGGTTCTTCATTGTGTACTCAAGGGGTTCAACGCATCTTTGTTATCGTTGAGTTTTTTTACTTCGCTTCGTCGGGTTCAAGTCCAAAACCGGGTTATCAATTTGCGTTCTTGAGTTCCGCATCAATCTAGTTGTGAGTTTCGTAGTCACCGTTGCTACTCTCTTTCTCTCTTTGTTACTTATTATGTTTCTTTGCTATGGTGAGATTAAAAGAAAAGGACATTAATTTTATAATAAAGCTAAAGCTGTGATCTTATTCATAATAAATCTAAAGCCGAAAGTTTATTTTCATATCTCACATAGTTAACAATAGATAGGAGGACATTAATTTCAACCCCAGACATTTCTTTTCTTCAAATCAGAGGGAGAAGGTGGGCTTATTTTTGGAAAAATAAAACCCATCTTCTTTTACAAGCCAATAGCATTGATTATGATCGGGTTTAGGATCACGTATTTCACAATCTGTTGGGTTTTTAAAAACATCAAAAGCAATTTGCTTTGAGCCCCACCAGAAGTGACAGAAGAACAAAGTTCGACCAAAAAGACTTTTGTAGAAATGCCAATGAAAATCTTCATTTCTACGTAAAATACGTTTACCCAACTCGTCGTCTTTAGAAGCACAATGAACCCATAAGGGGTTGGGACTATCTGGAAGCCCATTCACGACATGGACATTATATCCACTAGATAAGTGAAAAGGACTTAAACTAAAAGCACGCTGTTCTTGAGCAAGGTGAAATAACACAATAATAAATAAGAAGAAAATGATCTTCATTTTGAGGAAATCCAGAAATTGTTTATGGTACTCTTTCTGATTGCTCATTTTTGCCTATTTATATACTGCCATATAAAAGCTTTGTTGCTAAATCACCATCTGGCAGAGCAGATAATCAAATTGCGATCGACAAAATCAGATCGCTTATTCTATAATCTTAATTTGATTGTCTAAATATTATCTCTGGAAACACACAAATTGGGAAAATTTTGTATTGTAATATAGCAGAAAAGATACAATCCCTTCTATATATAAATATATATATTACGTTTCGTATCGCCTTTTAGGGGTCGTATGAATTTTAAAAATTCATTTCAGGCATTCATTAAAATCCAGGTAACCTCAATTTGATTTTGAATTAGATTCTTTATAAATGCATTGTAATTTAGGTGTTCACAACTTAGATTTTATAGAAATTAGATATCCTCAATAATCAACGAATTTCGAAGGATTTCCTTAATTTGATAGATTTCAATAGATTTGGAATTTTAAGTATTCAAGTGCGATTGTTGTAATATTCTATCTAGAAAGACCCAAACTTGGATAATTTATATATGTATTTCATTATGAAACTTAGCCCCTGTTTAGTTGGAATTAAAATCTAGATTTTAATCTAAAAGGATATCTTCAAATGAGTTTTGGATGGATTTTGAAAGAATATAAGTTCTAATGAATTTCTTGGATTTGAATAAATTTTCACAAAATTCATACGAATCTCATTAAAATAATGAAATTTACGGGGTATCCTCTACTGATATTTTGACGGATTTTAATTTTTTTTTTTTTCTAAATTCAGTTGTCCCTACTGAGATTTTAAAGAATTTAATGAAATCCATTAATGAAATTTTAGTAAATTTCAATGAAATCATTTAAAATCTTGGTATGCACTCATTGACTTGTAAGGTTTTCAATAATAGTAAGATTTTAAAATTTTGGATAAATTTCAAGTTTAAAAATACATATAACAAATTCTTTTGAAATTTTACATTTTTTAATGAGATTCTCATGGATTTTGTACATATCTATTTAGGTCCGAGAAATTTATTAAAATTTACAATCTTTTAAAATCCATCAAAATCTTATTTTTAAATTTGAAATTCATCCAAATAATTAAAAATGTGAGTCCTAAATAATTTTTAATGTGAGATAAATTTTTTCTCATTACTAACGTCTTGATACCTGTTTAATCCACTGCAGGCACTTGAATAGCATGAATTCTTTTTCTTTAGAACTTTTAAATGTTTTTACATTATAGGGCAAGATATATACTCATTCTTTGACTCATTATTATTATTATACGTTCAAAAAACTTTTATATTCATATAACTTAATTGTACAAAATGTGACTTGAAAACGATATTACATTTCTTACATATAGTTGTCGTTACAAAAAAAATCACTTTAAACAAAATGGAGCAAGTTTCATGTTGGGGTCGAAATCGAAAAGACTTGGATCAACGTGATAAAGTTGGCCAAAGAAAGTTCTGACCAACTGGACGCACAGGGGGCAAACCAGACGCGAGCTGCCCAATCGGACACACTCTACCAGACGTCCGGTAGAGTACTTCTGTCCATCCAGACGCGCACAACCGAACGTCCGAAAAGGTTGTCCGATACGACTTGTTTTCAAGCGATTTTATTCTTTTTTACTAGAATTCTAATTCCTTTCCATATTTTGTAATATTTATTTCATTATGGACGTTTTTTACTAGGTTTAGGGGTCAAGTATAAATACTTAACTCTTTTGTTACATTAAAAACTTGACATTAAACAACAAATCGAACTTTCAAGATTTAATTCTTGTGGTGTTCAAATATCGGATCGTGGGTTCTTCATTGTGTACTCAAGGGGTTCAACGCATCTTTGTTATCGTTGAGTTTTTTACTTCGCTTCGTCGGGTTCAAGTCCAAAACCGGGTTATCAATTTGCGTTCTTGAGTTCCGCATCAATCTAGTTGTGAGTTTCGTAGTCACCGTTGCTACTCTCTTTCTCTCTTTGTTACTTATTATGTTTCTTTGCTATGGTGAGATTAAAAGAAAAGGACATTAATTTTATAATAAAGCTAAAGCTGTGATCTTATTCATAATAAATCTAAAGCCGAAAGTTTATTTTCATATCTCACATAGTTAACAATAGATAGGAGGACATTAATTTCAACCCCAGACATTTCTTTTCTTCAAATCAGAGGGAGAAGGTGGGCTTATTTTGGAAAAATAAAACCCATCTTCTTTTACAAGCCAATAGCATTGATTATGATCGGGTTTAGGATCACGTATTTCACAATCTGTTGGGTTTTTAAAAACATCAAAAGCAATTTGCTTTGAGCCCCACCAGAAGTGACAGAAGAACAAAGTTCGACCAAAAAGACTTTTGTAGAAATGCCAATGAAAATCTTCATTTCTACGTAAAATACGTTTACCCAACTCGTCGTCTTTAGAAGCACAATGAACCCATAAGGGGTTGGGACTATCTGGAAGCCCATTCACGACATGGACATTATATCCACTAGATAAGTGAAAAGGACTTAAACTAAAAGCACGCTGTTCTTGAGCAAGGTGAAATAACACAATAATAAATAAGAAGAAAATGATCTTCATTTTGAGGAAATCCAGAAATTGTTTATGGTACTCTTTCTGATTGCTCATTTTTGCCTATTTATATACTGCCATATAAAAGCTTTGTTGCTAAATCACCATCTGGCAGAGCAGATAATCAAATTGCGATCGACAAAATCAGATCGCTTATTCTATAATCTTAATTTGATTGTCTAAATATTATCTCTGGAAACACACAAATTGGGAAAATTTTGTATTGTAATATAGCAGAAAAGATACAATCCCTTCTATATATATAAATATATATTACGTTTCGTATCGCCTTTTAGGGGTCGTATGAATTTTAAAAATTCATTTCAGGCATTCATTAAAATCCAGGTAACCTCAATTTGATTTTGAATTAGATTCTTTATAAATGCATTGTAATTTAGGTGTTCACAACTTAGATTTTATAGAAATTAGATATCCTCAATAATCAACGAATTTCGAAGGATTTCCTTAATTTGATAGATTTCAATAGATTTGGAATTTTAAGTATTCAAGTGCGATTGTTGTAATATTCTATCTAGAAAGACCCAAACTTGGATAATTTATATATGTATTTCATTATGAAACTTAGCCCCTGTTTAGTTGGAATTAAAATCTAGATTTTAATCTAAAAGGATATCTTCAAATGAGTTTTGGATGGATTTTGAAAGAATATAAGTTCTAATGAATTTCTTGGATTTGAATAAATTTTCACAAAATTCATACGAATCTCATTAAAATAATGAAATTTACGGGGTATCCTCTACTGATATTTTGACGGATTTTAATTTTTTTTTTCTAAATTCAGTTGTCCCTACTGAGATTTTAAAGAATTTAATGAAATCCATTAATGAATTTTTTAGTAAATTTCAATGAAATCATTTAAAATCTTGGTATGCACTCATTGACTTGTAAGGTTTTCAATAATAGTAAGATTTTAAAATTTTGGATAAATTTCAAGTTTTAAAAATACATATAACAAATTCTTTTGAAATTTTACATTTTTTAATGAGATTCTCATGGATTTTGTACATATCTATTTAGGTCCGAGAAATTTATTAAAATTTACAATCTTTTAAAATCCATCAAAATCTTATTTTTAAACTTGAAATTCATCCAAATAATTAAAAATGTGAGTCCTAAATAATTTTTAATGTGAGATAAATTTTTTCTCATTACTAACGTCTTGATACCTGTTTAATCCACTGCAGGCACTTGAATAGCATGAATTCTTTTTCTTTAGAACTTTTAAATGTTTTTACAGTATAGGGCAAGATATATACTCATTCTTTGACTCATTATTATTATTATACGTTCAAAAACTTTTATATTCATATAACTTAATTGTACAAAATGTGACTTGAAAACGATATTACATTTCTTACATATAGTTGTCGTTACAAAAAAAATCACTTTAAACAAAATGGAGCAAGTTTCATGTTGGGGTCGAAATCGAAAAGACTTGGATCAACGTGATAAAGTTGGCCAAAGAAAGTTCTGACCAACTGGACGCACAGGGGGGCAAACCAGACGCGAGCTGCCCAATCGGACACACTCTACCAGACGTCCGGTAGAGTACTTCTGTCCATCCAGACGCGCACAACCGAACGTCCGAAAAGGTTGTCCGATACGACTTGTTTTCAAGCGATTTTATTCTTTTTTACTAGAATTCTAATTCCTTTCCATATTTTGTAATATTTATTTCATTATGGACGTTTTTTACTAGGTTTAGGGGTCAAGTATAAATACTTAACTCTTTTGTTACATTAAAAACTTGACATTAAACAACAAATCGAACTTTCAAGATTTAATTCTTGTGGTGTTCAAATATCGGATCGTGGGTTCTTCATTGTGTACTCAAGGGGTTCAACGCATCTTTGTTATCGTTGAGTTTTTTACTTCGCTTCGTCGGGTTCAAGTCCAAAACCGGGTTATCAATTTGCGTTCTTGAGTTCCGCATCAATCTAGTTGTGAGTTTCGTAGTCACCGTTGCTACTCTCTTTCTCTCTTTGTTACTTATTATGTTTCTTTGCTATGGTGAGATTAAAAGAAAAGGACATTAATTTTATAATAAAGCTAAAGCTGTGATCTTATTCATAATAAATCTAAAGCCGAAAGTTTATTTTCATATCTCACATAGTTAACAATAGATAGGAGGACATTAATTTCAACCCCAGACATTTCTTTTCTTCAAATCAGAGGGAGAAGGTGGGCTTATTTTGGAAAAATAAAACCCATCTTCTTTTACAAGCCAATAGCATTGATTATGATCGGGTTTAGGATCACGTATTTCACAATCTGTTGGGTTTTTAAAAACATCAAAAGCAATTTGCTTTGAGCCCCACCAGAAGTGACAGAAGAACAAAGTTCGACCAAAAAGACTTTTGTAGAAATGCCAATGAAAATCTTCATTTCTACGTAAAATACGTTTACCCAACTCGTCGTCTTTAGAAGCACAATGAACCCATAAGGGGTTGGGACTATCTGGAAGCCCATTCACGACATGGACATTATATCCACTAGATAAGTGAAAAGGACTTAAAACTAAAAGCACGCTGTTCTTGAGCAAGGTGAAATAACACAATAATAAATAAGAAGAAAATGATCTTCATTTTGAGGAAATCCAGAAATTGTTTATGGTACTCTTTCTGATTGCTCATTTTTGCCTATTTATATACTGCCATATAAAAGCTTTGTTGCTAAATCACCATCTGGCAGAGCAGATAATCAAATTGCGATCGACAAAATCAGATCGCTTATTCTATAATCTTAATTTGATTGTCTAAATATTATCTCTGGAAACACACAAATTGGGAAAATTTTGTATTGTAATATAGCAGAAAAGATACAATCCCTTCTATATATAAATATATATTACGTTTCGTATCGCCTTTTAGGGGTCGTATGAATTTTAAAAATTCATTTCAGGCATTCATTAAAATCCAGGTAACCTCAATTTGATTTTGAATTAGATTCTTTATAAATGCATTGTAATTTAGGTGTTCACAACTTAGATTTTATAGAAATTAGATATCCTCAATAATCAACGAATTTCGAAGGATTTCCTTAATTTGATAGATTTCAATAGATTTGGAATTTTAAGTATTCAAGTGCGATTGTTGTAATATTCTATCTAGAAAGACCCAAACTTGGATAATTTATATATGTATTTCATTATGAAACTTAGCCCCTGTTTAGTTGGAATTAAAATCTAGATTTTAATCTAAAAGGATATCTTCAAATGAGTTTTTGGATGGATTTTGAAAGAATATAAGTTCTAATGAATTTCTTGGATTTGAATAAATTTTCACAAAATTCATACGAATCTCATTAAAATAATGAAATTTACGGGGTATCCTCTACTGATATTTTGACGGATTTTAATTTTTTTTTTCTAAATTCAGTTGTCCCTACTGAGATTTTAAAGAATTTAATGAAATCCATTAATGAAATTTTAGTAAATTTCAATGAAATCATTTAAAATCTTGGTATGCACTCATTGACTTGTAAGGTTTTCAATAATAGTAAGATTTTAAAATTTTGGATAAATTTCAAGTTTAAAAATACATATAACAAATTCTTTTGAAATTTTACATTTTTTAATGAGATTCTCATGGATTTTGTACATATCTATTTAGGTCCGAGAAATTTTATTAAAATTTACAATCTTTTAAAATCCATCAAAATCTTATTTTTAAACTTGAAATTCATCCAAATAATTAAAAATGTGAGTCCTAAATAATTTTTAATGTGAGATAAATTTTTTCTCATTACTAACGTCTTGATACCTGTTTAATCCACTGCAGGCACTTGAATAGCATGAATTCTTTTTCTTTAGAACTTTTAAATGTTTTTACATTATAGGGCAAGATATATACTCATTCTTTGACTCATTATTATTATTATACGTTCAAAAACTTTTATATTCATATAACTTAATTGTACAAAATGTGACTTGAAAACGATATTACATTTCTTACATATAGTTGTCGTTACAAAAAAAAATCACTTTAAACAAAATGGAGCAAGTTTCATGTTGGGGTCGAAATCGAAAAGACTTGGATCAACGTGATAAAGTTGGCCAAAGAAAGTTCTGACCAACTGGACGCACACAGGGGGGCAAACCAGACGCGAGCTGCCCAATCGGACACACTCTACCAGACGTCCGGTAGAGTACTTCTGTCCATCCAGACGCGCACAACCGAACGTCCGAAAAGGTTGTCCGATACGACTTGTTTTCAAGCGATTTTATTCTTTTTTACTAGAATTCTAATTCCTTTCCATATTTTGTAATATTTATTTCATTATGGACGTTTTTTACTAGGTTTAGGGGTCAAGTATAAATACTTAACTCTTTTGTTACATTAAAAACTTGACATTAAACAACAAATCGAACTTTCAAGATTTAATTCTTGTGGTGTTCAAATATCGGATCGTGGGTTCTTCATTGTGTACTCAAGGGGTTCAACGCATCTTTGTTATCGTTGAGTTTTTTTACTTCGCTTCGTCGGGTTCAAGTCCAAAACCGGGTTATCAATTTGCGTTCTTGAGTTCCGCATCAATCTAGTTGTGAGTTTCGTAGTCACCGTTGCTACTCTCTTTCTCTCTTTGTTACTTATTATGTTTCTTTGCTATGGTGAGATTAAAAGAAAAGGACATTAATTTTATAATAAAGCTAAAGCTGTGATCTTATTCATAATAAATCTAAAGCCGAAAGTTTATTTTCATATCTCACATAGTTAACAATAGATAGGAGGACATTAATTTCAACCCCAGACATTTCTTTTCTTCAAATCAGAGGGAGAAGGTGGGCTTATTTTGGAAAAATAAAACCCATCTTCTTTTACAAGCCAATAGCATTGATTATGATCGGGTTTAGGATCACCTATTTCACAATCTGTTGGGTTTTTAAAAACATCAAAAGCAATTTGCTTTGAGCCCCACCAGAAGTGACAGAAGAACAAAGTTCGACCAAAAAGACTTTTGTAGAAATGCCAATGAAAATCTTCATTTCTACGTAAAATACGTTTACCCAACTCGTCGTCTTTAGAAGCACAATGAACCCATAAGGGGTTGGGACTATCTGGAAGCCCATTCACGACATGGACATTATATCCACTAGATAAGTGAAAAGGACTTAAACTAAAAGCACGCTGTTCTTGAGCAAGGTGAAATAACACAATAATAAATAAGAAGAAAATGATCTTCATTTTGAGGAAATCCAGAAATTGTTTATGGTACTCTTTCTGATTGCTCATTTTTGCCTATTTATATACTGCCATATAAAAGCTTTGTTGCTAAATCACCATCTGGCAGAGCAGATAATCAAATTGCGATCGACAAAATCAGATCGCTTATTCTATAATCTTAATTTGATTGTCTAAATATTATCTCTGGAAACACACAAATTGGGAAAATTTTGTATTGTAATATAGCAGAAAAGATACAATCCCTTCTATATATAAATATATATTACGTTTCGTATCGCCTTTTAGGGGTCGTATGAATTTTAAAAATTCATTTCAGGCATTCATTAAAATCCAGGTAACCTCAATTTGATTTTGAATTAGATTCTTTATAAATGCATTGTAATTTAGGTGTTCACAACTTAGATTTTTATAGAAATTAGATATCCTCAATAATCAACGAATTTCGAAGGATTTCCTTAATTTGATAGATTTCAATAGATTTGGAATTTTAAGTATTCAAGTGCGATTGTTGTAATATTCTATCTAGAAAGACCCAAACTTGGATAATTTATATATGTATTTCATTATGAAACTTAGCCCCTGTTTAGTTGGAATTAAAATCTAGATTTTAATCTAAAAGGATATCTTCAAATGAGTTTTGGATGGATTTTGAAAGAATATAAGTTCTAATGAATTTCTTGGATTTGAATAAAATTTTCACAAAATTCATACGAATCTCATTAAAATAATGAAATTTACGGGGTATCCCTCTACTGATATTTTGACGGATTTTAATTTTTTTTTTTCTAAATTCAGTTGTCCCTACTGAGATTTTAAAGAATTTAATGAAATCCATTAATGAAATTTTAGTAAATTTCAATGAAATCATTTAAAATCTTGGTATGCACTCATTGACTTGTAAGGTTTTCAATAATAGTAAGATTTTAAAATTTTGGATAAATTTCAAGTTTTAAAAATACATATAACAAATTCTTTTGAAATTTTACATTTTTTAATGAGATTCTCATGGATTTTGTACATATCTATTTAGGTCCGAGAAATTTATTAAAATTTACAATCTTTTAAAATCCATCAAAATCTTATTTTTAAACTTGAAATTCATCCAAATAATTAAAAATGTGAGTCCTAAATAATTTTTAATGTGAGATAAATTTTTTCTCATTACTAACGTCTTGATACCTGTTTAATCCACTGCAGGCACTTGAATAGCATGAATTCTTTTTCTTTAGAACTTTTAAATGTTTTTACATTATAGGGCAAGATATATACTCATTCTTTGACTCATTATTATTATTATACGTTCAAAAACTTTTATATTCATATAACTTAATTGTACAAAATGTGACTTGAAAACGATATTACATTTCTTACATATAGTTGTCGTTACAAAAAAAATCACTTTAAACAAAATGGAGCAAGTTTCATGTTGGGGTCGAAATCGAAAAGACTTGGATCAACGTGATAAAGTTGGCCAAAGAAAGTTCTGACCAACTGGACGCACAGGGGGCAAACCAGACGCGAGCTGCCCAATCGGACACACTCTACCAGACGTCCGGTAGAGTACTTCTGTCCATCCAGACGCGCACAAACCGAACGTCCGAAAAGGTTGTCCGATACGACTTGTTTTCAAGCGATTTTATTCTTTTTTACTAGAATTCTAATTCCTTTCCATATTTTGTAATATTTATTTCATTATGGACGTTTTTTACTAGGTTTAGGGGTCAAGTATAAATACTTAACTCTTTTGTTACATTAAAAACTTGACATTAAACAACAAATCGAACTTTCAAGATTTAATTCTTGTGGTGTTCAAATATCGGATCGTGGGTTCTTCATTGTGTACTCAAGGGGTTCAACGCATCTTTGTTATCGTTGAGTTTTTTACTTCGCTTCGTCGGGTTCAAGTCCAAAACCGGGTTATCAATTGGCGTTCTTGAGTTCCGCATCAATCTAGTTGTGAGTTTCGTAGTCACCGTTGCTACTCTCTTTCTCTCTTTGTTACTTATTATGTTTCTTTGCTATGGTGAGATTAAAAGAAAAGGACATTAATTTTATAATAAAGCTAAAGCTGTGATCTTATTCATAATAAATCTAAAGCCGAAAGTTTATTTTCATATCTCACATAGTTAACAATAGATAGGAGGACATTAATTTCAACCCCAGACATTTCTTTTCTTCAAATCAGAGGGAGAAGGTGGGCTTATTTTGGAAAAATAAAACCCATCTTCTTTTACAAGCCAATAGCATTGATTATGATCGGGTTTAGGATCACCTATTTCACAATCTGTTGGGTTTTTAAAAACATCAAAAGCAATTTGCTTTGAGCCCCACCAGAAGTGACAGAAGAACAAAGTTCGACCAAAAAGACTTTTGTAGAAATGCCAATGAAAATCTTCATTTCTACGTAAAATACGTTTACCCAACTCGTCGTCTTTAGAAGCACAATGAACCCATAAGGGGTTGGGACTATCTGGAAGCCCATTCACGACATGGACATTATATCCACTAGATAAGTGAAAAGGACTTAAACTAAAAGCACGCTGTTCTTGAGCAAGGTGAAATAACACAATAATAAATAAGAAGAAAATGATCTTCATTTTGAGGAAATCCAGAAATTGTTTATGGTACTCTTTCTGATTGCTCATTTTTGCCTATTTATATACTGCCATATAAAAGCTTTGTTGCTAAATCACCATCTGGCAGAGCAGATAATCAAATTGCGATCGACAAAATCAGATCGCTTATTCTATAATCTTAATTTGATTGTCTAAATATTATCTCTGGAAACACACAAATTGGGAAAATTTTGTATTGTAATATAGCAGAAAAGATACAATCCCTTCTATATATAAATATATATTACGTTTCGTATCGCCTTTTAGGGGTCGTATGAATTTTAAAAATTCATTTCAGGCATTCATTAAAATCCAGGTAACCTCAATTTGATTTTGAATTAGATTCTTTATAAATGCATTGTAATTTAGGTGTTCACAACTTAGATTTTATAGAAATTAGATATCCTCAATAATCAACGAATTTCGAAGGATTTCCTTAATTTGATAGATTTCAATAGATTTGGAATTTTAAGTATTCAAGTGCGATTGTTGTAATATTCTATCTAGAAAGACCCAAACTTGGATAATTTATATATGTATTTCATTATGAAACTTAGCCCCTGTTTAGTTGGAATTAAAATCTAGATTTTAATCTAAAAGGATATCTTCAAATGAGTTTTGGATGGATTTTGAAAGAATATAAGTTCTAATGAATTTCTTGGATTTGAATAAATTTTCACAAAATTCATACGAATCTCATTAAAATAATGAAATTTACGGGGTATCCTCTACTGATATTTTGACGGATTTTTAATTTTTTTTTTCTAAATTCAGTTGTCCCTACTGAGATTTTAAAGAATTTAATGAAATCCATTAATGAAATTTTAGTAAATTTCAATGAAATCATTTAAAATCTTGGTATGCACTCATTGACTTGTAAGGTTTTCAATAATAGTAAGATTTTAAAATTTTGGATAAATTTCAAGTTTAAAAATACATATAACAAATTCTTTTGAAATTTTACATTTTTTAATGAGATTCTCATGGATTTTGTACATATCTATTTAGGTCCGAGAAATTTATTAAAATTTACAATCTTTTTAAAATCCATCAAAATCTTATTTTTAAACTTGAAATTCATCCAAATAATTAAAAATGTGAGTCCTAAATAATTTTTAATGTGAGATAAATTTTTTCTCATTACTAACGTCTTGATACCTGTTTAATCCACTGCAGGCACTTGAATAGCATGAATTCTTTTTCTTTAGAACTTTTAAATGTTTTTACATTATAGGGCAAGATATATACTCATTCTTTGACTCATTATTATTATTATACGTTCAAAAACTTTTATATTCATATAACTTAATTGTACAAAATGTGACTTGAAAACGATATTACATTTCTTACATATAGTTGTCGTTACAAAAAAAATCACTTTAAACAAAATGGAGCAAGTTTCATGTTGGGGTCGAAATCGAAAAGACTTGGATCAACGTGATAAAGTTGGCCAAAGAAAGTTCTGACCAACTGGACGCACAGGGGGCAAACCAGACGCGAGCTGCCCAATCGGACACACTCTACCAGACGTCCGGTAGAGTACTTCTGTCCATCCAGACGCGCACAACCGAACGTCCGAAAAGGTTGTCCGATACGACTTGTTTTCAAGCGATTTTATTCTTTTTTACTAGAATTCTAATTCCTTTCCATATTTTGTAATATTTATTTCATTATGGACGTTTTTTACTAGGTTTAGGGGTCAAGTATAAATACTTAACTCTTTTGTTACATTAAAAACTTGACATTAAACAACAAATCGAACTTTCAAGATTTAATTCTTGTGGTGTTCAAATATCGGATCGTGGGTTCTTCATTGTGTACTCAAGGGGTTCAACGCATCTTTGTTATCGTTGAGTTTTTTACTTCGCTTCGTCGGGTTCAAGTCCAAAACCGGGTTATCAATTTGCGTTCTTGAGTTCCGCATCAATCTAGTTGTGAGTTTCGTAGTCACCGTTGCTACTCTCTTTCTCTCTTTGTTACTTATTATGTTTCTTTGCTATGGTGAGATTAAAAGAAAAGGACATTAATTTTATAATAAAGCTAAAGCTGTGATCTTATTCATAATAAATCTAAAGCCGAAAGTTTATTTTCATATCTCACATAGTTAACAATAGATAGGAGGACATTAATTTCAACCCCAGACATTTCTTTTCTTCAAATCAGAGGGAGAAGGTGGGCTTATTTTGGAAAAATAAAACCCATCTTCTTTTACAAGCCAATAGCATTGATTATGATCGGGTTTAGGATCACGTATTTCACAATCTGTTGGGTTTTTAAAAACATCAAAAGCAATTTGCTTTGAGCCCCACCAGAAGTGACAGAAGAACAAAGTTCGACCAAAAAGACTTTTGTAGAAATGCCAATGAAAATCTTCATTTCTACGTAAAATACGTTTACCCAACTCGTCGTCTTTAGAAGCACAATGAACCCATAAGGGGTTGGGACTATCTGGAAGCCCATTCACGACATGGACATTATATCCACTAGATAAGTGAAAAGGACTTAAACTAAAAGCACGCTGTTCTTGAGCAAGGTGAAATAACACAATAATAAATAAGAAGAAAATGATCTTCATTTTGAGGAAATCCAGAAATTGTTTATGGTACTCTTTCTGATTGCTCATTTTTGCCTATTTATATACTGCCATATAAAAGCTTTGTTGCTAAATCACCATCTGGCAGAGCAGATAATCAAATTGCGATCGACAAAATCAGATCGCTTATTCTATAATCTTAATTTGATTGTCTAAATATTATCTCTGGAAACACACAAATTGGGAAAATTTTGTATTGTAATATAGCAGAAAAGATACAATCCCTTCTATATATAAAATATATATTACGTTTCGTATCGCCTTTTAGGGGTCGTATGAATTTTAAAAATTCATTTCAGGCATTCATTAAAATCCAGGTAACCTCAATTTGATTTTGAATTAGATTCTTTATAAATGCATTGTAATTTAGGTGTTCACAACTTAGATTTTATAGAAATTAGATATCCTCAATAATCAACGAATTTCGAAGGATTTCCTTAATTTGATAGATTTCAATAGATTTGGAATTTTAAGTATTCAAGTGCGATTGTTGTAATATTCTATCTAGAAAGACCCAAACTTGGATAATTTATATATGTATTTCATTATGAAACTTAGCCCCTGTTTAGTTGGAATTAAAATCTAGATTTTAATCTAAAAGGATATCTTCAAATGAGTTTTGGATGGATTTTGAAAGAATATAAGTTCTAATGAATTTCTTGGATTTGAATAAATTTTCACAAAATTCATACGAATCTCATTAAAATAATGAAATTTACGGGGTATCCTCTACTGATATTTTGACGGATTTTTAATTTTTTTTTTTTTCTCTAAATTCAGTTGTCCCAACTGAGATTTTAAAGAATTTAATGAAATCCAATGATGAAATTTTAGTAAATTTCAATGAAATCATTTAAAATCTTGGTATACACTCATTGACTTGTAAGGTTTTCAATAATAGTAAGATTTTAAAATTTTGGATAAATTTCAAGTTTAAAAACACATATAACAAATTCCTTTGAAATTTTACATTTTTTAATGAGATTCTCATGGATTTTGTGCATATCTATTTAGGTCCGAGAAATTTATTAAAATTTACAATCTTTTAAAATCCATCAAAATATTATTTTTAAATTTGAAATTCATGCAAATAATTAAAAATGTGAGTCCTAAATAATTTTTAATGTGAGATAAAAAATTTCTCATTACTAACGTCTTGATACCTGTTTAATCCACCACAGGCACTTGAATAGCATGAATTCTTTTTCTTTAGAACTTTTAAATGTTTTTACATTATAGGGCAAGATATATACTCATTCTTTGACTCATTATTATTATTATACGTTCAAAAACTTTTATATTCATATAACTTAATTGTACAAAATGTGACTTGAAAACGATATTACATTTCTTACATATAGTTGTCGTTACAAAAAAAATCACTTTAAACAAAATGGAGCAAGTTTCATGTTGGGGTCGAAATCGAAAAGACTTGGATCAACGTGATAAAGTTGGCCAAAGAAAGTTCTGACCAACTGGACGCACAGGGGGCAAACCAGACGCGAGCTGCCCAATCGGACACACTCTACCAGACGTCCGGTAGAGTACTTCTGTCCATCCAGACGCGCACAACCGAACGTCCGAAAAGGTTGTCCGATACGACTTGTTTTCAAGCGATTTTATTCTTTTTTACTAGAATTCTAATTCCTTTCCATATTTTGTAATATTTATTTCATTATGGACGTTTTTTACTAGGTTTAGGGGTCAAGTATAAATACTTAACTCTTTTGTTACATTAAAAACTTGACATTAAACAACAAATCGAACTTTCAAGATTTAATTCTTGTGGTGTTCAAATATCGGATCGTGGGTTCTTCATTGTGTACTCAAGGGGTTCAACGCATCTTTGTTATCGTTGAGTTTTTTACTTCGCTTCGTCGGGTTCAAGTCCAAAACCGGGTTATCAATTTGCGTTCTTGAGTTCCGCATCAATCTAGTTGTGAGTTTCGTAGTCACCGTTGCTACTCTCTTTCTCTCTTTGTTACTTATTATGTTTCTTTGCTATGGTGAGATTAAAAGAAAAGGACATTAATTTTATAATAAAGCTAAAGCTGTGATCTTATTCATAATAAATCTAAAGCCGAAAGTTTATTTTCATATCTCACATAGTTAACAATAGATAGGAGGACATTAATTTCAACCCCAGACATTTCTTTTCTTCAAATCAGAGGGAGAAGGTGGGCTTATTTTGGAAAAATAAAACCCATCTTCTTTTACAAGCCAATAGCATTGATTATGATCGGGTTTAGGATCACCTATTTCACAATCTGTTGGGTTTTTAAAAACATCAAAAGCAATTTGCTTTGAGCCCCACCAGAAGTGACAGAAGAACAAAGTTCGACCAAAAAGACTTTTGTAGAAATGCCAATGAAAATCTTCATTTCTACGTAAAATACGTTTACCCAACTCGTCGTCTTTAGAAGCACAATGAACCCATAAGGGGTTGGGACTATCTGGAAGCCCATTCACGACATGGACATTATATCCACTAGATAAGTGAAAAGGACTTAAACTAAAAGCACGCTGTTCTTGAGCAAGGTGAAATAACACAATAATAAATAAGAAGAAAATGATCTTCATTTTGAGGAAATCCAGAAATTGTTTATGGTACTCTTTCTGATTGCTCATTTTTGCCTATTTATATACTGCCATATAAAAGCTTTGTTGCTAAATCACCATCTGGCAGAGCAGATAATCAAATTGCGATCGACAAAATCAGATCGCTTATTCTATAATCTTAATTTGATTGTCTAAATATTATCTCTGGAAACACACAAATTGGGAAAATTTTGTATTGTAATATAGCAGAAAAGATACAATCCCTTCTATATATAAATATATATTACGTTTCGTATCGCCTTTTAGGGGTCGTATGAATTTTAAAAATTCATTTCAGGCATTCATTAAAATCCAGGTAACCTCAATTTGATTTTGAATTAGATTCTTTATAAATGCATTGTAATTTAGGTGTTCACAACTTAGATTTTATAGAAATTAGATATCCTCAATAATCAACGAATTTCGAAGGATTTCCTTAATTTGATAGATTTCAATAGATTTGGAATTTTAAGTATTCAAGTGCGATTGTTGTAATATTCTATCTAGAAAGACCCAAACTTGGATAATTTATATATGTATTTCATTATGAAACTTAGCCCCTGTTTAGTTGGAATTAAAATCTAGATTTTAATCTAAAAGGATATCTTCAAATGAGTTTTGGATGGATTTTGAAAGAATATAAGTTCTAATGAATTTCTTGGATTTGAATAAATTTTCACAAAATTCATACGAATCTCATTAAAATAATGAAATTTACGGGGTATCCTCTACTGATATTTTGACGGATTTTAATTTTTTTTTTTCTAAATTCAGTTGTCCCTACTGAGATTTTAAAGAATTTAATGAAATCCATTAATGAAATTTTAGTAAATTTCAATGAAATCATTTAAAATCTTGGTATGCACTCATTGACTTGTAAGGTTTTCAATAATAGTAAGATTTTAAAATTTTGGATAAATTTCAAGTTTAAAAATACATATAACAAATTCTTTTGAAATTTTACATTTTTTAATGAGATTCTCATGGATTTTGTACATATCTATTTAGGTCCGAGAAATTTATTAAAATTTACAATCTTTTAAAATCCATCAAAATCTTATTTTTAAACTTGAAATTCATCCAAATAATTAAAAATGTGAGTCCTAAATAATTTTTAATGTGAGATAATTTTTTTCTCATTACTAACGTCTTGATACCTGTTTAATCCACTGCAGGCACTTGAATAGCATGAATTCTTTTTCTTTAGAACTTTTAAATGTTTTTACATTATAGGGCAAGATATATACTCATTCTTTGACTCATTATTATTATTATACGTTCAAAAACTTTTATATTCATATAACTTAATTGTACAAAATGTGACTTGAAAACGATATTACATTTCTTACATATAGTTGTCGTTACAAAAAAAAAATCACTTTAAACAAAATGGAGCAAGTTTCATGTTGGGGTCGAAATCGAAAAGACTTGGATCAACGTGATAAAGTTGGCCAAAGAAAGTTCTGACCAACTGGACGCACAGGGGGCAAACCAGACGCGAGCTGCCCAATCGGACACACTCTACCAGACGTCCGGTAGAGTACTTCTGTCCATCCAGACGCGCACAACCGAACGTCCGAAAAGGTTGTCCGATACGACTTGTTTTCAAGCGATTTTATTCTTTTTTACTAGAATTCTAATTCCTTTCCATATTTTGTAATATTTATTTCATTATGGACGTTTTTTACTAGGTTTAGGGGTCAAGTATAAATACTTAACTCTTTTGTTACATTAAAAACTTGACATTAAACAACAAATCGAACTTTCAAGATTTAATTCTTGTGGTGTTCAAATATCGGATCGTGGGTTCTTCATTGTGTACTCAAGGGGTTCAACGCATCTTTGTTATCGTTGAGTTTTTTACTTCGCTTCGTCGGGTTCAAGTCCAAAACCGGGTTATCAATTTGCGTTCTTGAGTTCCGCATCAATCTAGTTGTGAGTTTCGTAGTCACCGTTGCTACTCTCTTTCTCTCTTTGTTACTTATTATGTTTCTTTGCTATGGTGAGATTAAAAGAAAAGGACATTAATTTTATAATAAAGCTAAAGCTGTGATCTTATTCATAATAAATCTAAAGCCGAAAGTTTATTTTCATATCTCACATAGTTAACAATAGATAGGAGGACATTAATTTCAACCCCAGACATTTCTTTTCTTCAAATCAGAGGGAGAAGGTGGGCTTATTTTGGAAAAATAAAACCCATCTTCTTTTACAAGCCAATAGCATTGATTATGATCGGGTTTAGGATCACCTATTTCACAATCTGTTGGGTTTTTAAAAACATCAAAAGCAATTTGCTTTGAGCCCCACCAGAAGTGACAGAAGAACAAAGTTCGACCAAAAAGACTTTTGTAGAAATGCCAATGAAAATCTTCATTTCTACGTAAAAATACGTTTACCCAACTCGTCGTCTTTAGAAGCACAATGAACCCATAAGGGGTTGGGACTATCTGGAAGCCCATTCACGACATGGACATTATATCCACTAGATAAGTGAAAAGGACTTAAACTAAAAGCACGCTGTTCTTGAGCAAGGTGAAATAACACAATAATAAATAAGAAGAAAATGATCTTCATTTTGAGGAAATCCAGAAATTGTTTATGGTACTCTTTCTGATTGCTCATTTTTGCCTATTTATATACTGCCATATAAAAGCTTTGTTGCTAAATCACCATCTGGCAGAGCAGATAATCAAATTGCGATCGACAAAATCAGATCGCTTATTCTATAATCTTAATTTGATTGTCTAAATATTATCTCTGGAAACACACAAATTGGGAAAATTTTGTATTGTAATATAGCAGAAAAGATACAATCCCTTCTATATATAAATATATATTACGTTTCGTATCGCCTTTTAGGGGTCGTATGAATTTTAAAAATTCATTTCAGGCATTCATTAAAATCCAGGTAACCTCAATTTGATTTTGAATTAGATTCTTTATAAATGCATTGTAATTTAGGTGTTCACAACTTAGATTTTATAGAAATTAGATATCCTCAATAATCAACGAATTTCGAAGGATTTCCTTAATTTGATAGATTTCAATAGATTTGGAATTTTAAGTATTCAAGTGCGATTGTTGTAATATTCTATCTAGAAAGACCCAAACTTGGATAATTTATATATGTATTTCATTATGAAACTTAGCCCCTGTTTAGTTGGAATTAAAATCTAGATTTTAATCTAAAAGGATATCTTCAAATGAGTTTTGGATGGATTTTGAAAGAATATAAGTTCTAATGAATTTCTTGGATTTGAATAAATTTTCACAAAATTCATACGAATCTCATTAAAATAATGAAATTTACGGGGTATCCTCTACTGATATTTTGACGGATTTTTATTTTTTTTTTTTCTCTAAATTCAGTTGTCCCAACTGAGATTTTAAAGAATTTAATGAAATCCAATGATGAAATTTTAGTAAATTTCAATGAAATCATTTAAAATCTTGGTATACACTCATTGACTTGTAAGGTTTTCAATAATAGTAAGATTTTAAAATTTTGGATAAATTTCAAGTTTAAAAACACATATAACAAATTCCTTTGAAATTTTACATTTTTTAATGAGATTCTCATGGATTTTGTGCATATCTATTTAGGTCCGAGAAATTTATTAAAATTTACAATCTTTTAAAATCCATCAAAATATTATTTTTAAATTTGAAATTCATGCAAATAATTAAAAATGTGAGTCCTAAATAATTTTTAATGTGAGATAAAAAATTTCTCATTACTAACGTCTTGATACCTGTTTAATCCACCACAGGCACTTGAATAGCATGAATTCTTTTTCTTTAGAACTTTTAAATGTTTTTACATTATAAGGCAAGATACTCATTCTTTGACTCATTATTATTATTATACGTTCAAAAAATTTTATATTCATATAACTTAATTGTACAGAATGTGACTTGAAAACGATATTACATTTCTTACATGTAGTTGTCGTTACAAAAAAAAAAACCACTTTAAACAAAAACATAAAATGATTTTGAAGAAAGGAGTAGAGTAGTTCTATAAAAGCTATGCTTGAAAACTGACACGAACATTGACAAAGAAAAGATAAAGGATCTTGGGTGAAAAAATGTGTTAAACACTAACTTCAAATTTGTTAAACCACACCCCTAAACTTTACAAATTCATTTACTAATGCACAAATCACATATTCGATCTTTCGTCCCCCAATTCTACAAGTAATCAATGATACGATGTTAGAAGTTATGATTGTAAGAGCTACAATGTTGAGCAAAGTTGCAATCATAATTAACAAATGTAACTGGCACTACTAGCAAAAAAATCCATTTTCTTCTATCTATTCTATAATACATCAAACAGTAACTAATGCAAAAGCCAAGTATATACTCTAAATCTAAAACAAATACTGTAATAATTATTTCGATTGCATCTATACTGCAACTGTAATTATACTGTGTTCAAATAATTTACATCATCTGCAAGTGTCAAACATCTCATGATACCAATGCTATTCATAATTTCATATCCCAAGTTATATAAACAAAATCCATATGTTTTACATCCCTTCGTAGGGAAATAACATTTGATATATTGTAGACTTAAACCTTAAAACAATGCCCAATGACCCCAAGATTGTTATTTGCTTCGGGCCACAAGTTGGTCAAAAGGCCAACCCTGCGACTAGGGAGAGGTTGGTCAAATTTGTTCGACAAGTTTTTCAGCACTGGATACCGAATTTACACATTGAATATCGGATTTATAGTTTGTATACCGTATTTACAGTATACCGGATTGGCGCATACCGTATATGCAACTAACCGGATTTGCGCATGTCGTATCTGCCACTTAGATACCGTATATGCAACTTATTGTATTTGCAATAGGTTTAGATACCATATATACATATATCGATTCTGTTCATACCGTATATGCAATAAATTTAAACACCGTATTTGCACATACCGATTTGAACATACTATATATGCAATGAATTTAAACAATGGATTTCCACATACCCTTTTTGCATATAACTTTGAATATAACATATTCAATTATATATAACATATTTAATAATCTAGCAGATTCAATAATTTGTCAAATTACAGTAAAATATAATTCAATGGATTTTATTTTGAGTGTGCGTTTCGCAAATCAAATCGAATTTTAACAAAGGATCAAAGAAAACTTACTTGGAATTATAAAATAAAAAAATAAAATAAAAAGGTTGTTAAAAACTTATGGATGGAATGAAGAATGTAAAATCCAATGCAACTATTCAACACTTTGTCTTTAAGACAAATTTACCTTACAATGGTGCTAATGGAGTCTTGGCAATTATCTCCCAAGATATAACAAAATCTTCTTATAGTAGAAGCATTTCAAACTCTAAGGCAACGACGGACTTGAAATCGAATTTCCTTTTTACTAAACCATGATTTTGATGCAAAAAACAAATGAATTTTTAAGTGTTTTGATGCATAGTAATCAAAGAGAATGATATGGAATGAATTTTATGCATCAAGGGTGTCTAATTTATTGAAAATGAGGAGTTGCGATCACAGAGACACACCCAAAACTCAACATGTTTCATGAAGGGGCATAGTCCTTCAAGATGCTCATTAGCCATCCGCCTCGCCTCTCGAGTGCTCGACGCAGGGACCCGACTCTAGCTTGTTGCCAGGCTGCCGCTCGAGTGGTGGTTTTATATAGCCTTTTTTTTTTCTTTTAGATTTGGATAACAATTTCTCATTTATCCGAAATTGGCTTTGATATTCTAAATAGACTACAGTTATCTACTCGGCGAGTAGAACAAGTTAATTTATTTACTTGCGTGATTTGACTATCAAAACCCATCTGAATATTTGGCCAAAGATGGTAAAAATCAATTTTTCTTAGTTTTACTTAATCAAATTTAAGCCTTTAAACCAAATTCCAACAATCCCCCAAATGATAATACAGACAATAGTAAAGAGACAAGGGAAAAGACATCATATTAGAAGATGTAGCTTCTGGTTTTGAACCTACCTTAATAAAATACTATCGAATTTATTTGACTAATTAGTGAACAAGATGTCTTGAACTATTTAGCCATCGTTGTAAACTAAGACAACGATACTCACACAACGTCTTCTCTAAACCATTTCAATTTTCATGATTGTGTTCATTTTGATCATGAACTACTCTTGAATTTTATAAGTGTTTTATAGAGAATTTCAGTCTCAAAATTCTCATAGGAGAAGCCCCACTTCACACTTACATAGTTGACCTCTTATTGAAAGTATTCTGTCATACTTCATTGGACTTAATCTAATTATAGGGATCATTAAAATCGTATCTTAACCTTTAACGTTCTGCTGAAAGCACTTTGATTATCATAAGAATGAGTAGGAATTATGTCTTCGTGTTTATGACGATATCGTGATTGTTCCTTATAATTAAAATGCCATCAACATACAGACAACTAACATTTCACAAGTGTTTGGAGATCGTGTTAAGGATCCCATTTTCTATCTTGGAGTAATGAAAAGAAGAAGATGCTTAGTTGGGCGGGAAAAAGTATGACAACTAACATTTCCCGAATCCCATGAAGTTTTGGGGGTAAGTTACACTTTTTATTGATCTGCTTCACTCATTTGCCCATGGTCTCTTTTTCTTGATATTCAACTATACCACTATACGAGCAGAACATTCGAACTGTTAATCGTGGGACATGTCAATAAATGTCATACATGAACCATTTGAACTCTTCTGTGTACTTCTCGTAGAACAAGTGTAGCTTCTATAACAATTTGCTAAACATGTTATTGTCAACTCAACTGATAGATACATTGCCCAAAATAGTTGATTACAATGTTTGAAACTGTTTGAAAATAATGTAACAAGTCTTATTACTAGTCAACTTCACGAGTCGCTTTCGCCACTTAATTTGGTCTGTAGCTACATCAACCGAAAGATATACAATGCATTCACATCTTTCACAACCACAAACATCCCTGCTAATTTTTAAACATTTAAAACTTTTTTCAATTTTTTATAATTGAATTATTCAACCTTTAGTTTTCTCATCAATTGGAAACCTAGATTTTTTTCATTGCGCACACAATCATACATAGAATGACTTTAAACTTCTGTCTTTGGATATAAGGCACGTTCTTGAAGAATGTTGACTTCTCTACCCCTTAGTTTTTCAGAAAACTGATCAACTTGGGAAAATGGAAACCTACAGATGGATGATATCTATGCAATTCCATCTTTCTGCGAGGGGAAGGAGAGGGGGGGGGGGGGGGGGGGGGGGGGGGAGTACATTTCCGAAAGAAATCGGAAACAGAAAACAGATTTGTGACGATCTTGACATGAACTCCTACTGTATCAATAGATAAAATAAGTTAAAATATGCTCTATCATATAGTCGAATATTGTGCAATAAACATACATTAAGTTTCCCTTGCAGCTATGCCTCACAAAATTTTATAAAATTTATTGAAGCTTTATTAAGGATAGAGCTTTCAACTTTCCAGAATATGTTCTGAAGTAACTGCCTAATTTCTTAGCAATAAAAATGTGAAAAACTAAGTTAATGAGAAAATTCTTGCCAAAAGTAAAGATAACACGGCACACGATATTGGCACGGCTCAATCAAACTAAATGATCCAATTCTTTTTGAAAATTTGATTTGATTGAACCATTCCAATATCGTAATTAGCCTGTCAGTCTATCACCCCACACACATGAAAAAAAAAATGAAATTTTACCTCGAACATGTCTTCTCATAGACTCAGACATCTTGATAACAGAAAAGCTGACACTCTCTTTATATTGTGATTTATCTTCATGAAGAACCAAAGAAACAGAAGAAATGAAAGAGGAGAAGAAAAAGAAGAAGAAAGTTTTGTTTTTAGTTCAAGTCATTGATGTGGGAATTCATATTAAAAAGTTTAGCAATTAGGTATTGTCTATGCATGAAGTGGTTGATGACATTTACACATTGACAAAAGTTTGTCACTTTCTACAAAATTTCAATATATTTTAATGAACTTTGGCCAACTTGTAAACCTGATTTTTATACGTAAATAATGATCATCATTGTCATCATCATTATGTCATGGACAAAACAGGTTGCAGCACAAATAAATAATTATGGATAAATAATCCAACTTTTTAAACAACGCTTAATTAATCAGATTTTCAATTTTTAATTTTCAGCCATAAAATAAACTTTCGACCATTGGCCCCATAGCAAAATAAATTCCACGTACTAATAGAAGAATTTATATAGCATTGAAATTGTTTCTTTAGAAGTATTGTGTCTCAACGTTTCTCGGACACGATGAAAGTTTGAACTATAGAGATCGATTTTACTATTTTAATTATATCGGATTGGTACCAAACTTATTTGAATTTAAATTGATAGATTTTTTTTCCGAATCAGTATTTCATATTACATCTTAGACCTAACAATGAAACTCAACGAAAATACAATTTGGAAAGTTTTTAGACCTAAAAATAAATTTTATCAATAATCGACTGACTTTTAATCGCAAAGGAAAGTTTTTAGACCTAAAAATACAATTTGGCTAGCACTACTCTTATTGAAAAATTGGGACTGACTTTTAATCGCAGCCCCACCTCCCATGTGAGAGGACTGTCAAAAGTGATGTACACATAGCAAAATTCTTTTATTTATTAATTTTGATTTTGAGATTTGATAGTAATTGGCTGCCACGTGTAGAATGGATAGGGATGAAGTAAATTTTGATTGTATAGAATATTTGGAGTGAGACTTTTGTGGAGAGCAGGACACTTCTCAAATTTTTAGGTCTACCAAAATTTAATTTTACCTTTCAAGTGCAAAAGTACGCATTATCTACCCTCCTAAAAAAAAGTATAGATACTTATATTTAGCGACGACAACACCATAAGTAGAAAATAAAGATTTGGAACGTGATTGTGGTTTTGCCTTTCAAATTTATTTGATCTAACGACGTAGGATAACGATGTGCAATTGTTTTTATCCCGTTTAAATTATTTTTCCATGTTGTCGAATTATTATACTTTTGAAAGTTAAAGATAAGGTATGATATGTAAGATATGATTATCTGGTACAAAAAAATATGATATGTATTGAACTCTTATCGATTTCTAAAGATATGATGACGGTATGATATTTTTCACACACGTTTTAAATATTTTATTCGGGAATGCACCATTATTCGTGTCCTACTGAGTATTCCCATATATTCATAATTTTCCTTACCTCTCACAGGTTAGAACAGATCGTTAGTTGGTAGACGATGAGGTGCAACCGTTGTACTTGGATTCATTGGAATTAATAAAGCAAATTCGGTGTAATGTGATGAAAAATTATCTACCCTCCTAAAAAAAAGTATAGATACTTATATTTAGCGACGACAACACCATAAGTAGAAAATAAAGATTTGGAACGTGATTGTGGTTTTGCCTTTCAAATTTATTTGATCTAACGACGTAGGATAACGATGTGCAATTGTTTTTATCCCGTTTAAATTATTTTTCCATGTTGTCGAATTATTATACTTTTGAAAGTTAAAGATAAGGTATGATATGTAAGATATGATTATCTGGTACAAAAAAATATGATATGTATTGAACTCTTATCGATTTCTAAAGATATGATGACGGTATGATATTTTTCACACACGTTTTAAATATTTTATTCGGGAATGCACCATTATTCGTGTCCTACTGAGTATTCCCATATATTCATAATTTTCCTTACCTCTCACAGGTTAGAACAGATCGTTAGTTGGTAGACGATGAGGTGCAACCGTTGTACTTGGATTCATTGGAATTAATAAAGCAAATTCGGTGTAATGTGATGAAAAATTATCTACCCTCCTAAAAAAAAGTATAGATACTTATATTTAGCGACGACAACACCATAAGTAGAAAATAAAGATTTGGAACGTGATTGTGGTTTTGCCTTTCAAATTTATTTGATCTAACGACGTAGGATAACGATGTGCAATTGTTTTTATCCCGTTTAAATTATTTTTCCATGTTGTCGAATTATTATACTTTTGAAAGTTAAAGATAAGGTATGATATGTAAGATATGATTATCTGGTACAAAAAAATATGATATGTATTGAACTCTTATCGATTTCTAAAGATATGATGACGGTATGATATTTTTCACACACGTTTTAAATATTTTATTCGGGAATGCACCATTATTCGTGTCCTACTGAGTATTCCCATATATTCATAATTTTCCTTACCTCTCACAGGTTAGAACAGATCGTTAGTTGGTAGACGATGAGGTGCAACCGTTGTACTTGGATTCATTGGAATTAATAAAGCAAATTCGGTGTAATGTGATGAAAAATTTTAAGCTCTAGAAGTAACCTTAGTTTTATTAATTTATTGAACTATTTCCTTTTATTTGAAAATTTGGGACAAAATTTGTTTGGATACATAATTTCGTACGGTGACTTGACAAATTCTAACTTGTTTCAAGTATGTTGTATTTTCCTTACTATTTAAGTTTTTGGCTTAAATAATTACGTTAAATTGGAGATTGAACCATAGAGCAACTTTGATAAAATGATTCACGGTTTCGTGAATTGTCATTTTCGTCTAAAAAAAAGTTGTATGCAGTAGTTTCCCAAGTCAGATCGCAATCGGCCTAGTAAATAATCTAAACCAATGCAAGACGCAACTCCTTACCCAATTTGGACTGTGTTGTCCTTTATTTTGTCAAACTTGCTGTATCACTTTAAAATATCACATTTTCGTGAATTGTCATTGCTTGGCTTCATCTATCAACAACCGTTTTAACGATGACTCTGTTTGATGGAAAATTATCGAAGAAATTGTCATTGCTTGGCTTCATCTTTGGTATACTTCAATCGATGTAGTATTTGATATACAAGAATGCAAAGGAAAAAGCCGACGAGGAAAGGAACGAAAGCATTGCAAATAGTTAGGTTGGATTATCAACCATTGATAGTATTACTACTAGAAAATGTGGCTCCAGGGACGGATATTTTCGTCGCTAATTGCCGATATTCCGTCGATAATCCTACTTAGTGATAGAATCTTTTCATCAATAAATATCAAAGGTGAAAGGGACGTTAGTAATTTTCCGATGATAAAAATAACTGTCAGTGATTACCGACAAATATACCTACACAAATGTGGCTAGCACTACTCTTATTGAAAAATTGGGACTGACTTTTAATTGGGGCCCCACCTCCCATGTGAGAGAACTGTCAAAAGTGATGTACACTGCAAAATTCTTTTATTTATTAATTTTTAAGGTCTACCAAAATTTAATTTTCCCTTTCAAGTGCAAAAGTACTCATTATCTACCCTAAAAAAAGTATAGATACTTATATTCAGCGACGACAACACCATAAGTAGAAAATAAAGACTTGGAACGTGATTGTGGTTTTGCCTTTCAAATTTATTTGATCTAACGACGTAGGATAATGATGTGCAGTTGTTTTTATCCTGTTTAAATTATTTTTCCATGTTGTCGAATTATTATACTTATGAAAGTTAAAGATATGGTATGATTTGTAAGATATGGCTATCCGGTACAAAAAATATGATATGTATTGAGCTCTTACCGATTTCTAAAGATATAATGACGGTATGATATTTTTTACACACGTTTTAAATATTTTATTCGGGATTGCACCATTATTCGTGTCCTACTAAGTATTCCCATATATTCACAATTTTCCTTACCTCTCACACGTTAGAACAGATTGTTAGTTGGCAGACGATGAAGTGCAATCGTTGTACTTGGATTCGTTGGAATTAATAAAGCAAATTCGGTGTAATGTGCCGAAAAATTAGTTTTATTAATTTATTGAACTCTTTCCTTTTATTTGAAAATTTGGGACAAAATTTGTTTGGATACGTAATTTCGTACGGTGACTTGACAAATTCTAACTTGTTTCAAGTATGTTGTATTTTCCTTACTATTTAAGTTTTTGGCTTAAATAATTACGTTAAATTGGAGATTGAACCATAGAGCAACTTTGATAAAATGATTCACGGTTTCCATGCACGTCTAATTAATATGATCCGCTATAATGATATTAAATTATGTGAAGCTTGAGGCTATGTCCTACTTACTCAAGAAGGAGAATACAAAATATACCTTATTATTTTTTTTTGTAAGGAGTAAAGAGTTGAAATTTTGTGAAATTTAAACTTTACAAACTTTAAATACTTGCCAAGATCTCCATGTGAAATCACTAAGAAAAATAATAAATGAGGAACATACTTGAACCATTGATTTGTATCTTGACTATCGAATATTGAATTATAATCTTTGAATCTTCCCTTCCAGATCTTTAATCTTGACTCTTAATTATGGATTCTTGAATTCTTGGATTTTTCTTCTTGATTCTTGAATTCTTTTATGTGGGTTCTAGATCTTTCTCTTCAATATAATTTCTCTCTAAATTCTTGTGTTGATGGGATGGCGCAAAGAATGAGAAGTTGCATATGAATTAGAGACCATAACCCTATATATAGTTTTCATATGTATTTCACCCATCATGAAATAATTCGGCTCATACTTTATTTAGATGCCCCCAGGCCCAATTACTTAAATTCTTTATTAGATCTCTTTAATTTTGAGCTTAACTTTAAAATAGCCTTTCTACGTCACATTATCCTTTGCGTGACGTAGAACATCGCAAGTGAAAAAGTAATTCTACTCGGCTCAAACTTGTAGTGTTCGAAATGAGTGTTTTTCACCCCAGTCTCATCATTCATACATATAGAAAAAGAAGAACAATAATCATTTGGCGGATTAGATTCTGAGCTTGGTTGTTCTTACTTTCATCATTCTTTATGCAAAGAAGAGTATAATCCCAGTTTGAAAAACTGCAAATGGAACAATATATATTTCATAGATTGCTTTTGTGTAATTCTGCTGAAAAACATTGCACAGAATCAGCTGATTCTTTGTCTTGGTTTGAGTGGACCACAATGGATGAAGCTGGATCTTGTACCTCTATTATGAAGTAGAGAAGTTGCAGGATTTTTTTTTTTATTTTTAAATTTTTGAATCTGTGTTCAATTGTATCTCTGGCTTTCTTTATTCTCGTCCTAGTTTTCATTGTTCTATTCTTCATTTAGCTCGATCTAGCTGAGAAGCTTCGGTTCTTGCTAGATTCTTGCTTCTTTGTGGATTTGTTTGTTACTTTTTGTAGTTTTGCATAAGGTTTTTTTTCCCTTTCTATTGTCTGAGATGTGAAATTGTTGGGTTACTCTGTATTTACTTTAATCTACTTCAAAAGCTACAGATCTTGCTCGATGTGTTTTTTTTCCCAATTTCTGCTGTCTTCGACTATATTCCAGTTCCGAATGTCATTTGTACTGTAGTTCTAGCATATTTCCAGCTGGTTTTTGCTTAGTCTAGCTTGATCTAGTTGAAAAACTTCAGTTTTGCTACATTTTTTCTTCCGTGTGGATTTTTTTGTTACTTCACCTTTATTTAACATCTTTTTGCTTATCCCCGTATGATATGTGAAAATTTTGTTGGCTTATTCCTTAGTGCAAACAAGAGTATAATCCCAATTTGAAAAACTGCAAATAGAACAATATACATTGGTTTTGTGTAATTCTGCTGAAAAAAACTGCACAAAATCGGCTAATTTTTTGTCTTGGTTTGAGTGGACCACAATGGCTGAAGCTGGATCCTGTACCTCTATTATGAAGTAGAGAAGTTGCAGGATTTTTTTATTTTTATATTCTTGAATTGGTGAAAACTCGTTCATTGGCATTGGTTTTTGATATATTGCAGCAAAGTTCAGGGAATGACTTCTTTACCAGAGAAAACAATTAGTTATTGATATTCATCCGATCAAGATGAGTCTATTGGCGTATATTTTAGGTATTTTAGGTAAATATTTAATTTAGTAGTGTGTTTTCTATACTATAATATTTATTATTGAACATGATTTCCAATTCGCTTATATTTTAAAGACCTTTCAGGAAATATTATTTCGCTGATGGTGTACTTTTGGACCAGTGTGAGAGTCCACATTTTATTTCATCACGTTCTTTTAAAATAAATTAATATTGAAAATTATTTTATATTTTGCAGGCC
This sequence comes from Osmanthus fragrans, assembly GCA_019395295.1. Classification (NCBI taxonomy): domain Eukaryota; kingdom Viridiplantae; phylum Streptophyta; class Magnoliopsida; order Lamiales; family Oleaceae; genus Osmanthus; species Osmanthus fragrans. The sequence continues at coordinate 28,204,693 of CM033352.1, read as the reverse complement.
AACGTTCTACCAAATTTATTAGAAAAAATCCACTGAAGGATTTCAGTGCATTCCTTACGTTATTAGTTTATTTAGTGCACTATTTTGGATCTATTATGCAGTTCTCAAGCCAAAGAGCACTGTCCTAATTACAATAAACTCAGCTGACTTCATCTTTGGTACACTTAAATTGACGTTGTATTTGATATACAAGAATGCAAAGGAAAAAGCCGACGAGGAAGGGAACGAAAGCATTGCAAATAGTTAGGTTGGATTATCAACCATTGATAATATTACTACTAGAAAATGTGGTTCCAGGGACGGATATTTTTGTCGCTAATTGCCGATATTCCGTCGATAATCCTACTTAGTGATAGAATCTTTTCGTCAATAAATATCAAAGGTGAAAGTCCCGTCAGTAATTTTTTGATGATAAAAATAACTGTCAGTGATAACCGACAAATATACCTACACATACAAGTTAGTCGAAAATATCGACGAATTTTTATGGCAACTATCAGCAACCGTTTTAGTGATGACTTTGTTTGATGGAAAATTATCGACGAAATTGTCATTGCTATTTCCATTGGTAAATTCCTACATTATTTCCTTCAAAATTAATTCCATTCATATTTCCTCTTTCCAATTTTCGATGAAAGTTTCCTACGAAAACAATTCCGATGCAAATTTATATCAAATCTCTATTCTCATCCTAGTTTTCATTGTTCTATTCTTCATTTAGCTCGATCTAGCTGAGAAGCTTTAGTTCTTGCTAGATTCTTGCTTCTTTGTGGATTTGTTTGTTACTTTTTGTAGTTTTACTTAAAAGGTTTTTTTTTCCCTTTCTGTTGTCTGAGATGTGAATTTGTTGGGTTACTCTTCATTTACTTTAATTTACTTCAAAAGCTACAGATCTTGCTCGATGTGTTTTTTTTAATTTCCCAATTTCTGCTGTCTTCGACTATATTCCAGTTCCGAATGTCGTTTGTACTGTAGTTCTAGCATATTTCCAGCCGGTTTTTGCTTAGACTAGCTGAAAAACTTCAGTTTTGCTACATTTTTGCTTCCGTGCGGATTTTTTTTGGTTACTTCACCTTTATTTAACTTCTTTTTGCTTATCCCCGTATGATATGTGAAAATTTTGTTGGCTTATTCCTTAGTGCAAACAAGAGTATAATCCCAATTTGAAAAACTGCAAATAGAACAATATACATTGGTTTTGTGTAATTCTGCTGAAAAAAACTACACAAACTCGGCTAATTTTTTGTCTTGGTTTGAGTGGACCACAATGGCTGAAGCTGGATCCTGTACCTCTACTATGAAGTAGAGAAGTTGTAGGATTTATTTTTATTTTTATTTTTTTTGAAAATTCTTGAATTGGTGAAAACTCGTTCATTGACATTGATTTTTGATACATTGCATGAAAGTTCAGGGAAAGACTTCTTTACCAGAGAAAATGATCTGTTATTGATATTCATCCAATCGAGATGAGTATATTGGCGTATATGTTCAGTATTTTTGGTAAATATTTAATTTAGTGTTGTGTTTTCTATACTATAATATTTTGTATTGTGCATGATTTCCCAATTCACTTATATTTTAAAACCTTTGCAGGAAATGTTGTTTCGCTGATGGTGTACTTTTGGATCAGTGTGAGAGTCCACATTTTATTTCATCACGTTCTTTTAAAATAAATTAATATTGAAAATTATTTTATATTTTGCAGGCCAACGTTCTACCAAATTTATTAGAAAAAATCCACTGAAGGATTTCAGTGCATTCCTTACGTTATTAGTTTATTTAGTGCACTATTTTGGATCTATTATGCAGTTCTCAAGCCAAAGAGCACTGTCCTAATTACAATAAACTCAGCTGACTTCATCTTTGGTACACTTAAATTGACGTTGTATTTGATATACAAGAATGCAAAGGAAAAAGCCGACGAGGAAGGGAACGAAAGCATTGCAAATAGTTAGGTTGGATTATCAACCATTGATAGTATTACTACTAGAAAATGTGGTTCCAGGGACGGATATTTTTGTCGCTAATTGCCGATATTCCGTCGATAATCCTACTTAGTGATAGAATCTTTTCGTCAATAAATATCAAAGGTGAAAGTCCCGTCAGTAATTTTTCGATGATAAAAATAACTGTCAGTGATAACCGACAAATATACCTACACATACAAGTTAGTCGAAAATATCGACGAATTTTTATGGCAACTATTAGCAACCGTTTTAGTGATGACTTTGTTTGATGGAAAATTATCGACGAAATTGTCGTTGCTATTTCCATTGGTAAATTCCTACATTATTTCCTTCAAAATTAATTCCATTCATATTTCCTCTTTCCAATTTTCGATGAAAGTTTCCTACGAACACAATTTCGATGCAAATTTGTATCAAATTTATAAAAAAATATATTTGCTATTTATTATTGTAAATTAATAATATTAAAATTTTCAAATGTACACCAAATAATATGAAATTTCATGAAACTTGATTTTCGTGTTTCATTTCACATGTTCAAGCTACAAAAATGATAGTTGTTCGAGGATTTCATCGCAAATCAAGGTATTTTGGTTAGTTTATGTTCATTTAATTTTTTTTGAGTATGATGTTATTTTAGTGTGATTCATTACATCAATGCCTGCTATATATGATTAGTTGGGAATTTGTAATAATAGAGAACCATCTTGCACTTTTTTTTTTAATGAAATTTCATATTTTTTTTTATCATGTGCTTAAAATTGAAGCTGAAATTGATAGTATCACTATTTCCGTCGCTAATTGCCGATATGTCATCGATAATCCTACTTATCGATTGACTGTTTTAGCCAATAAATATCAAAGGTGAAAATCCTGTCAGTAATTTTTCGACGATTAAATAACTGTCGGTGATTACTGACAAATTTACCTTTACATACAAGTTCGTTGAAAATATCGATGAATTTTTATGGCATCTATCAACAACCGTTTTAGAGATGACTTTGTTTGATGGAAAATTACTGACGAAATTGTCATTGCCATTTCCATTATCAGTTTCACGTACAAGGAATATTTTCAAGGAGATAGTCCCGCTCCATTAGGCATGTTTGCAAGAGAATACTTTATTGTTGACATACTATACGAGCTTTTTCTAATATCAAGTTTATTCATCTTTATGTTACAAAATATCTTTGTATAACACAGATTACAAATCTTGTTCCTATTGTATTTTTTGAAAGCGTATTTCCATGCACTCTTAGTGGAGATAAATACGTTTGAAGGAAAAAGATGTAGCCTTGGAACTTGATTTGAATTTTCAGTTTTTTTTTTGGAAGTTTTTCCAAGTTCTCCATTTTCTCCCTTCTCGAAGATTTTACCAAGTATTAATTTTTAATTTAACATAATTAAATTTAAGAAAATTATGATGTGACTTTGAAAAAGGCAATTAGTATATATATGTTTTACTGAGATTAAAGTATATATTTTCATAGTAAAATATTATATATATGATTTACTGAGATGAAAGTGACAGTCATAAATATAATTTGTTAGTTAGGCTGAGTTTTACTGAAAATTATCCCCACGCTATCTTTTTGTCGTGGTAGAATATTATATGCAACAAAAAAAAGTTGTTTGCAGTAGTTTCCCAAGTCAGATCGCAATCGGCCTAGTAAATAATCTACACCAATGCAAGACGCAACTCCTCACCCAATTTGGACTGTGTTGACATTTATTTTGTCAAACTTGCTGTATCACTTTAAAATATCACATTTTCGTGAATTGTCATTGCTTGGCTTCATCTATCAACAACCGTTTTAACGATGACTCTGTTTGATGGAAAATTATCGAAGAAATTGTCATTGCTTGGCTTCATCTTTGGTATACTTCAATCGACGTAGTATTTGATATACAAGAATGCAAAGGAAAAAGCCGACGAGGAAAGGAAAGAAAGCATTGCAAATAGTTATGTTGGATTATCAACCATTGATAGTATTACTACTACAAAATGTGGCTTCAGTGACAGATATTTTCGTCGCTAATTGCCGATGTTCCGTCGATAATCCTACTTAGTGATGGAATCTTTTCGTCAATAAATATCAAAGGTGAAAGTCCCGTTAGTAATTTTCCGATAATAAAAATAACCGTAAGTGATTACCGACAAATTTACCTACACATACAAGTTCGTTGAAAATATTGACGAATTTTTATGGCAACAATCAGCAACCGTTTTAGTGATGACTTTGTTTGATGGAAAATTATCGACGAAATTGTCATTGCTATTTCCATCGGTAAATTCCTACATTATTTCCTTCAAAATTAATTCCATCCATATTTCCTCTTTCCAATTTTCGATGAAAGTTTCCTACGAAAACAATTCCGATGCACATTTTTATCAAATTTATAAAAAATATATTTGTTATTTATTATTGTAAATTAATAATATTAAAAATTTAAAAATTTCAAATGTACACCAAATAATATGAAATTTCATGAAACTTGATTTTATTGTTTCATTTCACATGTTCAAGCTACAAAAATGACAGTTGTTTGAGGATTTCGGTTGTTTTGAATGATCACGAATCAAGGTATTTTGGTAAGTTTATGTTCATTAATTTTTTTTGAGTATGATGTTATTTTACTGTGATTCATTACATTAGTACCTGCTATGATTAGTTGGGAATTTGTAATAATACAGAACCATCTTGCACTTTTTTTTTTTTTTTTTTATGAAATTTCAAATTTTTTTATTTATTTATCATGTGCTTAAAATTGAAGCTGAAATTGATAGTATCACTATTTCCGTCGCTAATTGCCGATATTTCGTCGATAATCCTAGTTATTGATTGAATTTTTTTTAGTCAATAAATATCAAAGGTGAAAGTCCCGTCAGTAATTTTTCGACGATTAAATAACTGTGGATGACTACTGACAAATTTACCTTCACATACAAGTTCGTCGAAAATATCGATGAATTTTTATGGCATCTATAAACAACCGTCTTAGTAATGTTCTCAACCGAAATGCCACAATATCAAACAAAATTCAGTAAGTAAAATATCAAACCTTGCATAACAATATCTATATTTTTGAAAGATGCAAAATCATGATTGCCAAATAGAATTAATACTATCAATTTCAACTTCAATTTTAAGCAGAAGATAAAAAAAATTATGAAATTTCATAAAAAACCGTGTAAGATGGTTCTGTACTTATTACAAATTCCCAACTAACTGCTTAACAAAATCCACAGGAACAACCGCAGCAACAGCAACTCCATCCATTAAAACTTTTTTTTTCCCTGTTAATCCATGTCATTTATACTGAAGTTTCTGACTTAAAAAATTGAAAGCATGTAGAATATGATTTCAATATGATGTATGAAATATAGTTTTGCTGAAAAACTTTTGTGATAGCGAAATGGGGTTAATGATGAACTATAAATGTGGATCAATACTTATCAATAACACCACCAGACAAGCACATATCCATAATTCACCTTACTGTTTATCATCTTTAATATATTAGACGATCTCTTTCTTTGTTATATTCCTTTCCGCCCTTTGTAACTATTTCAGAATGCCTTTTCTCTTCAATTAAGTAATCATATATTTTTCTCTTTACACAATTGTGGGAGAAGAGGGGGGGGGGGGGGGGGGGGGGGGGCGCCGGTGACTGAAGTACCGGCGCCGCGGCGCCCGGCACCTATTTAAGGCCCCTCCTTCCCCCCATTCATTTGGTCCGAATTCTAGAGAGAAAAAGAGAGTTTTGAGAGATTTTTCCTAAGGTAAGAGGTTTGTTCTTCCTTGGTTGATATAAAAGCTAATTTTCTTTCTTGGTTGATTAACTTGTGGCTTGTACAAGTAATCAAACATTTGTTCTTCATTCAATTGGAAATCATTCTTCCCCAAAAATTGTCTATTTGTTCATTTTCTTGAATTGTCAATATTCTTGTGGGTGGTTCCATATTGATTCAAGGGATTGATTGGGCACCATTTCCTAACAATTGGTATCAGAGCTACATATCAAATCAAGGTGGTCAAGCTTCGATTTGAGGAAGGTAGGCTTGAGTCAATTGTGCACACAAGGTGTTTGTGAAAATTCTTGAGTGAACTTAGTTGTCGAATTTCATCGAAACAAGTGGATAGATCATGTCTACTAGTGGAACGGTGAAGGTTGGAAGTATGATATCGAAAAATTCAATGGAAAAAATGATTTTTCTTATTGGAGGATGCAAATGAAGAATGTGCTCATTTCTCAAAAATTGCACAAGGCTTTGGGGGGGAAAGGAGAAGAAGTACAAGGATATGTCGGACGAGGATTGGGAGGAGCTTGATCTTGAAGCACGGGCGTCGATCATCCTATGCCTTGAAAGGGATGTTGCTTTCTTGGTAGATGGTGAGGAAACGGCGGCGAAAGTGTGGACCAAGTTAGAGACAAACTTCATGACGAAGACTCTAACTAATCGGATCTATTTGAAATCCAAATTGTATACTTGCAAGATGGATGAAGGAACACCAATCCGGGAGTATGTCAACAAGTTCGATAGGTGCATATCGGATTTGAAGGACATTGATGTGAAGGTAGATAATGAGGATCAAGCACTTCTACTGCTTCTTTCTTTGCCAAAGTCGTATGAGAATCTTGTTCAAACATTGATGCTTGTGGGTGATAAACTTGTGATGGAGGATACTAGAACGTCACTTCTAGCGGATGATCTTCGAAAGATTGCTACTAGTGGCATGTCTTCCATTGGTAACAAGGATCAAGCTCAAGGGTTGTTTGTGAGAGGGAGGAGCAACGAACAGGCAAAGGGCATGCGAGGAAAGTCTAGATGGAGTTCTAGACCTCTTGCGGAAAGGTTGTGTTTCAAATGCGGCGAGCTCGGGCACTTCAAGGCAAATTGTCAAAATAAAAGAGCGGGAATGAAGAACAACAACAACAACAACAACAGAGAGGAGGGGGTTCATGGTAATCAAGAGGTAAGCTATGCCTCGGAAGAAGGGGGCATCGATGAGTGCTACACCATCACTTGTGATGAAGAAATCTCCGGTAAGTGGATTCTTGATTCTGGTTCCTCTTACCATATGTGTCCGAATAGGAAGTGGTTTACTACCTATACTTGCACTGATGGTGGTACCGTGTTGATGGGTAATAACCATGCTTGTAAAACGGTGGGGGTTGGTTCCATTAGAATCAAGATGCATGATGGAGTGGTGAGAACATTGATGGATGTGAGACATGTTCCTGATTTGCGGAAGAACCTTATCTCTGTTGGTGTATTGGACTCCGGTGGTTGCAAGATTGTGACGCGGGATGGAGTTAAGAAGGTTGTTCGGGGCTCTTTGGTAGTGATGAAGGGTATTCGTCAAGGCAACCTATATGCACTTCAGGGTACTACAGTTACAGATGATGTAGCGGTTGAGATAAGTGGAAGTGGTGGAGACTTGGGGAAGTTCATTATCAGAAGGAATGTTACTTTTGAGGAGAACTCCAAGGTTGCTTGGTCAAAAGCTACGGTACCCAGTGGTGTTGAAGCTGTAGGGGGTTCTAAGTCTCAGGTTGTTGAGATAGAATCCAGGGATCGACCAGGTCTAAGTCATGTTCGAGAGGTGTATCATGGAGACACTCGAGAGGAGAGTGATGATGTGCTTGAACATGAGGAGGTTCAGCAAAAGAATGTACAGGCTCTACAACAACAGCTCGAGGAAAGTTTGGCATCCTCTAGGCCAAGGCGAGCATTCAAGCTAGTTCAGAAGTTGGGGTCAAACCAACCTCTGAGGCACTATGGGCAATCAAATATGGTTGAGTATGCACTCTCATTGGGGGTTGATGTACCCAAGTGGGCTTGGGCCCTTCGGGGCGGTGTTGGAGTTAGGTGGAGATGATATGTACATGGGTGAGCGAGAACTGCGATGGCTTGATCCCGGTGGAGGGTACGTAGGCAACCACGGTAAAGTGGTGCAGCCGGTAAGACCTACGGTGGCACCATAGGTAAGAGATTTTTCCTAAGGTAAGAGGTTTGTTCTTCCTTGGTTGATATAAAAGCTAATTTTCTTTCTTGGTTGATTAACTTGTGGCTTGTACAAGTAATCAAACATTTGTTCTTCATTCAATTGGAAATCATTATTCCCCAAAAATTGTCTATTTGTTCATTTTCTTGAATTGTCAATATTCTTGTGGGTGGTTCCATATTGATTCAATGGATTGATTGGGCACCATTTCCTAACAACCACATATACAAATACCAAACAAGTGAGTGGGCATTAATAGATTTATATTGCTTGATTCTTTTTTCTTTTTTCTTTAACTTTTATTTTGATCCAAGAATTGGATGATCGTCTTTATAGTTTCTTGATTTCTTGTTTAGTAGGGGATTAGATATCATCCATAAGCTAAAGATTATACTCCGTAGTCAGTGTGAGGACTAGATTAACAATTTTCTATATTCCTTATCAAATCCTATATAGCAGATCTTGGTCTTGGTTTTTCAACTTCATGTGATTTGTGCTTGAACTTTAAGAGTGCCAGATATTGATATAGTCGATTACCATGATTTTACTATGTTTACTCCACAACAAAAGGATCTCATTCTTGAATTGGTGAAAACGTATTTGACATTGGTTTCTGATTTATTGCAATAAAGTTCAGGCAGTGCCGTACCCGTGTTTCGCAGGGCCTGAGGCGACTTCGAAACTTGGGCTCCTAAGTTATAGCAAGCAATCCATTTTACGGTACTAAATTTGTTAACTTAAAATCAATAATAAAGCAACAAATAAAAATGAAATATTCAAAATTTATATTACACTCAAATAACAATACGAAAATATTCTAAACGATCACTTAAATACAACTTGTCTTGTGATTTTTGAGGCAAAAATATCAATAAATGTTCTAGTCATGTAAAACTTGCTGAAAACAAATATAAATGAATAAATAAAAATCTCCAGCCTCTATCAACTAGTTAACCATTGAATGAAACAAAAATAAATCGGGTTTCTCTCGAAAATTAACTAAGCATACCATGATGAAAAACAACATCAACACTTTTATTTTATTTTGAAAAAAAAATAAATATAAAACCCGAAATATCTTACACCTTCTAAAATATATTAACAATCTATTTGGGTACAATTTATAATCAATTTAATTTTCAAAAAGAAATAACTTATAAATTCTCTGCAATTTAAATTTCAAATAAAGTCTTATTTCCTACCCACTGTCCGGTTCAATACATGAAAAAACAACTAGGAATCAAATTGATATCAATGATTCAATTTAATTCCAACACAAAGCTAAATGCCTAAATCCATGTAATTCAAAATCCAAACTCAAAAGTTTATGCTTTTCAACATTTTCTTTTTCTCCTCAAACAAAACAGAGGCCGCAATTTTCAAAATAAGTAAAATTAATTAGAACCAAATTGTTTAATGTCAATTCTCATGACAATGCATACTCAACTCTCAGGCTACTGCGATTCAAATAAAACACATACCAAAAAATGTAGGACGCTTTGGGAAAATCCATATCAATCATCGAATACAATACATGATTAATTTGAGAAAAAATACCGTCGTCAACGGAGAGCAAATTGAGAGGTGAATTGTTGATGGTGATGACGACCACATCAGCTCCAAATCTCCGACCTCCATCGTCGTTCTTACTTCTTTTGTTTTGATTTTTGGCGTTTTGATTTCTCGGGATTTTGTTGTTTTATTTTGCCATTTTGTTTTTGTCCTTTTGAAGGCTTAATGGGTTTTAAAAATTAAAAAAAAAAAAAAAAAGATTTTTGGGACCCTAAAAAGCTAGGCCTGAGGCGGAGGCCTCTCGGGCCTCTCCTGAGGTCCGGCCTTGAGTTCAGGGAGCTATAGGAGGTGAAATTCCCACCTTGTGTTACAAGTCACTGAAGAAGAACAAAAATTGCATAGGTCTCTATATCATCATCTTATAGACAATTACTATCTTCATTATACGTCAGTTCTTATAAATTACAATTAATCCTTCTTTAGTAGAGAGAAGAATCAATTTTCATATTCGTCCGATCAAGATGAGTCAATTTTGACCTATTCATTTGGTATTTTAGGTATACATGTGTTTAGTTCTATACTATAATACTTAATATTGTGCATGATTTCCTAATTAACTTATATTTTAACAACTTTGTAGGAAATATTATTTCGCTAATGGTGTACTTTTCACCCGTGTGAGTGCATTTTGTTTTCATCATGTTCTTTTAATAATAAATTAATATTAGAAAATAATTATTTTATTTTTTGCAGGCCTACGTTTTGCTAAAGTTATCAAATAAAATTCACTGAAGGATTTCAGTTAATTCCTTACATCATTAGTTTTATTTAGTGCATTATTTTGGATCTATTATGCAGTTCTCAAGCCAAAGAGCATTGTTCTTATTACAATAAACTCGGTTGTCTCATACAAATTTTATATATATATATATATATTTATTAGGACCATTTTTTTTTTTTTTTTTTGCTACGAGAGATACTAGAATAGGGTATTAATTAAAACTTAATTAATATCAACTTATAATTTTATTTTTAGTGAAATACTTAATATATAATTTAATTGTAACACATGCAGACGTTGACTATGGTTGTTTTGCCAAATATCACTGGTTTCATTTTGATAATCCTATTGACTCAACTTCTAATGGAAGGCAGCCAGCGTATCATTGTTGTTGGATGGATTTGCATTTTCCTTTCACTATTAGTATTTGTTGAACCATTGTGGATTGTGGTAATTTAAATATATTTTCTTTATTGTGATAGTTAATTTATTTATGGTATTCTATTAACATTGAAATATTTTGACATCAAGGACGTGTCAAATACATGCCATTTCTTCTATCACTTTTCCTCACTATAAGTGCTGCTGTGTGGTCCTTTTAATAGATTCCGAATGTGCTTGGCTTCATCTTTGGTATACTTCAATTGATGTTGTATTTCATATACAAGAATGCAAAGGAAAAAGGCGATAGAAAAGAAAGGAAAGCATTGCAAATAGTTAGATAGGATTATCAACTATTGATGTAAAATTTAGTTTATTATAGATAAATGATATTTACATTATGCATGTGAAGTTCCACAAATACTTCATTTATATTAATGCACGTTTTATTTTAACTATGACATTTTCCAAGCATTAACTTGTAATTATTTCATTTAATGTGTTTAATGGTTATAACAGTGGCGCGTTTGTTTTGTTTTTAAGTGCACCTGTGTTGGTCTCAAAATCACCAAAATAACAACGATTTGAAAAACTTAAAGTTGTAGAAAACATGACATCGCAAAAAATAGAAAAACACAGAATTTTTCGCCACTAAGGGCCCAGATGTTCAACCAAGGCTTATTTAGCACATGGAGCATCTACAAAGTAGATATTGCTCGAACCCACTAAAAATCACTAAGAATCGTTACAAATGTATGAGAGATTTCTTCACTAATGTTTCTTGTTGCCTCTCTAAGAATCACACAGAATATAATCCATTCAATCTCTCATTGCACACTAAATACAACCAAGAATATCTCACTAAAGGATTACAGATATTGAACACGAAGAAGAAGAATACACAACACTCAAAGAACAATATCTAGAAACCCTAATAAAACATACCGCACCAAAATCCAGCCAAATGAGAGATGAGAGGATCAATATATATGTCTAACCAAAAGTCGCCAATCAAACAGCTAAGAGAAGGCCACATGTAAGGCCACGATAAAACTATCACTTAAAGAGGTAGACGCGTGTCTTGGAAACAAGATTTCATCAAGTTTTTTGGGCCTCAACCCGGAACACGGTTTGGACCACAAAACAACAGTGAGGCAGCCCAACACAACATTCTCCACCTTACTGAACTATTTTTAAATCGTTATAGTGGTTCTAACAATATTTACAAAGTTTCATGTGCCATAAAAACCACTAAAAAGGGAAAAAAAAAAAAATAATAATAATTTAAAGTTAGTTTCAGTTCTAAACAAAAATAATAAACTGAACATGTTAAACATATTACCTTCAAGTTTAAATTTATTCAAAGGTAAAACCTTGGTTCCAATATTAGAGAGGTTAAATTCAGTAGGAATTTTCACCAGATTAATCAAGCCCTTTTCAACCACGTTTCTAATAAAATGAAATTTAATATCAACATATTTAGTCCTATCATGATAATTAAACGGGGTTCCTACTTAAATGTATGGCACTTTAATTATCTGTATAAATTCTAACACTTCATTTATAAAACCAATTTCTTTTAATAAGCCTCTTAACCAAAGTCCTTATTTAAGAGCATCAAAATTAGAACATATTTGTTTATAAAACACAGTACTCTGTGATTAGAATTATAAATAAATTTCATTTTGATAAATACGTGGACATTTAATCTAAAGTTCACTGGCAATCGGATTATCCATCTGTATGCTCTGGTAAGTGGCAATCGAGTTGTCAACTAAGATAATCATCAATATTGGAAGTGTCAAATTTCATCTGCACAAGGTATATAACCCTTTTATGCTGAAGAAGTTCTGCTTTATGCATTAACACATTGTCTTCTTCTGCATCATTCCGAACAGTTCTGTCTACCAAACTCATCAATAAGATTACTTTCATCCATTAAGGTCACTCTAATTTACACTTAAAGACCAAAATATAGTCCTAACACAATATACCGACTAAAAGATATCCTAAATAAATCGGTCACTTTGGTAGATTATTAATCCACAATTTTAAATGACTTTAAATATCATAATTCTGCACTTAATCATGATTATGTTGTCAGACATACATTCATTCCTGCAAGTGCTTGTCTATTTTACTAAACACTACATCTTTATAGTTCCCCGTCTTATCCAAAAGTTCTCGCCTGCAGTCACTGATGTATTCAATAGTCTGTAAGATGATGTAATGAGTTCTGAATGCGTCTTAGTGAAGAGTTCGTAACACTCCTCTCTATTGTACATAGACTGTATAAATGCAGTTAACGTGTTTTTAATTAGCGTGACTGATATATTCGGGCTTCTCGTTCCATTAGGTTGCAAGTATGTGGAACTTGTTGACATGATAATCATCTCCAAGTGATAAAAGGGGAAGGTGGAAAAATTCAGCTTTACTTAAGGCTGCCGCATCAAGAGTTTGAATCCTGAAATATGGATTTGGCTCTTGGATAAGTGTAAGTGTACAAATAGCCTTCCACCCTATACCCTTGGAGGCATAACCTGCGATTTACCTCCTTCACCAAGGCCCAGGGCAGGGCAGGTGGGGGCACCAGTAATGGGGCGTAATCCAAAAAATAAATAAATAAATAAATTGAAGATGGATGGATGTCGTGTCTGGAAATTGAGTATGTTGCAGATGTTGAAATGCCCGCAGTTAGGATAACTAATGACAACTCTTGTATTTTACGCGGATGCTTGTATGATGTATCACTACTTATGCATTGTGTGTCGTTGTTGTTGAGATGTTAAATAGAGATCCATCAGAATCAAACTCGAATGGAACAGAAACAACCTAATGGAGGCGCAACAATATGTCGATGTTGTTGAGATGTTATTTGCGCATGCTCGTATCACTGCCGATTGTGACTTGTGAGGATGAAGCTGGGAGTATCAATGTGATTTTTGTATTCTAATTAGATATTTAAGAGTAATAGGAGAGACCATATTTTGTCTTCTGTATATGTACACATGTCTCATGAAAAATGAAATCAGTTTATTGTTTCTTTGACGGTTGCCTTAGATATGGATGGAAGGTACACGATCATGAAAATCTATTTGTAACATGAGAAAACACATTGCTGGTGAAACATTCAAATGGGACTTATTTTCTTATAATGCTGCGGATTTCATTGTTGTATTTAGGGGATGTGAACGAGTCGAGTCGAAATTCGAGACTTGGGCTCGGTTTGAGTAAAAATGGTTCAAGTTTTTTTTTTTTTTTGCCCGAGTCGAATTAAATGAAAGTATTACGTGGTCCATATTCATTTTCCAAATCTAGAATGTATAACATAAATAATGTAACGTGTTCATAATGTAAATCAAGAAACCTGCTTAAGCTAGATGGAAATACTTACATGTAACGCTGCAAATTTTAACCAATGTTCTAAAAAGCCCATCTAAGCGGCGTCTAGGCATGAGGCCGGGCCTTGAAAATGAGCGTCTAGTGATGCTTTTTAAAAAAATTCCTTTTAAAAGTTTTTATTTAACTTTAGTTTCAGTTTTTTAAATGAATTTATTTGTACAAAAAATAAAAATAAAAACACGTTAGAAAACTTCAAGTAGGAGTTATCTAGTTAAAAGTTAAAAATTAAAATTATGAAAGATTGTCTAGCTTTTGCATTTTGAAAATTTGTGTATAAATGGCTAATTGTAGAAATTATTAAGTATATATAATAATTTATAATTTTAGATGTTTGATATGTATTATTTTGATCATTAAATGATTTTTAGATTGATAAAAAGTTAAAATAATTTTAAAAATAAGAAAACATTTTTTATGCTTAGGTCTCGCCTAAGCACATAAAATTTGAAACTTAGTTGCTACGCTTAACCAAGCTTTACGATTTAAAAACACTACATAATATGTGTCATTTTAAAAACCCGAAAAATCACCTTAAACCCAATATTTAGATATCAAAGGTTTGAAATTCACATTCAATTTTTTTTTTATACAATCAAAGTACGAATTTCAACCCTAAAATCTTCATTTAATCTCAATGATTTAACATGTATTGGCTCTGATACCACTTGTTGAATATTTATAAAATTCAAACTTTATAAACTTTATATAATCGTCAAGATCTCCATGTCAAATCACCAAGATAAATAATTAATGTGGAATATATATTGATCCATTGATTTGTATCTTGAATAATGAATCTTGAATTATAATTTTTGAATCTTGTCTTCCGGAACTTTAATCTTGATTTTTTTTATTATGGATTCTTGAATTTTTCTTGATTCTTGAATTTCTTTTGCGGGTTTTGGATCTTATTCTTCAATATGCTCTGCTTAGATTCTTGTGTTGATGAGATGACAAAAAGAATGAGAAGTTGTATATGAATTGTGGACCATAACCCCATATATAGTTTCCATATGTATTTCGCCCATCGTGAAATATAAAGAAATCCGGTCTCCACATATATAATTCGGTCCACACTTTATTTAGATTCTATAAGTTCAATTACTTAATTCTTTATTAGATCACTTTAATTTTTGACTTAACTCGAAAATATCATTTATAAACAATTAATTATATATGTTGATCCACGTGGCAAATTAATAATTTCCCAACAAAACGACTATGATTGGAATGTTACATGTTGGATGGACATCACATTGTTTGAAACAAAAGATTGAATTGTAATATTCTTTTTTAACTGTTTACTAATATGTGAAATCTAAGGTGGGTGGTATGTTAATATATTGATATTCAGCGGTGATTTCATGCAGAAGAATCATATACGTGGAAAAAATACTAATAAAAAGGTTTGGACTGTTATGCTTGTGATTCATGTGACGCCACGAGACATTTCGTACCATCAAAAGGATAATTAGTAGGCAACATTTATATTATATAATAATAGTCATCATGCATCAAGATTCAATATGGGGATAAAATACAGTAAACTCTAAGCCATAACAAAAAAAAAAAAAAAAAGTCCATAACAATATAACTGATAGTTTAATTTTAGCCCATCGAGTAAATTTATTTGCACTCGTAACATTTTGAAATAAAGATAATAGTTAATTTATTTTTCAATAATTTTTTTGTATTAAATTGAGCTTGCATTTTGTTCATGGATTGACTTGATATTATAAATCGAGCGTTTTAAGTTGTGAAACACGGAAAGATTTGATTTATAATTCGATCTAAAGTTTATTGCCCACAATCGATAAATAAAGACAAACACTTTATTTTGATAAGATTGTTTCAATTTTATTTAAAGTTGATCTTGACTTTAGCAATAAAATTGATTGTACATTTTGGAATGTATGGATTGGACCACGTGAAATTAATTTATGGAATTGACCACTTGAACTTAATTTCACTTGACTATTGTACGTAGTACCTTAATCCCGAGCGAGTAATGAACTTTGATTACTAACTTGAAGTTTTTTGATGTATCAATGAGTGAGATTAAATTGCTAATCAATATCTCGATACTTTGGGAATTAAAATGAAATAATTGGAGAACATATATTCGCGATATGGAATCCATACCCTATTTAATAGGCATGATCACGACCTCAAGATTTTTTTCTAATGATGTGATTGTTGAATTAATATTGTGATGTGATCATGTGGGCCTCTCAAATAGAAAATGGGATTGAGGATTTAATGTATATTTGGAAAGGAGGCATTTTGGTCATTTTACCCGGTTCCAAATATTCAACGTGATTAACGAGGGTAATATATAAGAGCAATTTGTCAGAGAATATAATTATTGTAGCTTCAGTAATTTCAATTAAATTAGGAGTGCAATCACGTTCTTTTACTGGAATAGAACGTGATTAATAAATGATTTAGACAGATCAAGAGTTGAATCTGATCGGGTCAAGATTAATTGATTAGAGCTTGATTTTTTTTTTTTTTTTTTAAAACTAAGAACTAGTGATAAAATTCAGCAAACAAAACTTTCAAAACTACAATCAATAAGTTTTGCACCATAAGTGCAGAGGTTCAGAAAAAGAAATTCAGATATTTCATAATCAACTCAAATGCAAAAATGAAGAAATTCAAGGTTCTCATAAATTCTTCTTAGACTAGAATAACTAGGCCTTGAGACGACCAAAAATCTTCTGCTTCTCCTCTGTTGTCTGGAAGCGTCCATGTCCAAACTTAGAGGAAGTGTCAATGAACTTCAGCTTAATTTCTTCAAGGGCAAGGCGAGAAGTCTGGTTGAGGAGAGACTGACGAAGTGTAACAACCCTCTTCTTAGGACCAACACAGCAACCCTTGATCATCAGAAAATCATCCTTAACCACTCCATAATGAGGAAATCCACCCATATGCGTAACATCTTTCTCAGTCCTGTCAAACTCAGTACTGGCAGTATGCGTCTCTTCCCCCGTCTTACCAAGCCTGTAGATCTTTTTGTTCATTTCAGTACGGTGATGGTATCCATTCTGACCAGCCCTGGCAACAGTGAAGGAAACTCGAGCAGGGTGCCTTGCACCAATACAAGCAACCTTGCGGAGACCCCTGTGGGTTTTGCGAGGAAGATGGGTGACACCCCAACGGGTTACAACACCTTCATAACCTTTACCCTTTGTCACACCAATAATATCAATCATCTCATCTTTCTGGAAAACAGCATCCACAGGGACCTGCTGTTGACAAATTGTTTGTTCAAAACCAACAAAGGAAGAAGTGAAAAATAGCTAATAACTTCGGTCGACCGAACTGAACTGCGGTCGACCGAAACTCTGCAGGATTTCAACCAAGAAGCTGCAGGAGGTTTCGGTTGACCATTCGATCGACCGAAATGGAGGTTCGGTTGACCAATCGGTCGACGGAAAAAGTTCGGTGGACCAACCGGTCGACCGAAATCTGTGACCGTTGGACGGTTTTTGGCAGTTGGGAATTTATTTTTGGAGGCTTTTCACTTGGTTTTTGGCACCATTTCGTGCATATGAACTAGACCTATATATAGTGGGGTCTTATTCAATGAATAAACACCTTGAAATCATTACAATCTCCATATACAAGATCAAACTATTTCTTACTCATATTCTTACATTTTTTATTGTGTTGAAATCATTACAATCTCCATATACAAGATCAAACTATTTCTTACTCATATTCTTACATTTTTTATTGTGTTTCCCAAGTTTTTTGGTAGAAATCATTTGTGCTTTATATTTCTACTACAAGGCTTGATCAATTCTTTAAATCATTTGCCGGATAACCTTTAAGCATCTCGATTTACCGGAGAGGGGGCAAATATTGTTTGAGGACAGCGATCACGCGTTTGAGCCTTTGCATCGAAGTTCTTGTTCTTGAATCCTTGTTGCTATTTTTGGTTTGTTTATTCTCCTACTCGAAGGTATTATTTCCAACACCTGCTTCTCAAAGAAACCATATGCAAAGTCGACCTTTTGTGCAATAGTCCCTCCATTAACCTGTATCTCCATCAAATGAGCCTTCTTCTGTTTCAGCCCCTTCATCTTCCTTATCTGAGTGTGAGCCAAAACACGAATAACAGATGCATATTTCTTCATCTTCTCTAGCTGCGATTGGATATCTTTTTTCCCCTCATCGGTCTCCAGTTTCTTCGAATACTTGGTGAAGGCCTTCTTCTTAGACTTGCACCAGTTCTTGTAAAACCTCCTATTTATCTCCTCGCTCAGGTGCTGAGCCCAAACGGTGTTAAGGCACCGAAGACCACGAGGTGTCTTCACATAGCCTACCACTCCAACAATAACCATTGGAGGTGTTTCAATTATGGTTACAGCTTCACAAGTCTCTTTCTTGTGAAGTTTTGATCCAGGTTTCTCGACACTCTGACAATGTGAGTCATGCCAGCCTTGTAACCCAAAAAGGCAGTTAGCCTTCAGTGACTTCAAAATAAGAACCGGAATAAATTATAAGAGTTATGATTTATTATTATTAATTGTAGAAATTTAAATTAATTAAACGGGAATGTGTGTTGCATGCGCCATTAAGACACAGAGGTTGTGATTTGAAGGACAAAAAAAGATTCCTTTTTGACAAGGACTCATCATCCAATCAAAAGAACACGTACCTTTTTGGGGTTTAATTAAGATATGCAAAAGAAATATTTTTGTGCTCATAGAAAAAATTCTCTCCAGTTTCTTTTGGGTTCTTGAAGAACACTGGAGAAAGCCAAAAGATTTGAAGGAAGAAAATCAAACAAGGAGACTTGAAGGTGGAATCAAGGATATCAAAGATCAAGGAATATTTTTTTGTAAAGCACGCTACAAGGGTAATTCTTAAAACACAACGTGTTATTTATATTCCGAATTATTTTATTCTTGTTGATACACAACTTAATAAAATCCTTCATATTTTCCAACAATAACAATAATGTAAAAGAAATCCTCTAAGAATTCGTGCATTCAAATTCAGTATTAAATGGAGAACCCAAAATGTGGGGGTAGAAATTACAAAAACTAGATGAAACTTGCCCGCGGTTTAAGTTTCTGCACATTTTTACTTTAATCTTGCAGTATTGTTTGAAATAAAACTGAGAAGTTGTACTATATGAATATTTTATGAAAATGGTTTATGTGTTGTAATTTCCACAAAATAAATTGTTGAATTGGGCTATATGAAGCCAATAGAATATAGTCCAAGGGTGCTTAATCAAGGTTGAGCCACAGTCAGTCTAAAATCCGGATTTGTCTATATGTTCCTCAATACAAGGATTCAAATGCGATACTCGGTCATTTCTCATCTCTTTAGCAATAAATCTTGATGTTCATAGTAAATGGACTTAAAAACATTAATTTCACTATATTCTTGCTTAGCCTCACTCAATCTCTAAACTCTACAATTTTTCATATAGTTACGAGAAGATAGAATAGTTAATTTATGTCATGCTTCATCATCTTTATATTCATGATTAAAGTCTTGTAAGCACGTGTTTGGCAACGGTATATTTTTAACAATTGAGAATTCATGAAAATTGATTTACCTAAACATAGAAAACTTCAAGATTTTTTTCCAACGTTTGAGCTAATTATTAGGATATTTGTTGAATTTAGGTGTGACAATTTAGTCGTCAACCACAAGTATATTTCGGTTTTGATTTAGTTGTGTATTTTAGTTGATGTCTAACTAGTTAGATGTGTAAAGTTAGACAAAGTTGGTGTCTTGTACTAGTAAATGCATTGTCTAGTAAAGCCTACTACAAGTGGGTGGTATGGTAGTGTAATAGTAGGTAGAAAAGTTGATTGAAAGTCTAGGAAGTTGGTCTATATATGTGGCCATTGCAGAACTCGAAAATAAGAAGATAATCTATCAAAATGTAGCTTCCAAAGCTTCTCCTGGTAAGAAAATCAGAGTTTATTGCTTTCTTTTTGCCATGTTAAATCTTGTTTTTCACCTCCTCCCTCGACACACAACTCTGAGCTTTAATGATAAAGCTTTTGATCGATAATTCCAATAGTGGTATCAGAGCCCAAATGATCATAGAAGGGCCTGAAAAATGAAGAAGAAAAGGGGCCACATCATAGCTGAAAAGGAACGAAGAAGGCAGCCGAAAATGATAGAAAAATCTAGTTTGATGCCAATGTTTCAGCAGCACCTCTTGGAGTCGAATTTGATCCTTGTTGGTGATTAAACGTGGCTGAAAACTGAAGCAAATGCTGAGATATAGTTGCTGTAAAAAGGGCCTGAAAAACGCCAGAAAAATGAAGAAGAAAGGGGCTGTTGAAGTGCAGGAAATCTGGTGCTGAAAAAATGGTGAAATCAGGTGCTGAAAAATGAACGAAATCAGCAGCTGAAGTTTGCTGAAAATGCCAGATGAAGGTACTGTAAAATGGCTGAAAAGAGAAGATATTGATGCTGTCTTTATAAGTGCTGTTTAATGGCTAAAAGGGGAGTGAATCTGGTAGAATCCAGCAAGCTCAGCCAAGCCAAGAAACAAGCAACTGCCCTGGGAGTCGATTTTGATCTCAGTTGGTTAAGGAATGGCTAAAAGAAAGCCAAACTTGGTGAAAAAATTCGACAGCAGAAGCAGTCCTGATAAAGAAAAAAATCAGCAGCAGTCCTTTGGAAAATTTGAGAAATGATGCTCACTAGAAGTCTAGAATGGCTAGAAAAATGAAGCAAATGTTGGCATGACGAAAGGATTTCAAGTTGTTGTTAAAGTGATGTTGAAGTGCAAAAACGGGTGCTGAAAAAATATGAAAAATCTGGTATGTTGTCAAGGATTCAGGGTTGAAAAACTGATCCTTTGGCCATGAGAAAATGGAAGAAAAACAGCTGATGAAGAAGCTGTAAATGCCAGAAGAATGCTGATGAAAGAGCTGTGAAAAGGCCAGAAAAAAGATGGTGTTAATGCTGTTTTTATAAGTGTTGGAAATGGCTAAAAGGTGAGTGAATCCAGTTAGCGAAGAAGGAGAAAATCAAGGTGAGAAGTGAGTGAGCTTGCAACCTGGTAAGCTCAGCCAAGCCACCAGCAACTGCCCCTGGAAAATTTCGAGTTCAGGTGGTTAAGGAATGGCTAAATGAAAGCCAAACCTGGTGAAAAACTTAACAGCAGAAGCAACACAGATGCAAGGAAAAATCAGCACCAAAATTACATTCAGCAACAGCCCTGATAAATGCAAGAAGCAGCAGCAACTTGACCAAAAATTCAGTAAGAAATCTGGTCGAAATTTACTGCTATGCCAAGCCAAAAACCAGCAGCAGCCCTGGCCAAAATCTGAAATAATGTAGAAAAACAACAACAAATCTGAGGGAAGGTGTAAGTGGAATGTTCTCTGGGTAAGGTTGATTCAAGGCTAAAGTGTTAATCAACTAAAAGAGAGTTGCAACCATGAGCTTGGATCAAATAAAAACAAAGAACTTGAAGCTTGTAGTTGCCAAAAACAGAACGTCCTAAGCATGAAGAAATCTGATGGTTCCAGCAGAATAGTACGATACATTGAAGGAATTTTTTTGAAGTTTCCAACCAAATTGTCATGGGGGAGTGTTGAATTTAGGTGTGACAATTTAGTTGTCAACCACAAGTATATTTCGGTTTTAATTTAGTTGTGTATTTTAGTTGATGTCTAACTAGTTAGATGTGTAAAGTTAGACAAAGTTGGTGTTTTGTACTAGTAACTGCATTGTCTAGTAAAGCCTACTACAAGTGGGTGGTATGGTAGTGTAATAGTAGGTAGAAAAGTTGATTGAAAATCTAGAAAGTTGGTCTATATATGTGGCCATTGTAGAACTCGAAAATAAGAAGATAATCTATCAAAACCAGAGTTTATTGCTTTCTTTTTGCCATGTTAAATCTTGTTTTCACCTCCTCCCTCGACACACAACTCTGAGCTTTAATGATAAAGCTTTTGATCCCTAATTCCAACAATATTTTATTGACAATTATGATGTAGGATAGGGTCATTGTCACAGCATTAAGAGTTAATAGCTTTTCAGGTCGAAACAAGAGACAAGAGAGGTTCCAAACTAAATACCAAAAAAAGGAGAAAACTATATTAAGGGAAACTCATGCTCATTTTTTTGTCCTCCATTTCACACTATAACTGGTTCTACCACTACTCATATATTGGAAAGGACGCCTAATTCATAAGCAAGTAAAATATCTGCTTCCAGAAACCATCCAGCCTCTTCCACTCTCATTTGCTTTTGTGTTCAATTGTATTTCCGGCTTTTTCTATCATTTTATAGTACGTTCTCGTCCAATTTTTCATTGTTCTATTCTTCATTTAGCTGGATCTAGCTGAGAAACTTCAGTTCTTGCTAGATTCTTGCTTCTATGTGGATATGTTTGTTACTTTTTGTAGTTTTACGTAAGGTTTTTTCCCTTTTCCTTGTTTGAGATGTGAAAATTTGTTGGGTTACTCTTCATTTACTTCGATCTACTTCAAAAGCTACAGATCTTTCTCGATGTGTTTTCTTCCCCAATTTCTGCTGTCTTTGACTATATTCCAGTTCTGACTGTCGTTTGTACTATAGTTCTAGCATATTTCCAGCTGGTTTTTGCTCAGTCAAGCTTGATCCAGCTGAAAACTTCAGTTCTGCTACATTTTTGCTTATGTGTGAATTTTTTTTTTTTGTTACTTTCTTCACCTTTATTTAACTTCTTTTTGCTTCTCCCTGTATGATATGTGAAACTTTTGTTGGGTTATTCCTTAGTGCAAACAAGAGTATTATCCCAGTTTGAAAAACTGTAAATAGAACAATATACATTTCATACATTGTTTTTGTGCAATTCTGCTGAAAACACTGCACAGAATTGGCAGATTCTTTGTCTTGCTTTGAGTGGATCCTTTATCTCTAATATGAAGTAGAGAAGTTGCAGGAAACATTTTTTTTTTTTTTTTAATTCTTGAATTGGTGAAAACTCGTTCATTGACATTGGTTTTTGATACATTGCAGCAAAGTTCAGGGAAAGGCTTCTTTACTAGAGAAAATAATCAGTTATTGATATTCATCCGATCAAGATGAGTATATTGGCGTATATGTTCGGTATTTTTGGTAAATATTTAATTTAGTACTGTGTTTCTATACTATAATATTTTGTATTGTACATGATTTCCCAATTCACTTATAATTTAAAAACTTTGCAGGAAATGTTATTTCGCTGATGGTGAACTTTGCACCAGTGTGAGAATCCATATTTTATTACATCATGTTGTTTTAAAATAAATTAATATTGAAAATTATTTTATTTTTTGCAGGCCAACATTCTACCAAATTTATCAGAAAAAATCCACTGACGGATTTCAGTGCATTCCTTACATTATTAGTTTATTTAGTGCATTATTTTGGATCTATTATGCAGTTCTTAAGCCAAAGAGCACTGCCCTTATTACAGTAAACTCAGCTAGCAGTCTCATACAAATTACATATATTTGTTTGTACAGTTTTTATGCACCAAGAGATATTAGGGTAGGGTATTAATTAAAAGTTAATCAATATCAACTTATAGTTTTATTTTTAGTGAAATACTTATATATTTTTTAATTATAACAGATGCAGACGATGACTATGGTTGTTTTGCCAAATACCATTGGCTTCATTCTGCTCATCCTACTGACTCAACTTCTAATCGAGGGCGACCAGCGTACCTATGTTGTTGGATGGATTTGCATGATCTTTTCTCTATTAGTATATGCCGCACCTTTGTGCATTGTGGTAGTTTAAATATATTTTCTTTTATGTTGTGATAGTTAATTTATTTATGGTATTCTATTAACTTTGATTTTTTACATCAGAGAAAAGTCATTCGAACCAGAAGCGTCAAATACATGCCGTTTCTTCTGTCACTTTTCCTCACTACAAGTGCTGCCGTGTGGTTTTTTTACGGCATATTGTACAATGACTTTACTATTTTGGTAAGTATATATACATATATAAATATGCATAGAGCATATATATATTTACAATTCCAATTGATTTTGAATATGTTCTTTTGTTAATAGATTCCCAATATGCTTGGCTTCATATGTGGTATACTTCAATTGATGTTGTATTTCATATACAAGAATGCAAAGGAAAAAGGCGACGAGGAAAGGAACGAAATCAGTGCAATTGAAGAGGACAATAGAGATAGTTAGATTGGATTATCAACCATTGATGTAAACTTTAGTTTATTATAAATAAATGATATTTACATTATGAATGTGAAGTTCCACAGATATTTCATTTATATTAATACACATTTTATTTTAACTATGACATTTTCCAAGCATTAACTTGTAATTATTTCTCTTAATTGGTCTAATGGTTATAATAGTGGCGTACCCCCCCCCCCCCCCCCCCCCCCCCCCCACAAAAAAAAATTTGAAGAAACTTTTTAAAAATAAATAAATAAATAAAGGATGAGCAATCAAGGGTAGGCCTCATGTCTATAAAAGCTTCCGACCTTTCAGGGGAGAAAAAGAAATTGAGTAATTGAAATCCTCTAGACGAGTAAAGTCTTTGAGAATAGAGAGGGAGATAAATCTCACCCTTTTCATGAATACTAGTGAACGCACGTGCGATGCACGTGCAAGCGTATTTTTCTTTGTATATATTAGCGTTGGATTGTATATGTATATTACAATAAAATATTAACGTTGGATTGTATTTGTATACTATAATAAATATATGGAAATAAAGTTGAAAGAAAAAATTAATGTTATAAAAAGGAAAAGACTAAATTGAAATGTTTGTAAATAGATGATAGGCGAAATAGGAAATTGCTGGTAAAAATAAAAAAATTACTTAATAAAACATAAAAAATGTACTTGTGACAAATGAGTATTTTTCTGTCGATGATTTATTTAATTAAGGAGTTAACATACATATGAAACATAGGATTTGAACTTGAAAAGAAAATACAACTTCTCGGTGTAACATAGTCAGTACTTCATTAGTTCATCAAGATCATTTTCATTAACACCAGATCATGTGTTGAACTAATTTACATAGAAAGGCGATATATACTGGGTTAATTTTAGCTTTAATGAAAAACAAAAAAGAAAACGGTTTTTTTAAGTAGTTTTCGCACCCCACCTAAACATTGGTGGACTGTCGGCATTTTCCAAGCAATTATTTTAGGATTACCATAATTCTAACATTCGACCACGTTCGCGTTTGCTGAATATACCATTTTGAAGCTCGCAATGCCCTTTTTACACCCCAGCTAACTGTTGACCATAACGCTATTAGAATTTGCCGGAAAATTGAGACATATGATTCTCATGACTCCTATTTACTTGATTTGCACTTTTCAATCACAACATAGAAATTTTTTGAAGTAAAATACTGGTAAATTTTGTTCACGATGATTAAGCGCTCCTTGTTTGAGTTCTATTATTTAAAAATTGAGTTGTATTATTTAAAAATTTACTTTTATTTATTTTTACTTACATATTCTCTCAATAAAATAATTTTAACGTAAATTTAAAATTTATTCATATTTTTTAATTATACATTCTTTAAAAAAATAAATATTATAAAATATATTCTCCCGAAAAATGTGCTCAAATAAACCCGCAATGAACTTGAAAGTTGGAACACAGGAGAAGTAAAGAAATACTTGAAAGAAGAACGCAACACGCATCATATGCACTTTCCTCGAAAATGATATTTGTGTGCATTTGAATTGAGTTTTGCTACATGAAGAGAATGGATAATCGCGTGGTTGATATCACACAGATGCATGGGAGGGTGACATTTTTAAATTCGCATGGGACCCACACGTCCCATGTGAGTGTGGTGTCTTTGTTTGGCTTTTTTCATTCGAATTGTTTATGGGATTTTGACTATCTTTTAGGATATGAAAAGCATTTGAGAGTTTTGTAGTGGAAAAAACTCCATGAAATGCACAATGAACGCAACATTAACGAAAAAGAAATAATAAGTACAAAAGAAAAAACACGAATTTAACATAATTTTGCAAATCATTGATGACCATGAGAAATGAAGAGTTAAAATCACTATTCAAAGCAAGAAATTATGAACGTCAAGCCTCTTTTAATCTCTGTACCTACATTTTCATTCTCCTCATCCTTCTCAACAGTAACAGTTCACTCTATCCTCCTAAGCATAAGCTTCCTGTATCTCTTGATAGATTTGGCACCACCTTCAATGACGACGATATTTATCCTTTCTGAAATCACAGCACAACCAGTCAGCTTATTCTCCTGGGCATTAATGTCAACCTTAAATTGGGCCAGAGGATGCGAGAGGTCATTGATCTTGTAAACCGACACTATAGTTTCCAGCATGCTTTGGTCATCAAAAAGCTTCCTCTCTTTCTTTTCACGGCGCTCTGCAGGAGTGAGCTTATGAGCAACATTCCTGTCAATGCGAGCTTGTTCACGCTCTGCAGCAGCACTTCTGATTACCATTTCAAGTTTAGTGGGATTCTGGGTTGCTTCTGAACCAAGAACTTTCATGAGATTGCTCATTTTGACTTTTGGTTTTGGTGGCTCTACCACTCCTAGTCTAATCATCTCCTGTCTCTCCTTCTTCCTAGCTAAACGACGCTAATGAAATAGGTCAGGATTATATTTTGAATAAGAGGTTTACTATAATTACATCTTGTCTCGTTTGTGACGCATTAAGTGTCAGCCAGAAATGATTACTTCTATTCAATTATGTAGTGCTTTAAGATACTAATAACATGCCTTTTTTGTCATCCTAAAATGTCTCAGGTCTTCCAAGAATTGTTCGCCCAGACGAAGTATAAAGAGGCTGTTGAGCTTACTGTGGATTCTCCTCAAGGCATCCTTTGGAGACTGGATACAGTAGCCAAATTTCAGATAGTTCATATTCTTTTGTGGCATACATGTGGTAATTATTAAATCCCACATGCATGTTTCTTCCCCCCCCCCCCCCCCTCCCTCCCTCCCTTCAAATGGAAAGAACTTCTTGATAAACATATTACAGGCAATGTTTCATTGGGTATGAAAAAAAATTCTGAGGGGTCATATGTTTTTCAAAGTTATACCAAAAACTAAAACATTCGCACAAAAATAGGAAACTGGTGAATTGAGGTATGTTGATTTAATATCTCTAGTTTCTCAAAATAGAGGACTCATTGTGTTTAAAATTGCATAGATGAGCGCATAAAGGTAACACATTTAATTTCAACACGCATATTCTCGAGAACAAATTCCACTGCCTACAATACAAGCTTATCTGTCATAAGTAGGGGAGGGCATTTTTCTTTAGAACAGGATCGGAACCATATAGAATTGGCCGATTTGGTTCTGAGTCTTCGGGGAATTTTGGGACTATGGATAGAAAATCGATCGGTTCTTAGTACCTCGGTTTCACACTACTGTTGATAAATTGGTTTCCCTTTATATCCCAATTTTTTTCCCCTTTCCAACTATTTCCCTCCTTCTCTTAATCCCCGCTTTTCTATTTTTTCACTCCTCTCTCTCGACCACCAAAGAATTTTACCCTCACTCCTGAAAAATCTCATATTCTCTATGAAACTGTAAGAAGAAGAAATTCTTCTGCTAAGGAAGCAGCAACAATTACAACAACGGCTAGCCATTTTGGAAGGCGACGATTTTCATCGAATTGACTATGAAGAGGAAGAAGATGGAGATGGCGAAGAAGAAGGACCCACTGCGCCCTCCGTTTCACTGTGTGCTTCACTACTCGTCTGCCTTCCGCCATCTTTTTTGTATTGTTGTATATATGTTTGAAATACATTTCTATAATTCAAGAAATTAATATCCTACAAAATTGTTTTGAGGTGATTCTGTAGGATATAAATTCAATAGTTCTGAGATAATTCTTATTGTTTGCTTCCTCAATCTCTATCAGCCAATCTTACTGGACGAATTATAAAGATATCCTATTGGGTTCTTGTGCGCTTTTCTTAGTCAATATGACGTTGTAGTCAAACTTGTTTGCTTCGGATTAGCTTATATTTTTCACTCATTCTCAATTCCTGTGGGAAATGTTAGACCAATATTAATGATTATTATGCAAAAATTGAAATTTTGACGTAGAGAGATATAAAGATGAAGACTTTGTGGGGAAAAACTTAAATTTTGTATAGAATTGGTTAGAATAAAAAAAATTTAGAAATTATACCTATGGTAGTACAAACAAACACGGTTTAACTGAAATATTAAAAGGAAAAAGTCAAAAGGTACGTTGTTTTCATGTGAATCCCTAAAGAAGCAACATTCATGAATGTAAAATGAAAATCTTTATTCTACAATGTCAGAAATTCTGTTTTCTTGATTTTCACATCAGAAGCAAATGTAATGAAAATACAGCTATAAAGTTCAACATTTAATTTTCATCAACTCAAAAAAACAATGGGGTCAAATATGAACATTTCCATGATTCTAGTTGGATGATACTGCACATATAAAGTTACAAATAACAATTAGATGATCTCCAATCTTGAGAATTAAAACTCAAGAATGACAATAGAGAGTGAGCAAAGATTTGGCCAAACAATAATATTATTCGTCATCTTGCATCACACTAATTAAGACACTCTGAAATAACATTGATTCCAAATACAACAAGTCTGATTTCATCATTCTTGCTGAATATCATCTGCGTAAATGCAAAAAAGTGATATTAGAAGTTTAGATTAAATACAACAATGCCAAAATCCACAGAACATTGAACAGAGAAGTTGATGGCAAAAAGAAATTCAAATAAAAAACTAATTAACAGACATTCTTTTGCACTAACATATAACAAACATTTTTGACTTCTTGCAGCACTGCCTGCATTGTTGGACCAACAACAAGCATCGAAGTAAAACTTCATGTCGAGAAAAATGTACTATCAAAGGTACGGAGCGACAATATAAAAAAACTCCAACTAATTTTTATAAAAACTAAATAATGCGATAAGTTTACTTTGATTACCATTTTTAAAACTTAATCACCTAAAACCCAACCCAAATTCCTGCTTTTATATTTATTTCTTATTTTGCATCCATTTCAACAACATAATGTAGTAACAATACACATCCAATACAACATATATAGAGAAGAGCTCAAGGATAGCCATGAATCAAGGAATAAAAATTTAAGTAGCATAAATTTAGGGAAAAAAAAAACTAAATGATACTGAAATAGCTTACACATTTGCCAATAAAAATGAAGTTATTTGATGGTTGAATGTGGAAAATCAAGGCCTGATAGTTTACCTTGTTTCAAACCATTTCGATATTGTAAAAATCACGCCAACATTTGATATGTACTGGCAAAAAGATCATAGATATGAAAGTACAGGAATGATGTCTAAGGTTAAAGTAGCAAAATTGTAAATAGTACCATCCAAGGATAGAGAGTTAACAGGGGGGTTGATGATGATGATGGCCACCTCATTAGTCCCAACATCCATTGTTCTTCCCATTTTGCTGCTTATTTTTTTTCTGTTGATTCTTTCTCTCACCCCAGGGCAATTTCTTCCTTCCAAAGAACGAATATGGGATTGTTAGTTGATTCTATAAAGTTACCAGCGAGCTTATGCCTACAGCAAGCAGTCCTCAAAAGCACTGACAGAAACCCCCAAACAATAAATCCCTATTGTCAAGTCGAACGCCGAAACAACAACTTTTGGAAGCACCACCAAAGCATCCTCGATTCATGAAGCAGAAAGCACGCCATACAAACCACTGATGTTTCTTGCAAGAATCAAAACACATGTAGCGGCTATACCAATCCTAAAATTTTCATATCATCATAATTACTGAATAAAATGAAAATTATGCTTGCTTCATAAGCTGCAATATATAGAAATAAAGCCCACTTTAGAAGTATCCAAACAAATAACTAAGTTGAACTGATTCCAATACAATGAACTAAGTATAAACTTTGATCAAATTTGTATAGGCTGTGTGGAAAATCAAGATATTATGGCTTCAGAGAATTGAAAACCTTAAGACTCAACGAGAAAAAAAAGCATCAAACTAACTAAAATTGAGGAAAAGATCAACTGAGAAAATATTGATTTTAAAAAATCTTACCTGACATAAATCGCGTCGCTACAGTAATGAATTCCACCAGCTAAAAAATAGATGCAAACCATATACACAGGAACAGAAAAATAAAAATAGTCAGTTGAAGCATACTAAAGATTTGAAGTTCAACTGAAATAAGTAATAAAGCTTGTTTGAGAAAATCATTAAAGGGTTATTCATAGAAAGAAAAGGCAATACATACTTCTGAACAGATGATTCTCCAGGCTTTCATTTCACAAGAATTTTTACACCAATGCCTTTGTCGTCCTTAGAACAATAACAGATAAGTTTTATCAGGTTCCTATGATGAAGTTGCTCCAAATAATTGACTTCTGCATGCAAATCATTAGTTGGTTGTGAAAACAGGCTATTACAAATAAGTATATTAAAGTATATAGTAGGAAACAAATAAGTATCTGCTGCTTTGAAGCATCCCACTCTTAAGTTGGATAGTATGAAATGAAAATAGTTGTAGAACTAAGCATAGTATGAAATGATTTCTGTAAGTGAGTGGATTGACATTTCATCGATAGCTTTTGAGGAGCACCATCTCCTAAGTTTGAAATGTCCATTTATTTACACAATTAGTGTAAGAAATGAGAAATAGTTCCTTTCTTACCAAGCATATGCATAAAAGAACGATTCTCATATAAATAAAGTCACCATAATCGATTAAAAAAACAACGATCTCATAAAGAAATACTTCTATATAAACTTTATAAACTTTTTTATTCAATGGTGAGTTGTTTGAAATCACACAATAATTACCAATGTAATACAAATAATTTAGACGTTGTTTGAAATCACACAATAATTACCAATGTAATACAAATAATTTAGACGATAGTGAAGACGTAGAGAATTTTCACAAAAATATAAAATATACATGATTTTTTTAAATGGGTAAAAGACAAGGTCCCATACAGACTTAAGTTATTTACCAAATTTGATATTATATTGAACTAAATACATTATTATTTGTAGTATTTAGTCTCCAGGAAATGCTACATAACAATGAGAAAATGGATAAATAAAATTAAGAAGAGAAAAGGGTAAACCAACATAATCACCTGGCCAAATAGTGGGAGAGGAAACTGTCAATCCTTCCATCTTAGAACTGTACTTATAAATCTACTAACCATTTTCTGTTTTCCATCAGAAAGAAATCTCAGACTACAAGAGCATGAAGAGCCAGGATTGACGTACCAAATTTTCTGCATCTGGAAGGTTCCGCTTTTGGCAAGATTTACAGTAAGGTCTAGATTCTTCAACTGACAAATAATTAGCAACATTCAATACTTGTAGGCAAACAATGTTTCAAATGAATATGCCATAAATGTAAAGACTGTATTCATACTTCGTCGTTGATAAAAGGTAGAAAGCAAAAAGTAAAAAAAGTAACACAAGAAAAAGCTTATGGCACTATCTATTAGTAAGAAAAAAGATAAGAAATCTTTAGGCAAATACCTATAAAAATTGCACAACAAAAACACCACCAATTAAACAACTAATTTCTACACCACACCTATACGAAAGTATAAAAAATATATGTTTGTTAAGTATGTCAAACATACATCACAAAAATAATACCAACTTAAAGCAACGATAACTGGATGAAGCAGAAAACACATTTATTCTCTGTATTTTAATACAAACGTATTACCAGAATACCAACAGCAAGTTAATGTAATAATTACCTAGGAAATGGATGAACCAAATGGACAAAGAGGAAGTTAAAACGACAAATAATCATAACAAAGGAATATTACATAAAATGATCATGCTAGGGGTGTAAGTTCAGTTTAACATTTTTATAAACTTAATTTTTAGTTACAAAAATGAAAAGTTAACATTGAATAAATATATAAGATTTGAATGAATAATGTATACAAACCTGGATGGATGGAGAAAATATTCATTTTGACAAATATCCACAGCAATTTTCCTTCTATATATAGGCATTCTATCCGATTGAACTGTCTGTAGTGGATAATTTAGAATGAAGCATTCTATGTATTTTAGGATAAAAACTGCACAATTTGGCCTGAAATAGTCAATGCTAGACTAAATTAGCATACACAATTAAAAAAAAAAACTATCTATTGGTGGAGGAAATTAAATTTTATCGAAGAAATTAATTAAGTAGTATACATAGAAGTAAATTCTTACGCATTATTTGCAGAAAGTTGGTATGGTACAATGTCTATTTCGATGTCCTTCTTTTTATGTTTGTTGAAATCTTCTCTAACTAAGAAATCTGGTTGCTTCAATAGTTTATGGAGTACTATCCATGTTGGTCTTGCATAGGCGATGACTTCCTCCGTTGTTTGAAGGTTGTTGCTACAATTATATATTTGTAATTTCCATTCACGCAAATCAACTAAGAAGAGATACCAAATAGCTTTTGGATAGGCGCATGGAATTAGTAGATAGTTGCAGTTTGTCCATTGAAGACCAAAACGTGGCATACGACCAAATATATAATCTTGTAAGAAAATTGGATAGTGAAGTGTTTCGAGGTCTTTGGCTTTTGGTTTTTCCTGTAGATCTACTCCAGTGTTCACATATCTAAGACATTCATCTTCAAATCGAAAGTCCATAATAGAATATTCTTTAGAACAACGGGTGCAACCTTTAAGGATTCGCCGTCTCAAAAGACTTAACTCTAAATTAATAGCCTAACAAAATGAAAGACAGAAATTAGATATGTTGCTATTGTATGAAACTGATTATGATGATTTAATATAATGAATAAATATGACTTACTGTTATAGTCATCTCTTCATTCACATCCATTGTATCTTGTAACTGTGTGCTTTTATAGAGATTGCCATTTTTATCATCCCAATATCTACATAGAATATGGATTAGATTTAACATTAGAGAAATTAAATGACAATTGTAATATTCAAGGATGAAACATTACCCAGATGGATTCATGATGATCCAATCTTTAATAATTTCGTACTTCTCCATACTATAGTCTTCTAAAGGATATCGATCAGATTGTTTCTTTTTTTGTTCATCTGTCTTTTGTGTTTTTGGCCCTTCAATTTGTTCTAATGGTTCGACATGTTGTTGAGATGTCTGGTGAGATGTTGAGGGTTCTGCTTGGTGAGATGTTGGCTGGTTACTTTGGACTGGATAAACATTACCAATATCTTGTCGCCTCTTTTCATTTTCTTTAGATAGCTGTCTATGCTGGTATTGCATCTCCTCATAGTAAGTATGAATTCTTTTTTCATGTTCTTCAAATAACTGTCTTTGGTAAGACATTTCCTCCCGTCTTCTTTTTTCATCTTCTTCAAAGAGCAGTCTTTGCTTTTCTAGATAGTCAGCTTGTTGTTTTTTTGATTCTTCAAACATATTATTATACAAAGTAGATATATCTGACACTATATGTTGCCTATACATCTTGAACATTTCATCCATCTGCTGTCTAGTTACATAGTTGGAGCTTCCAGAAGAAGAAGTCGATTGAACTCCAATATCACCTGGAATATCTGCCTGAGGTATTTCCCTTGGTGTATGCTCATTTGGAATATCCCTTTCAGCTATTTCGTCAGGTAGGTGTGGTAAGTTATGTAATTGGCGATTAACTATGGCATCCAACAGGGTATGTTGATTGTCAACTGGCAGTGAAAGACTTGTGTACCATGGTGTTTGTAATTCTTCTTCTGATGGTTGTAACACTGGAAGTGTTTCTATCTGAAAAAAAAATTGAAAATTTTTTTGTTAAAAAGGATAAACAAACATGATAGAATTGTTAAATGTTTGATAAAAGAAGACATACCTCTTTGGTGGCTAAGAAGTGTCTAATATTATTCTCCAATAATTTTTTATTTGGTTTCCACTTATGCATTCTTGGAGTTTGTAAAGTTTTATATCGACGTCGGCCAAAATTTTCTCCAACTTCAGGAAATGCTTCGTAAATCCAGAACTTTAATATTAAAAAATACAAATATTAGATATTATATAAATACTTTAAGAAATTATAAAAATTTCAAAAAAAATATACCTGAAATGCTAGTGGATATCCATGCAATGTATATTTACAATCAGTTTGTTGATTGTCTTGTATCTTCTGAACCCGTTGTTGCAATGAGTGTAACAAAACAAAATACGCTTTTCGACCCCAAGGATATGCAAGAAAACCATCAATATTCTCAACCATGCTAAGACTTTTGTAATCAATAATCCTTCTTGTTGGTTTCAAGACACACTCCACCAACATAACTAATCCTAGTTTAAATTTATCATGTGCATCTTCGCAGAGGTGGAATACTTCAAAAAGCTTCCTCATACTAATCACTTTTGTACCTTCAAAATATTCATTTCTAAGCCTATCGTTATTTAATTGAAGATTGACATTGGATTCGTGACAAGGCAATCCAGTAATCAAACAAAATTCTTGCATACCAAATCGGGCAAACTGATTTTTTAATTTTACCCACACCTCATTCTTCTTACCACAGTTCACAAACCTCAATATAAATTCGTGCACTAATTTTCCATTAAACTGTTGTTCATCTCCTCTGTAAATAAATCCATAAAGAAATCCGTAGAAATTACTACTCAGTAAAGAGGCTTGGTATTCTGTACTTATTACTTCCAGCAAATCTTTAATGAATTGATGATGTGGATACTGCGTGATGGTAGCAGAACACCAGTGGTCTGGAGAGAGTATATATTCCAAAGTCATCTGCACAAATAATTACAACTATCATATGTCTATCGAAAAAAAAATTTGATGATTGTCAAGTGCGAAAAAGTTGGAATTATCAATTATTACATGTAACATTCAAACAAGAGTGACAAAGCCTATGTAAATTTTAATTGTCAATAAATATTCTTGGAAAAAATATTGCACACGGTTGGTTTGATGCTAAAAAATGTAAAATATAGAAACAAAAAGTTTTTATGATATCAAACGAAATTAATGTTTGGAATTTTTACTCTTAGAACCAGCACATACATGAATTTGTACTCTTACAAACAGTACATATGAATTTCTACTCTTAGAAGCAGCAAAAGCATTTAGTCTAAGTGAAAGACACATATAACAAGTATTGTTAATCTGGGCATTTACCTAAGGCAACATTGTTTTTATACATGCTTACAATAATTGCCATGAAAACATCCATCTAATTTAGCTATGAAATTAACTATTGGGAAGACATTCATTTACTTTGATTTTCTTCCAACATAAGAAGAAATCATAAGTTAGGTAAAGAAAGAAAATATCAATGTCAAGTCATACGAAATTACATGTGTGTTCCATCGCTTAACCAAATTCAACTTGCTCAAACAAGCTTTGATATTATAATGAAACACTGAGTTGAAGAGAAACATAATGTTGTGTAATTGGAGACACAGTATTCATGTCATGAGTAAGCACATACAACAAAGTGTTGAAAACCAAATCTAACAGAAGCAACGTAGGTAAAGTTCTTGAAATTAAGTGTTGGCATCAGCTATATGTGAAAACTGTGTAAGCGAGAGAACAAATTTGGCCAGTTATTGGTAAGAGTTAATGGTATCTGTTAATAAAAAAAATAAAATGTTCCATCTTCAACTGCTGCTCAAGGCAGCATCCGGATATACAATTCCCTTATGATATTAAGACTAAATTTAAATAAATTTGGCCTCAAAGACTTTGAAATAAGTAAGTGCTGTAGTTGCTATTCATGTTGAACACAATGTTTGATTTCGCTAAGTGACCTCCAAAAATAATTAGAGCTATAGGCAATCATAATTTTTATTTCCAACTCAATTGAATTAAGTACTAGAAGTGAATTTTCTGCATTCCTTTTAATGCAATAAGCTTTAAAAGGTACTCCAACGTGCGAGAGGATCTCGCACCATGCGAGATCCGCACACGGTGTGCGCAAACGGATCTCGCACGGTGCGAGATCCGCACACGGTGTGCGCAAACGGATCTCGCACCGTGCGAGATCCGCACGGTGAGCACCGTGCGTACAAGGATTTCGCACGGTGCGAGATCCGCAAGGGCGGATCTCGCACTGTGCGACATCCGGCACCGTGCGTACATGGATCTCGCACGTTGCGAGATCTGCCCGTGCAGATCTCGCACCGTACGAGATCCATGCGCCTGAAATACAGCAAGATAGATGGAAGACAACCTGAAATAGGTAGTGTTTTCGTAGACAGAAGAGATGAGAAGAGATGGACGCTGGTTGCACAGAAGATGGAAGCTTGATTTTGTTTAAAATAATAATGCCTGGTTTGGAAGTTTTTACCAAATAGGAAGTGGTGGATATTAAATAATGCAGGTAGTGTAATAAATATTTGTAATAATATTTTAGTAATAACATTTTTGTTTTTAGGTTTGGAATAGAATTTAATTTTAGGATAAAAGAATATATGTTATTAGTTAAGAAAAATCGAAGTAACAACAAGAATTACACTTGAATATCCATTATGCCTGAGTACAAATCAACACTATCTAAAACAAATAGAATATCCATTACAAGATAGTGTAAAACTATTTTTTTTTATATTGTTAGGATAGGATTCTTAGGATAGGATTAAAGCAGTAGTTCATTCAATTGAATTTGACATGATATACTGTAACGGTATAAATAAATTTTATGAATTAGCTTTTATTTCAATATCAATATGTTAAGACATTGTGCATTCCATTTTAATTCATGTTGCAGTAGTAGGGGAGAAAATATTCCTCTTATCAACATCATATTTCCTTTAAAATGTATTACTAAGTTAGTAAATAAACAAAGATACGAATCAACTGTAAATTATAAACTATATAACTGTGGAACATGGTCGATTATATATAGGAAGAGTAATATATGTAATCAATAATGATAAAAACCAAAACACAATGACGATATGATATGGATACAAAAAAAACACAGCAACAATAATACTTTTATTCAGTGCAACTTCCACAAATCTCCACATTTAAACTGTGTTACATCAACATTTTAGATTTTGAGATTTGGTGCAAGTGTAAGCAAAAAAAAAAAGGCACAAATTGACATCTACTACAGCCTTCAAAAAACTACTGCTGTCACTGGTTCTTTGGTGCAAAATTATCCCATCATTCGACAAAACAAAACAAGAGATAATTTCAAACAAAACAACAATGAAATGCCTACAGCATTTTCTTGATGGATGCCTGGTTGTCTTCATTGTTGGTGGTGCTTTTGTCGATTTTTTTGCTGGCAGGACTTGTGTCAACAGATTTATGGAAAAGTGATCTCTTTGCACGAGGAGATGATGTTGGAAGAAGTGATGTTGAATCTGCATTCTTGTTTTTAATTACTGGACTTGTATTTTTTGTGATCTCCGAGTCTTCAACTGGTTCTTTTGAGTCTTCAATAGCCGGTTCTTTTGTAGTTGAGTCGAGCATGAAGATGATTTCATACTTATGGTCTGTTGAGTTTGCCTGTTTCTGGACGGTAGCACTGAATTCAGTAGGATTTGGTACCAACAATATTGCCTTGACATAGAATGCATGGTTTTTATCAATTTTTGCACGTATAATCTCACTAAGATTTGGTGCAGTTTCCTGGAGATGTTAAAGATGTGTGAGTGGTGATCAAAGTAAATTTTTCAGTGTTTATTTTTATTGATAAAAAAAAAAAAAAAAGATCAATAGTCCTTACAGATGCTGTTTTGTCCATTAAAACCTCAGCACGACATTGTAGAATATTTTCTGCTGTTTCACCCATAGCTGATGCACTAAGACATCCAGTTGAATCATGAAGTCGAATATCTACTCTTGCCCTAAAAGAATTATGAGATGCATTATTATTAGTATAATATAATGAAGGAGTTGTAAATAGTTTTGATTGGAGAACTAAAGATTCTATCATTATAAAACTAATCTGTCAGGTGTATAAATTTTACACTGTCTGGTTTATCATTTTACCTTGGCACTGCTGTCGAAGTTTGACACTTACAGAACCTACAGTAGTATGTCTCACCGGCCTTAGTAGCATTTGAAACTCTGTTGCAGTTATTACAGGATAGATACCAAAAAGAGGTTTTTTTCATTTCAATATCTGCTGTTGCTTTTATCCAGAAATGTTTTTGATGTAAATAAATCAAGGAGTGCAGATTAAATAATGAAATAATATACAAGTCTTCTAAATATATATAATATAAACTAAATAAATGGATTGTAAATTTGTACAAAACCCAATTTAAATGAAGGTTGAAATGATTTACCAGATTTAACAGAGTGTGGATATCTCTGATATCAGTATACTTATCCTCCGATGGAAGTGATAACTTCGATGGTGTAAGTTCAGGACATGGTTTCATCAATGCGATTTCATTCAATCCGTCCAAGTTTTCCGCAATCCTTGCAGATTAGATTATATTATTGGTTTAAATACAAAGTTACTTCTTTGAAAAAAAAAAAATAATATAAGAATCTTTATTCTATTAGAATGGAAGGTAAATTTAACATGTAACAAACTGGAATATTACTTGAAAACATCCAACGATTGTGAAAGAAATGAGTAAACAAATTCAATATGTTGAGGAATTATGGAGTGAAAAGTGGTTAATTATTGAATGCTTAATTTGAAAATCTAAATAATTATAATCAGCTGTCTACATGAAAGATCTAGTTATAATCAGGTTAACATATGCTGTACAGTCCATGAATGATAGTAAAAAAAGTTACAGGTTTAGTAGAAGGTGGCTTATATCTTTCTAATCGATCAAAGTAAACTGGAATGCTACAAGAGGATGGAGAAAAGTATATTAACAGTTATTGAAATGTACGTCAAAGTGCAATGCTGGATCAAGAATTTGTTGAACTCAGGAGCGTTTAATTTATG
This sequence comes from Osmanthus fragrans, assembly GCA_019395295.1. Classification (NCBI taxonomy): domain Eukaryota; kingdom Viridiplantae; phylum Streptophyta; class Magnoliopsida; order Lamiales; family Oleaceae; genus Osmanthus; species Osmanthus fragrans. The sequence goes on along the minus strand of CM033352.1, from coordinate 28,165,748 downwards.
TACTGGAGTAATTTCAAGTAGTAAACTGTAATAGAAGATAGGTATTACCATGACTTGAGCTTTTCAACTTCTTCAAATGGATAGTCAATGAAAAAGCAGCTATTCATTTTTGTAGATAGAGACAGCCCTATATATATAGACAAAGGAAAGCATAAATGATTTTTCAGGTTATTTTATATATGTACATGCAAAACAATAAATTTTTACTGTAAGAAATAGTCCATATATATACTCAAAAAAAGTTTCAAGAAACTAACCGTTGAAAGATGAAACTTTCAAATGATTTCCAACAAGGACTGGTTTTTTAGCTATATTGTTTGCAATAAGAATGCATTCTCGCTCCACGAAAGCCTCCCACATCGTTAGAACTACTGTTTCAAACCTGGTATACACTTCAAAAAATGAAATCACATCATAGCATAAATAGGGTAGATTTAAAGTATATAATAATAAAATAAACATCAACATTTTGTCCATAAGAACAATGTCTTGAACATATACTTGTCCACCAGCTCGTGTATGTATGAGCCTCTTGGGTCGTATGTCAATAGCAATTGCAATCACAGCTACAGTAGATTAACATGTTACTATGAAACAACGATGAAAACAATAAGAAAATGGAACCAAAAAAGGTAAACAAATACTGATGATACCTATGTCAGTATCGGTGTCCATATATTTTTCAAAGTCTTCAAATGGAGTGATATGGAATGTTGAAAATAATAGTGCATCATTGTTTTCTTGTATTTCCTCAATCCTAGTTGTTCCAGAAATAGTCCACTGTACATCTCCAGCATACAGCTTATAATCACTTTTTGGATGCCTTACATATGCATTTGAGATCAAGTATGTTTTTCCAAGAGTTAGTTCATTTTCAAAAGCTGAAATATTACTGTCCCAAATTGTGGCATGAACTTTATTTCCCTGTTGAAATTTGAAGTATAACAAAACGGTACATCAGTCGACTATCTGGTGTATTAAAAATGACATGGTGAAAAAGATCTATCTACATTAAAATAGCATAGCAGGAAAGCAAATGAAGTTTATATTAACTAAGTTATACCTTTTCATCCATAAGTATGAAGTTTTGGTATTTTGAGGGGCTATGTTGAGCTGTTCTTGCTGGTCCCTTTTCAGCAACGAATATTTTTGCTGTCCAATTTCTTTCACCAGGAGAGATATCTGTTATGAGACTGTATTTCTTTGCCATTGCTTGTGTGGGATAGCAACTAATAAAAAAGAAGACAGATAATCAATTGTTCTAAGTGTTTTGATATTGATAAAACTTAGAGAAAGCTGAAATAAATGGCCACAAAAAGATAACCTGAAATAAATACAACTGGGAAGATGTTTGAAAAAACTGGCAGCAGATGAAGTTTCTGATATCTTAGTATTTTTTTTTCCCTGGTTTGAGAAGATGGTGGTGCTAGATATATATAAGCAGGAAGAGATGATGAGGTATGTTTTACCGTTTTTTTTTTATTATATTTAAATTAAATTAATAAAATAATAATTACATAGTGCACCATACTCTTCCAATAGCAGTGGTAAGATGATGAGATTTTTTGTATCTATCTATATCTAATAAAATAATGAGTAATAAGAATGGGGTAATGGTAAGGTGAAGCACAGAGACTTACTTATAGAATGGGTAATGGTAAGGTGAAGTACAGAGAGTTACTTATAGAATGGGTAATGGTAAGGTGAAGCACGTCTTTTTTTTATTATTACTCATAGCTATGGGTAATGGTAAGGTGAGCTGTCTTTCAAATCTGACACAGCTGGTAAGGAGGTGGTAAAGGTTAGACTGACAAAAGTAATGTTGCAAGTAATATGCCAAAGATTTTTGTTGTAGTCAAAAAAAATTGTAATTACAGTAGTAATTAAATCTCACTGATTTTTTTTGCATTTTATTTATTATATAATATAATAATAATTCATAAAAAAAAAGGAAAGTATCTAACATGAGTTTTTCTTCGTAAGATAAGAAGTGGGGTTGAAAATTTGAGCGAAAATTTGTGACGGTGCTCGCACGGTGCCTCTCGAGAGGCACCGTGCACTCTCGAGAGGCACAGTGCACTCTCGTCCAGTGCCTCTCGAGAGGCACCGTGCAGTGCCTCACGAGATTGCACAGAGCAATCTCGCACGGTGCAAATCACCGTCCAATCTCGCACAGTACGAGATTTGCCCATCTCGCACCGTGCAGATCTCGCACCGTGCGAGATTGCACGGTGCTCGCACACCAGCAACGTAGTTTATTTATATGTAAAAAATAAATACCCAAAATTCTTTATTTTTATACACTAATACATTAAAACAATTTACCTAAGCCAGAGCATATTCACATAGCCTTTCCCTTTATTCCCATTCAACAATCCAATTTCCTCGATTTCTATTTTAGATGCAAAAAACGTAGCCACAAATGAAACAGTTATATGTGAATAGTAAATGACGATGCAACATAGTAGATGCAAAAGATTGGAAAAAACATTGTCGAGCTCATATTTATTGAATAGCAAAATGAGCATACCTGAGAAATTGATTTCCCTTACAAGCTTAATAGCATCTGATTTTCCAACATATTCGTTTTCTGGAGATATTGTCATTACGCCATAGTTGGGCTGAAGTACAATTAGAAAACACATACAACTTTAGAATGGAGAAATACAGTGTCAATGGTAAATCTGGATGAAAACACTATAACGACAAAGATAAAAAAAAATATTGGGAAGTGAGCATAATGAGAAACTAATTACCTTTTACAAGATATTTTTTACAAGCTTCAATTTTCACTCCAATTTAAGCATCTCTGCAAACGCCAATAACTTTGCTCTAAAGTGAAATGAAAGTTCACCAGTCATATCTTGATTGGAATTAGTATTACTTTACTGGGATACATATTACCTATTATCTTGACAGTATGAAACAAAATGAATGAAGATAATTCATTACAATTTTTCCACTCATTTAACAACCTTAATCTTCTACAAATTAAATTAGCATTCAAAGAATTCTGCCATCCATTGACGAATAATTTAAGCTTTTGATTTCCAAATCTTATATAAACGAAATGATGTGTCCATCTTGAACTAAAGGACATATATCAGGACTAACAAACTACTGGAGAACAACATCCCATGGTTTTGACTGTTTTTTTTTTATTACTCATAGAAATAATGGTAAGGTGAAGCACGTTTTTTTTTTATTATTACTCATAGAAATGGGTAATGGTAAGGTGAACTGTCTTTCAAATCTGACACAGCTGGTAAGGAGGTGATAAAGGTTAGACTGACAAAAGTAATGTTGCAAGTAATATGCCAAAGATTTTTGTAGTAAAAAAAAATTCTAACTACAGTAGTAATTAAATCTCACTGATTTTTTTTGCATTTTATTTATTATATAATATAATAATAATTTATAAAAAAAATTTATTAAGTATCTAACATGAGTTTTTCTTCGTAAGATAAGAAGTGGGGTTGAAAATTTCAGAGAAAATTTGTAACCGGTGTTCGCACGATGCCTCTCGAGAGGCACCGTGCACTCTCGCACGGTGCCTCTCGAGAGGCATCGAGAGGCACCGTGCAATCTTCCCGGTGCATCTCGAGAGGCACCGTGCGAGATTGCACGGTGCCTCTCGAGATGCACCGTGCAGTGTCTCACGAGATTGCACAGAGCAATCTCGCACGGTGCAGATCAGCGTGCAATCTCGCACGGTGCGAGATCTGTACATCTCGCACCGTGTAGATCTCGTACCGTGCGAGATTGCACGGTGCTCGCACACCAGCACACCAGCAACAAGATTATTTACATGTAAATAAAAAATACCCAAAATTCTTTATTTATACTGATACATTAAAACAATTTACCTAAGTCAGGGCATGATTCCAAACAGCATTGACATAGCCTTTCCCTTTATTCCCATCCAACAATCCAATTTCCTCCATTTCTATTAGATGCGAATCGTAGCCAAACTTGTTACAGTTATATGTGAATATGACAATGCAACATAGTAGATGCAAAAGAGTGGAAAAAATATTATGGAGCTCATATTTATTGAATAGCAAAATGACCATACCTGAGAAATTGACTTCCCTTACAAGCTTAATAGCATCTGATTTTCCAATATTTTCGTTTTCTGGACATATTGTCATTACGCCATAGTTGGGCTGAAGTACAATTAGAAAACACATTCAATATCAGGTTGAACATAGATAAATTGAAATAATTCATTATGAAATAAACAATCTCACTTTCACATTGATACAATTCATTGTAACATAACAAAACAAACAGAATAGGACAATATGTGGTAATTTGAATGAAAGTACTCCTTTTTATTTTTTCCGTACTTTGATTTATTAATAATATACAGATTGTTTCAATCTAAAAAATGAGAATATTTCATAGATTCAAAATATTAAAATACTTTAATCATCGCGAGTGTTACTAATTAATTCTCAAAACAATAACACGTTATCATTAAAGTACCAGACTTATATTAATGATAATGCCATGACAGAAACATCAAATAAATTGATTAGCTTTCGGTACAATTGATGTGTAATGTATTTGTACACCCCTAAATAATAAAACAAAATTTAAACATCCTAAAGTCCAAAAAATAAATTTATAATGAATAATTAATTTTAAGGCAACTCTCATTATGAACATCTACAACTTTAGAATGGAGAAATACAGTGTCAATGGTAAATCTGGATGAAAACACTATAACGACAAAGATAAAAAAAAAAAAAAAAAATTGGGAAGTCAGCATAATGAGAAATTAATTACCTTTTGGAAGATATTTTTTACAAGCTTCAATTTTCACTCCAATTTAAGCATCTCTGCAAACGCCAATAACTTTGCTCTAAAGTGAAATAACTTTGCTCTAAAGTGAAATGAAAGTACACCAGTCATATCTTGATTGGAATTAGCATTACTTTACTGGGATACATATTACCTATTATCTTGACAGTATGAAACAAAATGAATGGAGATAATTCATTACAATTTTTTCATTCATTTAACAACCTTAATCTTCTACAAATTACATTAGCATTCAAAGAATTCTGCCATCCATTGACGAATAATTTAAGCTTCTGATTTCCAAATCTTATATAAATGAAATGATGTGTTCATCTTGAACTAAAGGACATACATCAGGACTAACAAACTACTGGAGAACAACATCCCATGGTTTTAACTGGATATCTAAAGTTATATGCAGTTAAATATTGAAACCTATACCGAATGGATACAAGTAAAATACAGTCTGGTGGAGAATAAGTATTGTATAGAATATTTAAATTATGTGTTTTTGGTATACAAAAAAGGGAAATACATGGATATCATAAAACCAGTAGCCATTTGAATGTACAATTAATGAGCAGCCATCAGTAACTGACCTGTACGATCTAACCATTTCATCAATTACCTACTATGTAAGCTGAGTTTGGCAGAGACTTCTCATTCCAAGTCACCAAGTCAAATTTCACCATATCTTGCCAATATATCTCGACACCACCCCAAATTCCCAAAACACAAAGGCACCTTCAAATTCCCAAAACACAAAGGTTATATAAGAAATTACAATCAAATAAAACAAGCACAATGTTTAAGCATATGTTTTTAACAAAGTTATTTATAGAAGAAAGCAAACTCAATTAAGAAAAGCAGACAAAAAAGACACTAAAATTTTGCAGAAAAATACACACAAATTTTGCAGAACTAATTTCATCTCACATATCCTCTAAAAATTTCTTTTGTGACAACATATAAAATATTTCAAAAATGCATATGAAATTAAATTTAGCAGGTCCAAATTATATACACAAATATTTTATTCAAATTGGTTTTCTCTTCATGTATTATTTCATATTATCAACAGTATGTAGAAGTGGTTGAATTCGTTTGCACAAAATGATAGTGTCCTAAGACCATTTATTAATATGGAAATTCATATTGTTACTTGACTTAAAATTCACTGAATTAGTTATATGGAATTAATGATATTCTAAGAATTTTTACAGGCAATAATTAAAATTTATTAGTAATATACTGAGCACCGTATGCAATAAATTAAAGCATTTGCAAATGTATTGACAAGTATTCATGATTGTTAAGAAAGTCTAAAAATAAAGCATACAATAAATACAAAAAAAGGATTTTTTTACAAAAAGAAAATAGATAGTAATGAATTTAAATATAAATATATGCTATTAAGGATGGAAAAAGTATCTAGGTAAGTGAGAGAAGAACAAGGCAACAAGAATTGTATGTAACTAAAACAAAAATAAATGCAAACATGACTTTCATTCATAAAATAAAAATGTTACAATAAATTTACTAATTCAAGGATTTCACTGTAAACAACATTTTTTGTACATTTGTTATGTAATAAAGAATGTATATTTGTTGGTTTAACCAGGATTTTGATAGCATCACTTGTTTTCGCTCTTGATAATGCAACGTATAACTGCCCATGCGAAAATACTGGTTCAGGAAGATAAAGTCCAACAAAATCTAAAGTTTGACCTTGAGCTTTATTAATAGTCATTGCAAAACATGGACGTATTAGAAATTGAGTTCGTTTGAATGGGACTGAACCTCTTTCACTTTCTAATGGAATGAATGGAATTCTAGGTAGAAAAACATGTTTTCCACGATATTCTCCAACAGCAATTTCAGCATCAATAACATTTTTTTCAAATTTTCTACAAATTAGTCTTGTACCATTGCATAGACCTTCCGAAGGATTTATGTTTCGAAGTAATATAACAGGACAATTTTCTTTCAATATAAGTTCATGCGGTGGTATACCATTTGGAGTTAATGTGTTTAAGAAATCTTCTTGAATACCCTGTTCAGTTTTATCAATTGTTTCATCAAAACTGTAATATGTAAAGTTTCTACCAGGAATTTGTTTTAGTAACATATTGTTAATTTCATCAACTGATTCATTTTTTGGAGTTAAGATAACTCTATTAATCATGGTATCTAAGGCAGCATTATATGTTTGTAAATTTGGGAATACTACGTTTATTAATGATTTCAAGGAAAGTAATTCATCATCGTAGGCTAATGTTAAATTAGATGGAAGCTCAATCATACCACAAGAATGGGCATCTTCAACGCCATTACCAATAGAAAGTAAATATTTACAATACATTGGATCTAACTGGGCTCTCATATTTTGAATCAAATGTAAACGAATAAATGAAGGCCATAAATAAGAGAAAACTAAGCTTGCTTGCATTATATCTGTCTTATTCCCATTTGGAACAACTGGTAATATTTGACGGAAATCTCCACCAAAAACTATTACCTTTCCACCAAAAGGTGCATCACATTCGTGAATATCTCTAAGCATTCTATCCAAAGCTTCTATTGCGTAACGATGTGTCATAGGAGCTTCATCCCATATAATCAATTTTGTCATTCGTAAAAAATTTCCTAAGGCTGATTGTTTACTAACAGAGCAACTTATACTTGTATTTAATTCTAATGGGATTTTAAAACGTGAATGTGTAGTGCGACCACCTGGTAATAATGATGTTGCTACACCTGAAGAAGCTGTAGCCAATGCAATTAAATTTTTTGCTCTAACAGCTCTTAATAATGCTTTGTACAAAAATGTTTTTCCTGTTCCTCCTGGGCCATCTACAAAAAATAACCCTATTCCATCAGTGAAAACTCTATGCAAAATTGCATCATATGCAGCTTGCTGTTCTTTATTTAATACAATTGATGAAGTAGTTTCAATGTCAATGAAGCCATCCCTCGTTTCTTCAGCAATCATATTTACTAACCTTTCATTTTCATTTATGTTTATTTCAAATGAAACTAATTTATATTCATTTATGTTTTTTCCAATTGGTTCAAGAACACTATTTATATATTGTAATGCTTTTACTTCAGCATTTTTGTAAGAAATGCCTTTTTGAACATAATCTTCAAGCATATATGTTTTAAATTTACACCAAAGAGTTGATGGATTTTTAGGGGCACATAAAGTTAATATAGTGGAAAACAATCTCCGTAAACAATTAGGCATTTGATAAACTATTGCTTCAGCTAAACAAAGCTCACAATTATTATCATTATTCAACAAGCCATGTAATAGAGCTGATTCTCGAAAAGATGATACGTTAACATCATTAACTGTTTTCAAGCTTTCAAAAGATGTTGAACCTTTAATATGATTTAGTAGAAGTCGCAAGTAATATCTTTCACCTTCAGATGGATTTGCAGTAATAATTCGACCAATTACATCTTTGCTTTTTCTTGGACTCCAAATTTTAGATTGAGCATCCCAAATAAAATGAATAGGAAAATCTCTATACAATAATGTTTTAGCTTTTTCGTTTGTAGAATTCATACGAAAATATTCAGTTAACATCGTACGTTGTACATAATCTCTAGAAATAATTTTTGTTACATCATCAGAATTGTTAAACGTAACGAATTGACCATTTTGAAGGTGTAATTGTAGAGGAATAACAGATGGAGAATTCTCGGATAAAATAAATCTGTAAATTCTCCAAGTTGCTTCTGGCGGAGATATCCACCTAGCCGTTTGATATTGTGAGATTTCATCAATATCATTATCAACTTCATTGCTTTGCAAAGAAAAACTTATTCTATCATGACCTTTGTAAACATATTTGTATAAATATTTAACAACTTTTATGGTGGAACAAATTTCTACATTAATATGACAATCATACTTAGCTATCAAATAAGGATTATAAGGTACTACCCATCTATTATCTAAATACTCTCCTCTAACCTTAACTTTTTCACTGTTATCACGACGTCTATATAAAGGGTAGGAATTATTGCCTAAAGTGGTAATTGTTGAATATTCTTTAGGATATTTATTTTTACACGAGTGGTTCTTTTCCATACAAACATTTTTTGGATTTAAAATTCCACAAGGACCATGCATCATATGTTTGATAACACGAGAACGTAAATAAGGGTAATTATTTTGATTAGGAATTTCGCATGAAACAATACTATCAATGACATTGGTAGAAGTAATTTTTGATCCGCGTTTTAAAATTAACAAGAAATGAGCATGTGGAAGGCCTCTTTTTTGAAATTCAATCACATATATGTAAGCTGCAATAGCACCAAATATTTTTTCTTTAAATAAGTCATGCTTCAATGTTTCCAATTTAGATCTAAATACACGGGATATTAAATCAGGTCTATTCTGTACTTCATCGTTGTGTTGTAATTCCTGCTTTATTTCAGGCCAATTAGGATTACAAGTCATTGTTAAAAAAATATCAGGTTTTCCAAATCTCTGAACTAATGCCATTGCATCCATATATCTTTTTTTTTTTATCTCTAGGACCACCAGTGAACGATGATGGTAAAATAATTTTCTTACCAATTTTATACCCCCTAGTTTCTCCTATTTCAATAGTATCAACAATCCCTTGATATAATTCAGCACGTATATGTTTTTGGTTATTTCTAAAGTAATCTAATCTAGACGTTTCAATTTTCACGTACATGTCAACTACGTATTGTTGTAAAAGTCTACCAGCATGAAGCAAGACTGAGTTACCCAAAGGTCTAATTTGTAATTTATAACAATAGTACTCCCGACAAGAAACTTGAGATCTTTTCTTCGATTTTCTATGTCCTAAAAGAAAGAAAGGAGACAATATTTTAAATGACATAGCAAATTAATTGTAAATTACATTAGATAGATAAAAGAGAAAAAAAAGTTTGTATTGACATACCTTCATTCTCTCTCTCAATTAGCTCTTCTGCAGAGTTGATATTTCTAACATCAATTACATCTTCAGCTGCAAGAGAACAAGAATGGTGTGTTTTAATACTTCTTCTAATACCCTCGTGCCATCCAGGTTCACCATAAGGAAACAACAAAGGATACTGAAGAGGACCATAACAACCAAAGTAATAATGCACTTTATGAGATGATCCAGAATGACCAAAAATGGTTATGTCGCGAACTCTAACTTCTGCAGTAGGGTCCTCATCAACCCAAACTGCAGCTATCTGAGATGTTGTTGGAAGATTATACACCCTTTGATCAAGTTGAGAATTACATCTTATTTGTATTTTCATCGTGTCTAAGGCTTCAATACTATTTAAAGAGCGAAAAAATTTTGAATAAGGATTGATCCTCAAAATATCTATCAATTTTTGTAACATTAATTCTGAAAAACGATTAGAATTGTTCATACGATTTTGAATTTCATTTTCAGTATCATAAAAATATAACTGTAAATAACTTGGTTTGCCATCATGTGGTAACAATGGGTTTATGTAGTGATACACCTGACCTTGAACTCTAAAAGTATAAATTCCTTTATTCATCCTGCATAAATCAGTGTCATATTTTACACCGAAGGACGTGAAAGCAAAATGATTATTGTAACTTCGACAAATAGTCCTAAATTGTAAAGCTTCAGGTGTTGATGATGTGAACAAATTATACAAATCAGATGGTACTGTATTAAGGCATAATCTAATTTTCCCATCAGAACAACAAAAAGTTTTACATTCCTTGAAAAATTTCTTTGCATTACAGTAATCACAAATCGTAGGCGATGGTAAAATATAAGGTTCACTTGGAACTACAAGTAAGCTTAATGTTGAAATTCGCTCACTCCGTTCCTCAAGTTCAATTTCATTGTTAAATATACCTGTAGCGTCAGTAGATAATTCAGCACCTACAACCATCGAGGAAGAAGCGATTGTTTCACTACCAATATTGTCACCAAAGTATGAATCTACAATGCATAGATTTTAATTAGCTTCATTTACAAGCACACATACAAAAACACAATATAAAAATCAATTTGTATATTTTAAAAAATGTTGCTTCCAACACACAATTTGAGAATAATAAGATTTATTTAAAAGGTAGAAATGAGATGAATAATTGAAGCTAATATTCTGTATTAAATTTAAATAATATATACAATAATAACTCCAACTCTATAAACCAATAAAAATAAGTTAGATAAGTAGGATTTGTTTTCCAGCATAGAACAAATATTTTAACTCCATAAAAATAATGAAAACAACTTAGATATGTGAGATTTTATTTTTTTTAAATAATAGAGTTTTTTTTTTTTTGGGAAAACAAAAAAAATTAATTTCATGATAATATTAGAAAACATCAACATTTATGTGTAAAAAATACAGAGTAATTAACCTTGTAACTGCGATACACGTGAAGGACGACCAATACGTCTTTGCTTATTTCCTTTTCGCTCTGCATATAATTCTCTTCTTCTCTTATTTTATATTTCTTTTTTGTTTGTCAATAAAACTTTCTCAGCTCCACCATCATCGCAGGCATTGGAAACACATATCCGATTAGAATTAGACATTATCTACAAACATAATTAAAAAATATTATTTTGATGGAAGACAACATAAATAAAAAGCATTAAGCCTCTCCTATACTGACGAATATAAAATGAAAATCATTAGAAGCAAAACCCAAAGTTGGTCCACACTAATATACATGAGTACACACTTACAATAATATCTCATTAATTATTATCTTGAAGCAAAATTAATACTTTAATAGAAGGCAATATGAATTCTTCCATTAAGAATTCAAACCTTTGGATACGTTTAAGGAAAAAATCACGGTGTATTTTTTAAATTATTTTATTTAATCTAATATTCACAAGAAACCTACGACTCTCTTTATTTGTATTCACGAAGGGGCAAGCCGAGAATTGATAATAAGTGTCTAATAGGAGATACATAGGAGACATAGAAGAAAAAATGTAGCAATGTAGGAAATTGTAGTATTATCCATCAAGATACCTAAATGATCGGCGTCAACTTTCATCTTTCCATTATATATGAAAGCATATGTGAATTTTATTATTTCCTACATATATGAAGAACATTTGTTCACACTACTCTGTCTGTCCTCTTTCACAATTTTTCCACTCTACCACATGCCTGTTTAATATGCCCATGGAAGATGATCCCTTCAATGATGCTGAGATACAGACAACTCTGATACACCACAAGTAAGCTGAAAATTAGGTGGAATGGATTTAGTTTAATTAAGTAGGATCCCATCCCAGTATACGCTCTTATTTTCAAGTTTTAGTTTAATTAAGTAGGCTCCTATGTCAGGAATTTGAGGTTAAATAGCCCTTGAACTGTAAACTCGAGAATTCAAGAATTAAGTAAATTCAACAATTCAACAATTCAGTATCTATATTACATATCACTGTAATACAACTCCTCAATCTTTTTCATTTTCAGGGTACAATTGATGCAATTGACTTCCTTGAAAATGGTGAACATAAGTTAAGCACATCCAGCAGAACACAGACGATGACCTCAATTAAAAGAAAATAAATCCTACTCCAAATAGAAAACATCCAGGAAAAAAATAAAATTCACAACCAACGGAAGCGGAAGACTTTTTACAAAACTTTTCAACAGTAATAGAATGCCTAATATAGAAAGATGCCAACAACTATGTTCTAGCATAATTTAAAGAGGGAAGGACATACAACTTGAAATACACGACAATCCAATACGTACTAATGAGCCTCAATCATGCCCCAATTCTAAAATCTTCTTCTGCTTCCTGGATTTAACTATTCCCTCTCCCCTTCACATCTTAAACCAAAATTTTAGATTTCCAATTGATATAAAATACAGCTCAACCATCTCTTCATCGACTATGTCCTTGCAAAATCTAGAAACCGTTAATCAAAAAAAATTTGTTTGTTCAAACTTTAATTAACAATCTAACATACATGCCTAACATACATGAAAACAAAGGAAATACGCAGATACCAAAAGAAGAAACATTACCAACATTTTCAATAATATAATAGAATTGAAAGGAATATGTATAAATTCAAAACCAATTCCATTGAATAAAAGCACAAATATGACCTTTTAAATTTGTATGTGCAACTACCTGTGTTTTCCTTCTGACCAAGGTGTTCCTTTCTTCCTTTTTACCTCCTTCTTCCTTCTGTGCCCACTCGACCCAAAGGATATCTGACGTGGCCTTGTCGATCCAACCTGATTTCACTCAAATCCGCCATTCAGGTAATTTAAATTCCAAGTAATATGAAGAAAAGGAACAATCTATACTGTAACATTGGGTATATGTTCTACAAGAATCAACATTGCAATGAACGAAATTTTTGCTCTGTTCTCATATTGTCCAATACTTTCAACCCCTGCGTACCAAACGTGTCATGGTAGTATGACAAAGTCCTAGAAATTCTAGAAATACTATCTATTCCAAGACAATTGTTATTAAAGATAGTTATTTTCTTAGATGTTAGATATTACTCATCCAAACATGTTAAATTTGCAAATTTGTTACTTTCTCAAATGGAGAAAGTCATTGTTGCTGACTACAAACCTACTGCAGGCCAACTCTAAATCTACAGGGTGATGACATTGTTTCTAGTTTTTTTGTCTCCAGGCACCGGCTTCTTACATATATCCAAGGTCAGGAAGGGGTGTCAACTATTTAAACTGAGAACAAATTACTTTTAGCTAAGTCACAAAAGGGTCCAATCATCATGAAAATTCATCAGAATTTTTATCCTAAATAAGCAAATCTTTAAAATGGAGTAAACTTCATGGTGCCAGGAAATTAAGTTACAAGGATTTATTCATGCTGGCACAAAACAAGCAGAAGAGTCCAACCAGAAGGAAAGTGATTGTGTGCATAATTTAACATGCGTTAGAATGATAATCACGCCCACTAAAATGGCATAGCAATGCAAAGCCTGGTTTTCAAATGTAGGCCTTGCCAAGACACCACACGTTACCAAAATCCCTATATATGGCCCTGAATCTACAAAAAATTCAAGACAGGAAGTTGTTTCAATGCTGGAGACTCAAAGGTCATTAAACATCAAGCTTTACGATTTGTTCAGTAAGATTGGCTGATAGAGATTGACGAAGCAAACAATAAGAATTATCTCAGAACTATTGAATTTATTTCCTACAGAATCACCTCAAAACAATTTTGTAGGATATTAATTTCTTGAATTATAGAAATGTATTTCAAACATATATACAACAATACAAAAAAGATGGCAGAAGGCAGAAGGCAGAGGAGTAGTGAAGCACACAATGCTGGTAAAATTTAAAGATGGCTATCCGAGGAAAAAATTGAAAAATACATTAAGGGATATGCTAGCCTCGTCAATCTTGTTCCTTCCATGAAGATGCATCAAGGTTTTACTAATGTCTTTGAGAAGATGCATCAAGTACAGAAGGCACAAGTCACCAAAATCCCTATATATGGCCCTGAATCTACCAAAAATGCAAGACAGGAAGTTGTTTCAGTGCTCGAGACTCAAAGGTCATCAAACATCAAGCTTTACGATTTGTCCAGTAAGATTGGCTGATAATAGCATATTAAACCATCAAGGTTTATCAGCTCCCTTGTATTATATTTTCAATTTAGAAGAAATCCAAGAACCTTGACCAAGGCCACTAACGCAATCACGTGCTATCCCAAAATAAGAATGTAGAATTGGCAAGCCACACTAATGCATCAGAGATAGAGATTGAGGAAGCAAACAATAAGAATGATGGGAAAGTGATTTGAGAAAGAGAGAGTACCTTTCAAACGTCTGTCTGATCTTGGTGTTATGGGAGATGACCTAAGAATTCAACCCTTCTGGACAGATCAATCGAACAAGAAGGGGGGCGGTAGTAGAAGATCAATGGAAGAAGAAGGGACGGCAGTGGAAGAAGAAGAGGAAGAGGCGGCAGTGAAAACATGAAAGGAGAGAGAGAGAGGAAATATCAACGCGAGAAAAACCTAAAAATCTAACCGTCTGACTACTGGTTTCTACGGGAAAATCGGCCATCTACGGTAATAATCGGCCCACGCGACAACCCGGCCCACGCGACAACCATAGTTTCTACAGTAGAAATATATCTTGCTCTTTTTATATGTGTTAGATATACACATTGCTTGGGGAGCTAAAGAAACATATGAAAGCTGCTGGTGTTATAACATATGCTAGATTTGTGCTCCATGACATTGACCAAGAAACTAAAGAGGAAGCTATTATGGCTCATAGTGAGAGACTTACTACTGACCAAGATTTAATGAATTTTCCATCTTGATCCAACTGCGAATAATTAAGAACCTTCATGTTTGTGGCGATTGCCATAATGCACTGACGATCAGCTCAAGAATTGTTGGTAGGCTAATCATTGCTCAAGAAGCCAAGAGATTTCAGCATTTTGAAGATGGAAAATGAATTCTCTCTCTCTCTCTCTCTCTCTCTCTCATATGATCCATGATGCGTCTCTCTCTCTCATATGATCCATGATGCGTCTCTCTCTCTCTCTCATATGATCCATGATGCGTCTCTCTCTCTCTCTCTCTCTCTAATATGATCCAGGATGCGAGAGTCATGAATACAAGTTCAAATCGAGACCCGTTGATTATCGAAGAAGGGGCAATAACGTTATCGAGAGCAAAAAGAGTCAAAGAGGCGTTGAGAATGCTCGTCAAAACCAAATGAAATCATGTTCGGAACGCAAAATAGAGCAAGTTTCATGTTGGGGTCGAAGGCCAAAGAGATTTGGATCAACGTCATAAAGTTATCTGAAAAAAGTTCTGGCCAATCGTACGCACAAGGGGCAACCGGATGTTTGGTAGACAAAGTTATGAAATCTTTGCCAAATCGGACGCGAGTTGCCCAACCGGATGCACTCTACCGGACATCCAGTAGAGCACTTCTGTCCATCCGGACGCGCACAATCAGACATCCAGAAGGGTCGTCCGGTATGACCTGTTTTCATGCGATTTTATTCTTTTTTACTAGAATTCTAATGCCTTTTCATATTTTGTAATATTTATTTCCTTATGCATGTTTTTTACTAGGTTTAGAGGTCTAGTATAAACACTTAACTCTTTTGTTACATTAAAAACTTTTGACATTGAATAACAAATCAAACTTCCAAAATCTAATTCTTGTGATATTCAAACATTAGATCGTGGGTTCTTCATTGTGTGGTCAAGGGGTTCAACGCATATTTGTTGTCGTTGAATTTTTTGCTTCACTTCGTCGGGTTCAAGTCCAAAATCGGGTTATTAATTGGCGTTCTTGGGTTCCATATCAATCTAGTTGTGAGTTTCGTACTCACTGTTGCTACGGGATTCGCATCAGTTGGTGTAAGAATTTTGACTCCAATTTAATCAGGTTATATCCCTTATTTTCTTGTCGAATCTTAAATTTCATCTTTTTTTTAGTTTTTTCTTGATTCTTAAGTCGTTCTTCGTTTGGGTTTTCTAGATCCGTATTTTCTTTGTTGATAGTATAATCTTGTGTTAAAAAAAGTTACTGTTCATCCAAAAAAATTCACTGTTCACGTACGGTACTGTTCATCCGTACAATATAATTTTTTTTTTTAATTTATTATTATTTTGAGTTTTGTTTGATTTGCTACCAACACTCCTACAACTTTGTTTCATCACTTAGATCTAGTCATCCAAGTTGTGTCAAACTCAAGTTGAAATTTCCATTGGGTTCCTTAAATTTTCATTCCACAACTTCAAATTCCTATAATTCTCTTGAGTCACATTCGTTATTGTAATCGATTTTTTAATTCACAAGTTTGATCCGGTAAGTTCTTTGTTGTCTTTGGAAGCACTTGGTGAAAGTATTGAGTGGTAAAAGGTAGATGGTGAGATTATTAGAGGGTAAAAGTCATTTGAGTGATTCCGAACGAACTTGGTGAGACAGAAATTGAGAGAATGTCAGATATGGAAGGTTCAAATTCTAGTAGGTACGATAATCAGACTAATAAGCAGAATGATAGGATGGATCGGTTTGAGCGGTTATTGTTGGATATGGGAGAAAAGATGGAGAAATTGGGTACTTTGATGACCAATATTAGCAGGGGACAACTGTTAAATGTTCCTCAAGATAGGGAAACGGGTCGGCAAGTTCCTAGGATGGATGAGTATGAGATCGATAGTGAATGGTGTGAAGATGAGTATGAAGGGGTTAAGATGGGACAAATGAGGCATAAAAGAGATAGGTTTGAATGACGGGGTAGAAATAATAGAAATAATCATGGAGGTAAAGTTGATGGTAATTTGGATGATGTAAAAATGACAATTCTACAATTTAAGGGCAGAAGTGATCCCGATGCATATTTAGATTAGGAGAAGAAGTTGGAGTTGATTTTTTATTGCCATAACCATTCGGAGGATAAGAAGGTGAATGTTGCGGTGTTGGAATTCACTAATTACGCCATCACTTGGTGAGATCAAGTAGTTATTTCACGGCATCATAATCGGGAAAGTCCTATCAATACTTAGGATGAATTAAAGGCGGTAATGAGAAAACGGTTTGTACCTAGTCACTACTACAAGGAACTCCATCAGAAACTGCAAAGTTTGTATCAAGGGTCGAAGAGTGTAGAAGACTATTATAAGGAGATTGAGATTTTGATGATTAGGGCAAATGTAGAGGAAGATCGAGAAGCTACTATGACTAGATTCTTGAATGGGATGAACAAGGAGATTGCTAATGTGGTGGAATTGCAGCATTATGTGGAGTTGGAAGACATGTTGCATGTGGCCATGAAGGTTGAAAAACAGTTAAAGAGAAAGGGAACAACTAGGCAACCATTGGATACTTTGGGTTCTAACTCAAATTGGAAACCGAGGTGGGAAAACAAGAGAGATGGAGCTGATTCGAAAGGGAGAACTAAAGTGCCAAAAGGAAGGGATGGAAGTGCTAGCAGGACAGCACCAAAGGCAGAATTACAACCAGTCAGAAATCGGGATATCCAGTGCTTTAGATGCTTAGGGAAAGGGCACATCTCTTCTTAGTGTCCAAACAAAAAGACAATGATTATGCACAATGAAGAGGTGGTAACTGACAGTGAGGATGGATTTGAGGGGATGCCGACGTTGGTAGAGGTTAGTGATCATGGAGACACAGTGAAATTTGCTGTTGTTGGGAAGCTGTTGGTCATAATGAGAGCTCTTAACAATCAAGTTAAGGCGGATGATACGGAGTAGCAGCGGGAGAACATATTCCATACACGATGCCACATCAACGATAAGGTATGTAGTATGATAATTGATTGAGGTAATTGTACAAATGTAGCTAACACGACATTGGTTAAGAAATTGGAATTAGTATTATTAAAACACACTAGGCCTTATAAATTACAATGGTTAATGAAAGTGGAGAAGTTAGGGTGAATAAACAAGTAATGATTGCTTTCTCGATTGGGGGTTATAGTGACAAGATTGCATGCGATGTGGTGCCTATGCAAACGGGTCATATCTTGTTGGGGAGATCATGGCTGTATGATAGAAAAGTTATCTATGATGGGTACAGGATCCGGTATAGCTTTGTCAATGAAGGTCTATTACTCTTACGACATTAATACCGGCACAAATTTATGAAGACTAAATTAAATTAGAGATAGCAACGGGGCGGGTCGGCCTTTCCCACCCCGACCCGTTGGGTAATTCCCCACCCCATACCCGCCCCATTACCCGTTTAGGGCGGGGCGAGGCGGGGCTGGTAGGCATTCCTACCCCATTTATTACCCCTTTTTTTAATTAATATAATAAGGGTGTTTGAAAAACAAAAACTCTTTTTGTACAATCCAAAGTTTCAGAAAAAACGATATTCTCTTCTTTGTCGAATGTGAAAAAGAATAAAAAAAGAAATGACAAAAAAAAATAAAATGATCAGATAGACGTGAGAATTAAATAAAGAGTAATACAACGTTTACTAAAGAAGTTTAATGGATCTTTAAATACAAATAAATGACCAAGAATATAAGACGAAAATTCAAGGAAGAAGTAATTTTTATAATTAGTTTGGATTGTAGACTGAAATGGTGTTCTTGAGAGAGAGAAAAGCAGATGAAATCCTGAAACATTCACAAAGTAAAATAAATAATAAAATGCTAAAATAAAAGTTAAAAATGTAAAGTTTTGCGAGGCGGGGCCGGTCGGGGACCTTAACACCCGCCCCGTACCCGTTTCGAGTCGACGTTTTCTAACCTACTCCCGCCCCGAATACCCGATTAAGTGGGTAATGCCCGTCCCATTCGGGACGGGGCCCCGCGGGTATCGGGTTTGATGGGTTATTTTGCCATCCCTAAATTAAATTGAGAAGTGAGAAAGAGAAAATGGCAAGAGAATTTTGAAAAAGGAGAGAAAACAGTGAGCTAGTGAATAAGAGAGAAAATGGTGAGACGGCCAAGAGTGGAGAAAAGATAGTGGAGCCACATGAGAGAAAAGAAAGAAAAGAGTCTTCGGAGGAGAAAAAAAAGAAGTCAGAATTGAGCTTGTACGAAAATGTAGGGGTGTCAACGAGTCGGGCCGAGCCGGCTCGTGAATCCAAAATCAAGGCTTGGGCTCGGCGAAACTGATTTTTTGCTGGCCCGAGCCGAGCCGAGTAAAAGCTCGCGTTCAAAAAATGGGCTCAGCTCGGGCTTTTACGAGCCAAGTCGAGCCGAGCTGAGTCGAGCCCGAGCCCGAGCCTGGCAGACCCGTATTTATTAATTTTTTTTTAAAGGTATGAGAAATGTGTTTGGTGGACTCACTTGAAGGTGTCATCTTATTATGTTAGACTCGCAACGATATTTCAAAAAATTCGTATAGTGCTATTAAAGTACTAATACTTGAGCCATGACCAATACTTGAATTACATTAATATTTAATTATCTATATTTAGTACATTAATGGAATAAAATATACATCTTATGTTATACTACTATAACATTTTTTTTTTAAAAAAATAATTTTTTGCAAAGTGACTACCCTCCTCCTTTTTCCGGGCTTGGGACCGGCTACAATCAATGCAGGCGGAGTTAAAATTGTACACGAATAAAATATTTCGTGTACAATTTTTCTTGAAACAAATATAAATTTAAAAATTACATATGTTTTTTACATTAATTAATTTAAAAACTTACAATATTTTACGTTTGGATCTGCTGCAATTCTTCTGCCATTATACTGTCAACTATTTCTTGAGTACGTAAATCCGCACATTCTCAATCCTTCAAGCATATTAAAGCTTATAATATATCTTCTTTTAGTTTTGATCGTTCGTCTGATAAAATTCAACCATCTAAACCAAATGTAGCCTCCGATGCCACCGTAGACACCGGAGGTGTTAGTAGATCACGTGCAATTTTTGATACAATTGGATATTGCATTTCGTTACACCTCCACCATTGTAAAAGACTAAATTCTTGCAATTCTTCTTGATTTAATATACTACGAATGTCTACGCCCAAATACCTAGCTAACTCGGAGGGAATTTCTACATTCGTACCATTAATATTTATCATTCTAGATGTTGATAAACTAGAACTAAATGAAGGAACAATAGTATTGGTGTCCAAAAAAACTCCATAAATTATCTGAATTTCTTCAAATATTACTTGAAGAAGGATTTTAGGAAGTAGAGCTGCTCTGACCTTCTTTTTCAGCGTAATAGTTATACATTTTATATAATGTTGATTCTATATGCACATGTGATAATTGCAAATTCATGAAATTAGAAATCTCATTTATAATAATTTTTGTGCCATGTATATTAAGTCGAGGGTCCATCACCGAAGTTAAAATAAATAAAGGGGGTAATTCTTCCCAATATTTATGAAATTTTAATTCTATAGAGCGGACTACATCAACAAACAATGGCAAACTCCTATATTTATGAAATGCTTGTGAAATGTAGAAAAAATGATGTAAAACAAGTGAAAATGTAGGCTAATAAACGACGTTACATTCCTTTGTGGCATCGAAAAAAAGTTTTAAAAAATTCTTAACATAAAATGCAATAGACCATTTCCAATCTTCCAAATTATGTTCGGGTACATATGTATGTCTACCATTATAATACATTCAAAAAAATTGTATCATAATTTTCACGCGAATGTAACATAAGATA
Organism: Osmanthus fragrans; assembly: GCA_019395295.1. NCBI lineage: Eukaryota > Viridiplantae > Streptophyta > Magnoliopsida > Lamiales > Oleaceae > Osmanthus > Osmanthus fragrans. The sequence continues at coordinate 28,144,791 of CM033352.1, read as the reverse complement.
TGTAGAGTTCCATCTATATGTTACATCAGTTACAAATGATTTCTCAACTAAGTCATACGCTGCACATAAACTGTTAAATGCTTGCTTTCTTGATGGTGACACAGTAATAAAATTTATTGTTTGTCTAATTTTATCTAAAGATGATTTTATATATTCTAATCCATCTTTGACAATCAAGTTGATAATGTGACATACACAACGTTGATGAAAAAATAAACTTCCAAATGTAGGTTTAAAATCATGAATAAATTTATCGATAACACATTTGTTCACACTAGCATTATCAAAAGTGAAATTTCAAATCATATCTTGTATACCATATTCTTGTATAATTTCTTTTAAAACCATGTATATATTAGTGGCATTATGAGAATATTCTACACATCTAAATGCAATAATTCTTTTATGTAGAATCCACAAGTGATCAATATAATGAGCCATAGCAGCAATATAATCGTTTCTACTACCACCGGTCCATAAATCAGAGGTAAACGATATAATACTATTAAAACTCTTTAGTTGTTCAATAGTAGTTTGTTTTCTTTTGTTATATAATTTTATAGAATCTGAACGAAGAGTGTTTCTACAATAAAGATTATACCTGGGTTGAAGATATTGCTGCACAAGTTTGGTAAAGTGTTTTGACTCTATCATCGCAAGTGGCATCTCTGCAGCAGCCATTCCTCCATGAAATCTTTCCTGTGAGTATACAAATATGGAAACAGTAATATTAGAACCGTCAAACACTAGTTCAGTATGTTTTGGATTGTTATCGACTGGTTTTGCTTTGCAACTCCTTGTTATGTGCCTATTCAAATGCGTTGTGCTTGAACCGGGCTTCCAACTAAGTTCTTTGCCACAGTAATTGCAACATGCTTTCCAAATATCAACTTCATTTTGAACACCAACTTTTTTACGTATCATGTGTTGCCAACAATCCGATGAATCTTTTTTCAACCTTTTTATCTCAAGTACTTCTTCCTCTTCGATATCTTCCAAATCAATTGAAACATTTTGAGTTCCATATTCGTAGCCGGTTGGAGTACTCAAACTACCCCCAAACTGATTAATCTCATCACTAGTAAAATTCATCTATATTTAATGGTTATTATAGACTAGAATAACAAAGAAACTAGAAAATTTGAGCAAAGAAATTGAATATTAGAAAAAAAAATAAAAAATTAGAATATTAGGAAAGTGAATATTAGAGCAAAAATTAAGAAAGTAAGAAACTAGAATATTAGGAAAGATTGAAAGTGAATATTAAAGCAAAGAAATTGGAGATTGAAGTTGAAATTATAATACTGGAAGTTAAAATTGATATGAAACTAAAAAAATTTAACTCCTATTTATAGCCAAAAAAAATAACCGTTTCAAATTTCAAATTTGAATTTGAATTTTTGAATTGTCAAATCAAAATTTTTATCATCTATATTTTTGTACAATTTATACTGTTCAATTCAATATACAATCTCGTGATTCTCGTATAATCCCATCAGGGTCAGGCATCATTGAGAGAGAGGCAACTACGATAGCTGCCTCAACAGAGGCAGCTTTTTTTTTTAAATTTTTTCTATTTTTTTTTAATGATTCACGGGTTTTTTCGGGCCGTGTGGCCCGCGGGCCGGCTCAGGCTCGAGCCACAAATTTAAAACGGGGCTCGGCCCGAGCTTTGACTTGTTGTTCCGAGCTGGGTCCGGCTCGGGCTTTTTAAGGGTCGAGTCCAAGCGGCCCGAGCTGGCGAGCTTTTTTGCCACCACTACGAAAATGAGAGTGAAGTGGATAGGGCTTTAGTAAGAATTAACAATTTCCTCCATAGATTGTCTATTTCTGTCTTACAGGATTTTGAAAACTTGGTCCATGAGAACAAACCTATTGGGATACCACCAAATCCAGGCATTGAACATCAACTTGTGGATGAAACTAACCGACCTCACCCCAGTTTAGATATTCCATTGTTATAGGAGGGTGACTATGTGATCCCTAAGAAGACAACAAAGTTTCAAAGGCAATGGAATGAGTTTATATGTAGGGGGTTGAAGGATAGGACATGGAGGATGCGCGATGACTCACCAATGTTAAGGTATCATCATTTCATATATAGGTTGGATAATGGCCTAACATGTAGGTACAATTCCTCACATGGAGCAGGTAATTTAAAACTCACAACCATATCTAGACGAGGTGATGAACTTGAACACTTGCATGCGTCATATGTATTTTGTAAACTAGATTACAAGATTGACCGTGGAACATATAGGTAACTAGTTAGGTCGTTAGAATTCACTAATCTACCTAGCTTTTCATGAGATTGAATAAACGCTTATTGCATTAATCTATAGGAAAATTCTTACTAGTTTATGATAATCTAATGCATTGCAAGAGTCGATATATGCATGTTAAAATGAGAGGTTACGTGTTACATGGTAATGATGTCGTATGTTACAAGAAATGGATCAAACATGATAGGCAATTTGGGTGCCTTGTTCGTGATTTAAGGTATGAGCGTCTTTATTTCAATCATGAAGTCCTTGAATGTTTTGGTTTGAATTTAGATGTGTGTGACAAATACTTGAGATACATTGATCTTAATTTACAAAACTACTTGTGGAAGGTTGGCTGAGATATGCTAGGAACTAGTTCAATATATTCTACTTTGTCGTCTATTTGTTACTCATGTTATGATATGGTGATTGGTTTTAATCCGTTAACTTTGTTGGGTTTAACTCCGTTGACTATTGATTCTAGTGGTAGCTTAGGTTAGAAACATGATATTTTCTTTAGTACATCTCAAACTTGCAAAAGGGCAAAATCGAGGTGTGCATTATTTGATCCATACAATGGTGATTGAGTGTACAAGCGAAGGAAGTGAATACGAACTCAAAGGAGGTCCAAACTATACCCTAGAGGAGATGGGTCATTTCACGGCATTGCCATGATTGAAAACAAAGGCTATAACATGGGTCTTCTTCATGGTAAGCATTTAATAATTTTTATCAACGATGATTCTAATGTTGTTTCGTTTGGTGTAGGATCAGATTCGAGGTCGAATTCTTTTGAAGAGGGAGGGGATGATATGATCCAGGATGTGGGAGTCACGAATGTAAGTTTAAAGCGAGACCCGTTGATTATCGAAAAAGGGGCAATGATGCGATCGAGAGCAAAAGCGAGTCAAAAAGACGTTGGGAATGCTCGTCAAAGCCAGTATTGATGAAACCATGTTCGGGACGCAAAATGGAGAAAGTTTTATGTTGGGGTCGAAGGCTGAAAAGATTTGGATCAACGTGATAAAGTTGGCCGAAGAAAGTTCTGACCAACTGGACGCACAAGGGGCAAACCAGACGCGAGCTACCCAACCGGACGCACTCTACCGAACGTCCGATAGAGTACTTCTGTCCATCCAGATGCGCATAATCGAACGTCCGGAAGGATTGTCCAGTACGACCTGTTTTCAAGCGATTTTATTCTTTTTTACTAGAATTCTAATTCCTTTCCATAATTTGTAATATTTATTTCATTATGGACGTTTTTACTAGGTTTAGGGGTCTAGTATAAATATTTAACTCTTTTATTACATTAAAACTTGACATTGAACAACAAATCAAACTTCCAAGATTTAATTCTTGTGGTGTTCAAATATCGGATCGTGGGTTCTTCATTGTGTACTCAAGGGGTTCAACGCATTTTTGTTATTGTTGAGTTTTTTACTTCACTTCGTCGGGTTCAAGTCCAAAACCGGGTTATCAATTTGCGTTCTTGAGTTCCGCATCAATCTAGTTGTGAGTTTCGTAGTCACCGTTGCTACTCTCTTTCTCTCTTCGTCACTTATTATGTTTCTTTGCTATGGTGAGATTAAAAGAAAAGGACATTAATTTTATAATAAAGCTAAAGCTGTGATCTTATTCATAATAAATCTAAAGCCGAAAGTTTATTTTCATATCTCACATAGTTAACCTTAGATAGGAGGACATTAATTTCAACCCCAGTCATTTCTTTTCTTCAAATCAGAGGGAGAAGGGGGGCTTATTTTGGAAAAATAAAACCCATCTTCTTTTACAAGCCAATAGCATTGATTATGATCGCGTTTAGGAATACTTATTTCACAATCTGTTGGGCTTTTAAAAACATCAAAAGCAACTTGCTTTGAGCCCCACCAGAAGTGACAGAAGTACAAAGTTTGACCAAAAAGTCCTTTGAAGAAATGCCAATGAAAATCTTCATTTATACGTAAAATACGTTTACCCAACTCGTCGTCTTTAGAAGCACAATGAACCCATAAGGGGTTGGGACTATCTGGAAGCCCATTCACGACATGGACATCATATCCATTAGTTAAGTGAAAAGGATGAACACCAAAAGCACACAGTTCTTGAGCAAGGTGAAATAACACAATACATAAAAAGAAAATTATCTTCATTTTGAGGAAATCTAGAAATAGTTTATGGTGCTGTTTCTGATTGCTCATTTTTGCCTATTTATATACTGCCATATAAAAGCTTTGTTGCTAAATCACCATCTGGCAGAGCAGATAATCAAATTGCAATCGACAAAATCAGATCGCTTATTCTATAATCTTAATTTGATTGTCTAAATATTATCTCTGGAAACACACAAATTGGGAAAATTTTGTATTGTAATATAGCAGAAAAGATACAATCCCTTCTATATATAAATATATATTACGTTTCGTATCGCCTTTTAGGGGTCGTATGAATTTTAAAAATTCATTTCAGGCATTCATGAAAATCCAGGTATCCTCAATTTGAATTAGATTCTTTATAAACGCATTGTAATTTAGGTGTTCACAACTTAGATTTTAATAGATTTTATAGAAATTAGATATCCTCAATAATCAACGAATTTCGAAGGATTTCCTTAATTTGATAGATTTCAATAGATTTGGAACTTTAAGTATTCAAGTGCAATTGCTGTAATATTCTATCTAGAAAGACACAAACTTGGATAATCTATATATGTATTTCATTATGAAACTTAGCCCCTGTTTAGTTGGAATTAAAATCTAGATTTTAATCTAAAGGGGTATCTTCAAATGAGTTTTGGATGGATTTTGAAAGAATATAAGTTCTAATGAATTTCTTGGATTTGAATAAATTTTCACAAAATTCATAAGAATCTCATTAAAATAATGAAATTTACGGGGTATCCTCTATTGATATTTTGATGGATTTTAATTTGTTTTTTTCTAAATTTAGTTGTCCCAACTGAGATTTTAAAGAATTTAATGAAATCCATTAATGAAATTTTAGTAAATTTCTATGAAATCATTTAAAATCTTGGTATAAACTCATTGACTTGTAAGGTTTTCAATAATAGTCAGATTTTAAATTTTTGGATAAATTTCAAGTTTAAAAATACATATAACAAATTCTTTTGAAATTTTACATTTTTTAATGAGATTCTCATGGATTTTGTACATGATATTTAGGTCCGAGAAATTTATTAAAATTTACAATCTTTTAAAATCCATCAAAATCTTATTTTTAAACTTGAAATTCATCCAAATAATTAAAAATGTGAGTCCTAAATATTTTTTTATGTGAGATAAATTTTTTCTCATTACTAACATCTTGATACCTGTTTAATCCACCACAGGCACTTGAATAGCATGAATTTTTTTTCTTTAGAACTTTTAAATGTTTTTACATTATAAGGCAAGATACTTATTCTTTGACTCATTATTATTATTATTATACGTTCAAAAATTTTTATATTCATATAACTTAATTGTACAGAATGTGACTTGAAAACGATATTACATTTCTTACGTATAGTTGTCGTTAAAGAAAAAAACCCCCCTCTTCAAACAAAAACATAAAATGATTTTAAAGAAAGGAGTAGAGTAGTTCTATAAAAGCTATGCTTGAAAACTGACATGAACATTGACAAAGAAAAGATAAAGGATCGAGGGTGAAAAAATGTGTTAAACACTAACTTCAAATTTGTTAAACCTCACCCCTAAACTTTACAAATTCATTTACAATGTACAAATCACATATTTGATCTTTTGTCCCCCAATTCTACAAGTAATCAATGATACGATGTTAGAAGTTATGATTGTAAGAGCTACAGTGTTGAGCAAAGTTGCAATCATAATTAACAAATGTAACTGGCACTACTAGCAAAAAAATCCATTTTCTTCTATCTATTCTATAATACATCAAACAGTAACTAATGCAAAAGCCAAGTATATACTCTAAATCTAAAACAAACACTGTAATAATTATTTCGATTACATCTATACTGCAACTGGAATTATACTGTGTTCAAATAATTTACATCATCTGCAAGTGTCAAACATCTAATGATACCAATGATGTTCATAGTATCATATCCCAAGTTATATAAACAAAATCCATATGTTTTACATCCCTTCGTAGGGAAATAACATTTGCTATATTGTAGACTTAAACCTCAAAACAATGCCCAACGACCCCAAGATTGTTATTTGCTTTGGGCCACAAGTTGGTCGAAAAGGCCAACCTTGCGGCTGGGGAGAGGTTGGTCAAATTTGTTCGATAAGTTTTTCAGCACTTGATACCAAATTTATACACTGAATATCGGAATTACAGTACAGTATGCCGGATTGGCGCATACCATATATGTAGCTAACCGGATTTGCGCATACCGTATCTGCCACTTAGATACCGTATATGCATATACCGATTCTGTTCATGCCGTATATGCAGTAAGTTTAAACAACGTATTTGCACATACCGGTTTGAACATGCCGTATATGCAATGAATTTAAACACTGAATTTCCACGTACCATTTTTGCATTTAACTTTGAATACAACAGATTTAATAATCTAGCAGATTCAATAATTTGTCAAATTACAGTAAAATATAACAAGTAATTTAAGTAAAACTACAAATTTAAATCTGCAGAACAAGTAATAAAATTGTGAGTTAAAATGCAAAATGTAAATCTGCAAAAACGAGTAATAAAACAAATAATTGAATAAACTAAACAACATGAAATTTTTTAAGTCGAGGCCTGTGTTACACACAGTTTCCTTAAAACAGATTTGTTCCCTTGTCGTCTGTGCTTGAAGTTTAAATCGAGCGTCCATTTCTTAGGATACAACGGTAAAACTAGTAGGTTTTGAGCACTGCAAATCCTACTCCGACGAATTGACTTAGTGTCTGAACAATATCACCACCAATGTATGCAGACTTAGTATCTAAACAATATCCTACTCTAGACCGAATTTTTATGCAGATGATATGACTTCGTGTGTATGCAAATGAAAAACATTTCTGTGCAGAATGGTGGAAAACGAGTCTATTATATACTTGGCCCCATAAGTGGTAAATGACTTACGCATTAACTCAATGACAATAATCACAGTTTATGGGCAATAACAATTATTGGAGGCTCATTTATCTTGTAGCCCACCCTTTGGTACTAATTAGGCCTTGACCCAATTGTTTGACCTAACCTAACTTACCTTATTTACTTGGACTTGGGCTATATGATCATTCGGTCTCTCTCTTTCCCCCCTCGCCCCCCCCCCCCCCCCGACGCCGTGAGTTTCTCTTCTTCTCAGTGGTTTTCTCTTCATGCCTTCTTGCTACTTTGGCTTTTGTTGTGTGCAACCCATATTACCTTCTTCTCTTTGTGAGTGTCCCTGTGTGGGTGTGATTGTGGGTACCATTAGTAGCAACCGTAGGTGGAGAAGCGTTGGTGGAAAGGGTCGGTTGGTGATTCTTGGTGGTGTCAATCAGTTGGAGCAAACTGAGTCCGGCTAGGCCTTGGTGGCGGTGCTAGATTTCTCTACATGAATATAGAATAATAGTAGGTTAGTTTCGAAGATCTATTCAAAAGGTTCATGAACATCTTCATTAAGAAAAGTTCTAGTTCAACAGTTAATACTGATGAAAAAGCTTTAAGAAGAAGGTAATCAAATTTTTTTTTCTTTCTTTTTAGAGATAGATTAGAGAAATACATATCAAGTCATTTGCATAAATATGCCATGAGTAAAGGAGAAAGGTCTGGTTAAGTAAAATGGAAATAAGAAATCTAATACTATATAAAAATGCAAGACAAAACATTAAGAAACACATATAAATATCAGGTTTATTCGTATATGCTAGAGAGAAACAAATTGAAATAGGTGACACATGGATATTTGAGCTTGTGGATGATGAATTAACAATGTTTATGATCTACAAAGTATGTCGTACAGATGGAAGCTTCATCCCTACATAAATTGTACCTTTATAGTTGTAGCTTCCATGTGTACTTAATATCAAACTTCTACTATGGTGGACTCTCTTGCAGGTGCAATTGAGTTGGCGGCCTTCAAAACAATAGAGTCGAACAGTTTTAATCGATGATGAAACAAATGTTCAATATGGACCACCCATCTCAAAAGTTGTGAGTTGCATGCTAGTGGGTATTATGCAAATCGGTACCCATATTCATTATATCGAGATCAGACCCAGATAGGAAGGAAAATTGGGGTGCGCTACTGTGACCTCTGCGAAGATCCTCAAGAGCCCAGTAGGCCGACCAAATAATGAGAGAATCTATTTGTTAAAAATGTAGTTATATTCTCCACAACTAAAATTGGCCACCTATTTGTTTTTCAAGTTTTGATTTTTATATCATCTATGCGAATATTAATATAATACAGATATCTCTCTGTGTGTATATGTGTAGTAGAATTTATAAGTGATCATAGATTGTATTGTTTACAAATCCTGGGTGAAGTTTTGAAGGCTAGATTATGCTTGTTAGAATACTACTGATTATTGATGAATAAATTGAGTTCCTTAAAAGTTTTGATCTGGTTTAGGCTAGCTATTTTGGATAGATGGGGGTTGAGGAATTGTTTTTTATTATAGATTTTGCTGTTTACGATTTTTGAAGAAGTTTTGAGCTTTCCAGTCAAAATGAAGGCTACAACAGGTTGTTCAATAGTACTACCATATGGGTAATTCGAGATTGAACTGTTTGCATTTTGAAAACCTTGGTCTTGGTTTATGTTAAATATTGGTGATTGATTGGGGAAATTTCTTTTGGATTTTCTATTTTGATTAATAGGAGTTGAATAGTGTTGTCTGAATAGTGATTAATGTTTTCATTGGTTTGCAGCTAGAGAGTCTTCCTTCTATGATTGCCGGGGTTTGGTCAAACGATAACAATCTGTAGCTGGAAGCAGCAACTAAATTTCGTAAATTGCTTTCAATAGGTGTGACATGTGGTATCATTTTACTCGTACTTTTTCCTTCAATGATTTCATGACGACCACTTAATAAGAGGGTGTTTAAGTCACATTATTTTGATAAGAATGCATTCTTGAATAGTGTATTGATTGAAAATATGTGGTTAAAAAATAAGAAAAAATTTTAAATTTGCGTGTAATCTTATCTTATTGAAGAATATATGGTTAAAATGATGTCAAGTCATTGTTTAAGAATGTATTTTTTTGAAATAATGTGGCTCAAACAGATCCTAAGTCTCTCTGCATGCTCAATAAAGAAAATTCCATCACGGTATAACCATAGCTAACAATAAGTTGGCAATGTAAATCACGAGAATCCAATAAAATTAATGCACTAACATTGCTTTCAAAGCAAAAACTAGTAAGATTAAAAGAGTATAAACATAAAGTCTCTATTTCTTGAACAAAGTCATGTTCTCACTTCTCATTAAAAGTAACGGTAAAAATGGTACAATCTTTTGTAGTTTTTCCTGCTCATTTCTAGGAAGAATACAAGATCTACGTGACCCAATTTTTCTATAATTTGTTGATTAACATTGATAAAATAAGTTGTGCACAACATACACAAATCCCGCGATTCCTCTTACTTACTGGCATCAATCCAATAAAACCCAATATATAGGAGCACATTAATTTCGGGCCCAGTCTTTTCTTTTCTTCAAATCAGAGGGAAAAGGAGGGTTTATTTTGGAAAAATAAAACCCATCTGCTTTTACAAGCCAATAGCATTGATTATGATCAGGTTTAGGATCACGTATTTCACAATCTGTTGGGTTTTTAAAAACATCAAAAGCAATTTGCTTTGAGCCCCACCAGAAGTGACAGAAGAACAAAGTTTGACCAAAAAGTCTTTCGTAGAAATGCCAATGAAAATCTTCATTTCTACGTAAAATACGTTTACCCAACTCGTCGTCTTTAGAAGCACAATGAACCCATAATGGGTTGGGACTATCTGGAAGCCCATTCACGACATGGACATTATATCCATTAGATAAGTGAAAAGGACTTAAACTAAAAGCACGCAGTTCTTGAGCAAGGTGAAATAACACAATAAATAAGAAGAAAATGATCTTCATTTTGAGGAAATCCTGAAATTGTTTATGGTACTCTTTCTGATTGCTCATTTTTGCCTATTTATATACTGCCATATAAAAGCTTTGTTGCTAAATCACTATCTGGTAGAGCAGATAATCAAATCGCAATCGACAAAATCAGATCGCTTATTCTATAATCTTAATTTGATTGTCTAAATATTATCTCTGGAAACACACAAATTCAGAAATTTTTTTATTGTAATATAGCAGAAAAGATACAATCCCTTCTATATATAAATATATATTACGTTTCGTATCGCCTTTTAGGGGCCGTATGAATTTTAAAAATTCATTTCAGGCATTCATTAAAATCTAGGTATCCTAAATTTGAATTTGAATTAGATTCTTTATAAATGCATTATAATTTAGGTGTTCACAACTCAGATTTTAATAGATTTTATAGAAATTAGATATCCTCAATCAACGAATTTCGAAGGATTTCCTTAATTTGATAGATTTCAATAGATTTGGAACTTTTAAGTATTCAAGTGATTGTTGTGATATTCTATCTAGAAAGACACAAACTAGGATAATCTATATATATATATATTTCATTATGAAACTTAGCCCCTATTTAGTTGGAATTAAAATCTAGATTTTAATCCAAAGGGGTATCTTCAAATGAGTTTTGGATGGATTTTGAAAGAATATAAGTTCTAATGAATTTCTTGGATTTGATTAAATTTTCACAAAATTCATAAGAATCTCATTAAAATAATGAAATTTACGGGGTATCCTCTACTGATATTTTGACGGATTTTAATTTTTTTTTTTTTTTCTAAATTCAGTTGTCCCAACTGAGATTTTAAAGAATTTAATGAAATCCATTAATGAAATTTTAGTAAATTTCAATGAAATCATTTAAAATCTTGGTATACACTCGTTGACTTGTAAGATTTTCAATAATAGTAAGATTTTAAAATTTTGGATAAATTTCAAGTTTAAAAATACATATAACAAATTCTTTTGAAATTTTACATTTTTTAATGAGATTCTCATGGATTTTGTACATATCTATTTAGGTCCGAGAAATTTATTAAAATTTACAATCTTTTAAAATCCATCAAAATCTTATTTTTAAACTTGAAATTCATCCAAATAATTAAAAATGTGAGTCCTAAATAATTTTTAATGCGAGATAAAAATTTTCTTATTACTAACGTCTTGATACCTGTTTAATCCACCACACCACAGGCACTTGAATAGCATGAATTATTTTTCTTTAGAACTTTTAAATGCTTTTTTACATTATAAGGCAAGAGACTCGTTCTTTGACTCATTATTATTATTATACGTCCAAAAAATTTTATATTCATATAACTTAATTGTACAGAATGTGACTTGAAAACGATATTACATTTCTTACGTATAGTTGTCGTTACAAAAAAAAAACCACTTCAAACAAAAACATAAAATGATTTTAAAGAAAGGAGTAGAGTAGTTCTATAAAAGCTATGCTTGAAAGCTGACATGAACATTGACAAAGAAAAGATAAAGGATCGAGGGTGAAAAAATGTGTTAAACACTAACTTCAAATTTGTTAAACCACACCCCTAAACTTTACAAATTCATTTACTAATGCTCAAATCACATATTCGATCTTTCGTCCCCGAATTCTACAAGTAATCAATGATACGATGTTAGAAGTTATGATTGTAAGAGCTACAGTGCTGAGCAAAGTTGCAATCATAATTAACAAATGTAACTGGCACTACTAGCAAAAAAATCCGTTTTCTTCTATCTATTCTATAATACATCAAACAGTAACTAATGCAAAAGCCAAGTATATACTCTAAATCTAAAACAAATACTGTAATAATTATTTCGATTACATCTATACTGCAACTGCAATTATACTGTGTTCAAATAATTTACATCATCTGCAAGTGTCAAACATCTCATGATACCAATGATATTCATAATTTCATATCCCAAGTTATATAAACAAAATCCATATGTTTTACATCCCTTTGTAGGGAAATAACATTTGCTATATTGTAGACTTAAACCTCAAAACAATGCCCAATGACGCCAAGATTGTTATTTGCTTCGGGCCACAAGTTGGTCAAAAGGCCAACCCTGTGACTGGGGAGAGGTTGGTCAAATTTGTTCGAGGCACTGTATACCGAATTTACACATTGAATATTGGATTTATATATAGTTTGTATATCGTATTTATAGCATACCGGATTGGCGCATACCATATATGCAGCTAACCGGATTTGTGCATGTCGTATCTGCCACTTAAATACCGTATATGCAACTTACTGTATTTGCAATAGGCTTAGATACCATATATGCATATATCGGTTCTGTTCATACCGTATATGCAGTAAATTTAAACACCGTATTTGCACATACCGATTTGAACATACTGTATATGCAATGAATTTAAACAATGGATTTCCACATACCCTTTTTGTATATAACTTATACAACATATTCAATTATATATAACATATTTAATAATCTAGCAGATTCAATAATTTGTCAAATTACAGTAAAATATAATTCAATGGATTTTATTTTGCGTGTGCGTTTCGCAAATCAAATCGAATTTTAACAAAGGATCAAAGAAAACTTACTTGGAATTATAAAAAAAAAAAAAAAAAGGTTGTTAAAAACTTATGGATGGAATGAAGAATGTAAAATCCAATGCAACTATTCAACACTTTGTCTTTAAGACAAATTTACCTTACAATGGTGCTAACGGAGTCTTGGCAATTATCTCCCAAGATATAACAAAATCTTCTTATAGTAGAAGCATTTCAAACTCTAAGGCAATGACGAACTTGAAATAGAATTTCCTTTTTACTAAACCATGATTTTGATGCAAAAAACAAATGAATTTTTAAGTGTTTTGATGCATAGTAATCAAAGAAAATGATATGGAATGAATTTTATGCATCAAGGTTGTCTAATTTATTGAAAATGAGGAGTTGCGATCAGAGAGACACACCCAAAACTCAACATGTTTCATGAAGGGGCATAGTCCTTCAAGATGCTCATTAGCCATCCGCCTCGCCTCTCGAGTGCTCGACGCAGGGACCCGACTCTAGCTTGTCGCTAGGCTGCCGCTCGAGTGGTGGTTTTATATAGCCTTTTTTTTTCTTTTAGATTTGGACAACAATTTCTCATTTATCCGAAATTGGCTTTGATATTCTAAATAGACTACGGTTATCTACTCGGCGAGTAGAACAAGTTAATTTATTTACTTGCGTGATTTGACTATCAAAACCCATCTGAATATTTGGCCAAAGTTGGTAAAAATCAATTTTTCTTAGTTTTACTTAATCAAATTTAAGCCTTTAAACCAAATTCCAACAATCCCCCAAATGATAATACAGACACTAGTAAAGAGACAAGGGAAAAGACATCATATTAGAAGATGTAGCTTCTGGTTTTGAACCTACCTTAATAAAATACTATCGAATTTATTTGACTAATTAGTGAATAAGATGTCTTGAACTATTTAGCCATTGTTGTAAACTAAGACAACAATACTCACACAACGTCTTCTCTAAACCATTTCAATTTTCATGATTGTGTTCATTTTGATCATGAACTACTCTTGAATTTTATAAGTGTTTTATAGAGAATTTCAGTCTCAAAATTCTCATAGGAGAAGCCCCACTTCACACTTACATAGGTGACCTATTATTGAAAGTATTCTGTCATACTTCATTGGACTTAATCTAGTTATAGGGATCATTAAAACCGTATCTTAACCTTTAACGTTCTGCAGAAAGCACTTTGATTATCATAAGAATGACTAGAAATTATGTCTTCGTGTTTATGACGATATCGTGATTGTTCCTCATAATTAAAATGCCATCAACATACAGACAACTAACATTTCACAAGTGTTTGGAGATCGTGTTAAGGATCCCATTTTCTATCTTGGAGTAACGAAAAGAAGAAGATGCTTAGTTGGGCGGGAAAAAGTATGACAACTAACATTTCCCGAATCCCATGAAGTTTTGGGGGTAAGTTACACTTCTTATCGATCTGCTTCACTCATTTGCCCATGGTCTCTTTTTCTTGATATTCAACTATACCACTATACGAGCAGAACATTCGAACTGTTAATCGTGGGACATGTCAATAAATGTCATACACGAACCATTTGAACTCTTCTGTGTACTTCTCGTAGAACAAGTGTAGCTTCTATAACAATTTGCTAAACATGTTATTGTCAACTCAACTGATAGATACATTGCCCAAAATAGTTGGTTACAATGTTTGAAACTGTTTGAAAATAACGTAACAAGTCTTACTACTAGTCAACTTCACGAGTCGCTTTCGCCACTTAATTTGGTCTGTAGCTACATCAACCGAAAGATATACAATGCATTCACATCTTTCACAACCACAAACATCCCTGCTAATTTTTAAACATTTAAAACTTTTTTCAATTTTTTATAATTGAATTATTCAACCTTTAGTTTTCTCATCAATTGGAAACCTAGATTTTTTTCATTGCGCACACAATCATACATAGAATGACTTTAAACTTCTGTCTTTGGATATAAGGCAAGTTCTTGAAGAATGTTGACTTCTCTTCCCCTTAGTTTTTCAGAAAACTGATCAACTTGGGAAAATGGAAACCTACAGATGGATGATATCTATGCAATTCCATCTTTCTGGGAGGGGAAGGAAGAGGGGGGGGGGGGGGGGGGTGGGGGGGGGGGGGGGGGGGGGGGGGGGGGGGGGGGGGGGGGGGGGGGGGGGGGGGGGGGGGGGGGGGGGGGGGGGGGGGGGGGGGGGGGGGGGGGGGGGGGGGGGGGGGGGGGGGGGGGGGGGGGGGGGGGGGGGGGGGGGGGGGGGGGGGGGGGGGGGGGGGGGGGGGGGGGGGGGGGGGGGGGGGGGGGGGGGGGGGGGGGGGGGGGGGGGGGGGGGGGGGGGGGGGGGGGAGTACATTTCCTAAAGAAATCGGAAACAGAAAACAGATTTGTGACGATCTTGACATGAACTCCTACTGTATCAATAGATAAAATAAGTTAACATATGCTCTATCATATAGTCGAATATTGTGCAATAAACATACATTAAGTTTCCCTTGCAACTATGCCTCACAAAATTTTATAAAATTTATTGAAGCTTTATTAAGGATAGAGCTTTCAACTTTCCAGAATATGTTCTGAAGCAACTGCCTAATTTCTTAGCAATAAAAATGTGAAAAACTAAGTTAATGAGAAAATTCTTGCCAAAAGTAAATATAACACGGCACACGATATTGGCACGGCTCAATCAAACTAAATGATCCAATTCTTTTTGGAAATTTGATTTGATTGAACCATTCCAATATCGTAATTAGCCTGTCAGTCTATCACCCCACACACATGAAAAAAAAATGAAATTTTACCTCGAACACGTCTTCTCATAGACTCAGACATCTTGATAACAGAAAAGCTGACACTCTCTAGATTGTGATTTATCTTCATGAAGAAGAACCAAAGAAACAGAAGAAATGGCAGAGGAGGAGAAGAAGAAGAAAGTTTTGTTTTTAGTTCAAGTCATTGATGTGGGAATTCATATTAAAAAGTTTAGCAATTAGGTATTGTCTATGCATGAAGTGGTTTATGACATTTACACATTGACAAAAGTTTGTCACTTTCTACAAAATTTCAATATATTTTAATGAACTTTGGCCAACTTGTAAACCTGATTTTTATACGTAAATAATGATCATCATTATGTCATGGACAAAACAGGTTGCAGCACAAATAAATAATTATGGATAAATAATCCAACTTTTTAAACAGCGCTTAATTAATCAGATTTTCAATTTTTAATTTTCAGCCATAAAATAAACTTTCAACCATTGGCCCCACAGCAAAATAAATTCTACGTACTAATAGAAGAATTTATATAGCATTGAAATTGTTTCTATAGAAGTATCGTGTCTCAACGTTTCTCGGACACGATGAAAGTTTGAATTATAGAGATCGATTTTACTATTTTAATTATATCGGATTGGTACAAAACTTATTTGAATTTAAATTGATAGATTTTTTTTCCGAATCAATATTTCATATTACATCTTAGACCTAACAATGAAACTCAATGAAAATACAATTTGGAAAGTTTTTAGACCCAAAAATAAATTTTATCAATAATCGAAGAGGAATAGTTTAAAGGATTTTTGTTTTAAAATTGAAAAAAAAAAAAAAAAAAAAAAAAAAAAGGGTTGTTCAACGTACCAAAAAGCTCAAGTGGCAACTCAGAAATTCTTCTTTTCTGGTCCACATGTCGGGCTTAATAGGCTAATAATTATGGAACATTTTTTGGTAGGTCAAAATATATATTAGGTCTCGTCTAGTTATAAAATACTCTACGGTGTATTTGATTGTCAATATTTTCCAAAAAAAATGTCATTTTCACGCAAATTCTTACTTTTGTGTTGTTCGATTGATTTTTCTTTCTATGGAAAACATTTTCCTATTTTTTGTCACATGATTATATTTTCATTATAAACAAGAAAAATATTTTCTTTAAAAGGAGTAAAAAAAAAAAATCCTAGCTAATTCTCTCTCTCTCTCATCTACCTCCCCTATCTCACCAATAAAAAATGGACAAGTATAAATTATTTCAAGTTGAGAACTAAATCAATAAAACACAGTTAATTGACTTCATGCAAATAAGTTCTAGATAATTTAATTGCCTAGAATTTATTTTCTTTCCATATAAATTTTATGCTTGCAATCAAGTTATCCCTTGGCTTAAACTATTAATATGTTGAATATCAAAAAAAGAAATTAATATATTTTCTAGCATTATCCAATATCACGAAGGAAAAAAAAAAATAATTTGAAAAATAAATCAAAGTAGCCCCTAATGTTTGTCAAGTCATATTTATCATATGGATTGAATAAAATTAGATGAAATTATGAAAGATAAATGTAAAAGGTTTGTTAATTATCTCAAGTCCAATCTAGTTCAATGTGTATACTTATTAATGGAAGAGTGATGACCAGCTTAAATATAATTTTTGAAGTTTGCCTAGAGTAATTTTTTTATTTTTTTGGGCTTCAATATTATCTACTATTGTGCAATCCTCTTTAGTAAATACCAAAGATACCATTATTACTTTATTAGTGTAACATAGTTGGAATGGAAGTTGATCTTAGATAGGAGAACTAGATTGGACTTGAGATATCCTTGATCTTAGATAGGAGATATTAACATAGTTGGAATCGAAGTGGGGGTACGTTACCACTAGTATGGGGTAGGAATCAAGGCAAAAAAGTGAAACAAGTTCCTCGACCCAACTCCAGTAAATCTCCGACAAGAGAGGGACACATCAATCTTATTTCTTCTCGTTACCATTTCTAGACAAAATTTAATTTATCAATCATAAATAATCTTGTCAAGCTAAATGTAAATAAATTAATATAAGTTTCTAAAATATAACCTTACTATTTGAATAATAATTGGGTATGGATTGTCATTAGACACTTATAGCCAATTATTCCATAATTAATAGATTTCTGGGGACAAGTTTCCTCTCAAACCCTAGTGGTTGGTTATTGGGATGGATGCCATAGAGAAAGCACAGATTCCCAACCCCACACACACATATTATATTATAACTAATTTTTTGTCCCATTTCTAATACACCAATTCCCCTAAATCGAACGAGCAATGCTACTTATACAATATTGGATTACAATATCTCACATTGAGGGGATCCACGATTTTTTTTATTCACAGTGGGACCCCTCCCAATGTGAGAGATTGTAACCCAACATTGTACAAGTAGTATTGCCCAAATCGAATATAAACTATATGCATCCGAATACAAATTAAATTATTATTTTGGGTCTATGCCGGCTGCTTTTAATTATTATTTTAAATTAAGCGACTTAGTT
The DNA here is from genome assembly GCA_019395295.1 of Osmanthus fragrans. Classification (NCBI taxonomy): domain Eukaryota; kingdom Viridiplantae; phylum Streptophyta; class Magnoliopsida; order Lamiales; family Oleaceae; genus Osmanthus; species Osmanthus fragrans. The sequence continues at coordinate 28,126,577 of CM033352.1, read as the reverse complement.
AAAAATCGCGACAATTTGCTAGAAATTAGGAAAACCAATGAAACTTTGGTAACTTATTGGTGCTTCTCTCATGCTTTGAAACCTTATCAATTGTTGTTGCACTAACTTAATTTTATTCTCAATAATTTCAAAACAGATTATCATTTTATTTTATTAATCTATTGGCTATATTGGTCCCTAACCTATGACCTCCATTAATAATTGGCCATTAATCTAGAGATAAAAATATTTCTATTTCTCCCTTTTTACTTATTTCTTTATTTATTTTTATTCTCGTGAATATGATTTAAATTCAAAAGCATAATAATAAAAGAAAAGAAAATTTGGAATGGGTTCGAGTGAGGACCATGTTCCCATCATACGACAAGCAATGCGGGGCATTGTTATGTGTTGACCTAGGGGTGAACATGGTTCGATTTGGACAGTTTGTACTATATTTTCAACTCAAATCATTTCATGCGATTTGAAATTTTTTTAAGCCAAACCAAACCATTTTATTTTTCGAACCAAACCATATGAAACCATAATTTGCGATTTGATTCGGTTTTAATCCGTGGTTTACCTATCGACATTGTAGTAATATATTTAAAACAAGTAATAAAATTAAATGTTAAATTACATTCATATTTACCATGAAATTCATGAATAAATTATTTTCAAAATTTGTTGCTAAAAGATGTTAATAGAACAAATACGTCTTTATTCATTTTTATTTACTTTTTCTTGTTTGCTTTTCATATTGTCGCATAGCGATTTGTAACGATAGAGTCACATTCTGTTATTATAGTTTGGTTAAAACTCATTTTGTCTTGTTAGTGAGACGTCAAATAAGGATTGAACATAATATGTTTAGATTTACAAAGATTGATAGAGTTAAGCTTACTGAGAATTGACGAATTTCATTCTTTAACTACTTTATGGAAGTAGAAGGTAGTAGTACTAGTTAGAAAATTTTGACATATTCACACAATCAATACGCTATGTCATTCGGTCTTTCCAAACCACAAACAAATTCATTAATAATCTAGGCACACAAACAATCATTTTTCTATCTGAAACGACACACAAGTGTATAATAAGTTCAAAATCAACAAATAAAAGAAAAAAAAAATGGAAAATGACTTGAATGAGAATACGAGACTTACCGAAAGAGAAGAGATAAAGAGGCAATTCAAGTAGATATTAGTTAACTAACAGGTAAATGGCGATTAGCGATTCATTCAGCAGTGGCAATTAAGTATCAAATATTTGGAAAATGAGAGTTTATGTCAAGCTTCTGAAGCTTTGATCGTGATTTGCTGTCGTAATTTTGTTGAATTATAATTTAGATTGTCGATTTATTTTTTAATTTTTTTTTTTCATTTCATATGATTTGGGAATAACTTTAGTTTAGTTTAAATATCAGGTGAAGACATGTGTTGTGAACTTGTTAAACCGTGGACTGATAATGATGAACCTAATTTACTTTCTATAATTATTTCAATGGGTTGGTTATAAATTGTATTGCTAAATTGATTTATTTTTTTCTTGAAAAGTGAAAACTATAAAATTTATAAATTAATATTTTAATTTAAAAATTTAAAAACAATTTGATTAGGTTTTGTGAGATTTTTGAAAATGGAAACCTAACCCAAACAATTTTGAATCAGTTTGATGGAAAAAAAAAATGGCGGATTCACGTGGATCCGAACCTACGGTTTCAAATCAATAATTTCAGTTCGATTTGCGATTTTACGATTTTTTTTGTGCAATCCTATGTTGACCCTTGAGGACAGTGAAAATATAAACAGAAGTCCTAGAGAGTAAAGACGATTCTTCCAATAAAAATCTAAACCAAAGATCTAGAGAGTAAGGATGATGGCAACACAGGGCGTCCATACGTGTTGACCCTTGAGATGAACTGATGAAGGCAAAAATCTAGACCAAAGATCTAGAAAAAGCTAGAACCAAAATGTTATCCGACTTTGAATCAGAAGTACAACCTGGCCTTAATTGGAAGAATATTTGAATGTGGTTGTGGATATAGCAGATAAGATTAGAAACTTGAATTTCTTGTTTTTGAGGTGTGTTTGGTAGGCCAACAAATTGTTCCAGAAGTGCAACGATAATGGTGTGCCTCTACAGCTATTTTATGCTCCAACTCCAGCTCATGAGACACTAGCAGTTGGCCTACAATATATCAAAAAACCTTTGCAGCTCGTCTGGTAAATTGTATAGGAATACTGACAACATTAGGAAAGAAAAAGATGTTCAAAACTAGTCATATCCAATATTGTGTACCATGTTTGCTCCTTCTAGTGCAAATCCTTCGATTGCAACAATTCCAAAACACTTTTGTGGCAAGTCCGAGCAAGGCCAAAAAATCCGCGAGAAAAAAACAATCTTGACAAACATTTCATATCCCATTTACTTGCACAAGCAATAAAATCCCGAACAAAATACGAAGTCTACGGCTTACATTGGTCTTACACTTGCTTATTGCTTTCCATGAAAAGAAAAAAGAAGTCTCGAGCAGACGTACATTGGTGATGAGATTAATGAATTACATCAGATCGAAATTCCCAATGACTTCTTCATCTTCTCAACTTCCAAATACACAGTTGAATAAGGCAAGAACTCGGAGAAGTAACTTTTGCTCAGATCATTTATTGCAACAGCCAGTTTAGGAATCTCCAGTGTTTCCTCGTGTGTCAAAGTCCTAACGAACCTTGCTGGATTCCCTGCCCAAAGCTCGCCACTTGGTATTCTCCTTCCTGGAGGAACCACAGATCCGGCTTCAAGTATAGAATGTGTTTCCACCAAAGAACCCTCCATAAGGATAGAGTGCTGACCAATAATACATTCCGGCTCAATTGTGCAGGATCGCAAGAGACTGTATGCACCAACTGTTACAAATCTCTCAATTAATGTCTCCGCAGGCAGACCTGCCAAACAACATTGTATAAATTTCTGAGGTTGTGTTTAGTAATATGTTAGGATTGTAACGGTTCAGAAATGAAAAGCGACATATGCATCAGATTACAGCAGAAAATGGGATGAGAACTTGGAATCTGCACTTCAAATTCATAAAAAATGCATAAGATTCAGATCAAGGTAGCTGTACGAATTCACTATATAGAATTTCTGTATCATTAGCACCAAGTTGCGTGATGCAACATAAATTTTTATATTGATGGAGGGATTCTTGGAACTTGTCAAATTTCGATTTAACTTTATTTTTTTCTTACTTTTGATTTCAAAATGAATTCTTTCTTACCTTTTGATTTAATTATGAATGTTATTCGCTTCCTTTTCTTAAAGCTGTACATACAACACTCTCATATTTATTTCCCCAGTTATTCTTTTTACATTGCAAAACAGTAAAAAAAAAAATAAAAAAATAAAAAAAAAAAAGGAATAAATAAATAAATAATACCTAATCCACAATCAAAAGAGAAAAAGGAAACTTTTAGGTTCATAAATAAAATAAAGGATAATTGGGGCAAAACAACCCTAACATTTACCTGTTTTGTGCAAAACAACTCTAAGCATTTCATTTTGGCGTAATCCTCAAGGAACGAAGCAACCCTCATGGTTCATCAAATGTTTATCAGATAAATAAACCTTGGTATGAAAAGGGAGGGGACTTTGAGAAGTCCTTCCAAGTTCCTTAAAACCTTACTCATCAGCCATATTGACAAACTAATTATAAATAATGAATGATCTATATGAGGCATAGCAAATCATCTCTATCAATCACTCACCACATATACATGGTACTTTGTTTTCCAATCCAAATGATGAATTATGTACCTGGAAATATAAGTCTTCTATTCTTTTTGTTTTGGCATACTTGTATACTTCTAATTCTTTAATGGACAAGCCAGAGCAGTACGAAAAATTTGTTATAACTGAAAAATCATTAAAGACACGGCAGTGGGGATATAATTATTATTATTTATAATTGAAACATTTATCTAAAACAACATAGTTCAGTGGTTAGAATTCTGATCCTTCAGTGGATTAGTTTTATGTCTCCACATGCCTAGTAAGGTGGTTATTACATGTATGATAAATACAACAAACCACAGCAGTATTGTACTCTAAATAAAAATAAAGTTCAGTTATGGCAGACAACTGAAGTACAATGGATGAGCAAATTTATTCATGGAAAAATCATATAAACAAAGGCCCAACCGACAAACCTGAAATTGACAAGATAAATGTATCAATTCTTGCTTTCCATGGAATTTAATAAACTAGGTAACATTGCTCAACAAAAGCCATCACTGGCAGCAATCATTTCCCACAAAGTTGAATTACATGGTAACTAGTGAAATGATACACCACAAAGCTTAAAGTGGAAAAATCAACAAATATAATCCCCCAATGCGTCCAGGAATAATGTTCCCTTCTTCAAATGGATATATTTTTACACAAAATACTATCCCTTGAAGGACATGAAGTCAGCAAAAGATTCTTGGCCTGGATTTGAGGCTTCAAAAGTTTTATCAAATAATCCATGCCAATTCAAATAATTGCTATGCTGGCAACAACACTAGAAAAAGATGCCCCAACTGCGGGAAACGTCCTTGCGGAGTGAACAGCCAATGATCAAGATCACAAGTTTTCCCTCCACCAACGGACAAAACACTCTGAGCCTTGTTAGAGGCAAGTAAATGATTACATATGAGTACACTATTTTTTCCCAGGTTCTGGACCAGATCTATGTGAGATGATTTTTGTTCTCTAGATTGTCTCAATGAATTTCTAGGTAAAAAAATTTCTTTTATGTTAAAGACAGGTTTTTAAGCTACTGTATTTGACACTAATATTACATATCAACCTTTTAAGTTGTAAACCAGTTCCGACAAAATTAAAGAAAGTGCTATTCTTATTTTTCATTGTAAAATATCTGAATCAGGAAATAAGTAAAAGAAGGCCAAGTAGATTGCATCAAGTTGGGGCCGTACAGTAGGAAAGACAAAAATTCCCCTCAAATTTATCCTAATTACAGGCATGACAGTGAGAATTACAATTCTGTGTCACCATACAAAGCCGAGGCGGCTACTCCTATTCAATTCAATGGAACTCATAACTGCATCAATTAAATTTTAATTCCCAACCCAGGTAATTCTTCTTTTCGTTAATCTCTTTCTTACTCAAATTTATAGAATTTTCCTCCAAGAAAATTTTCTGCCTGAAGCATCCTAAGATACTCGCGTTAATAAAAGAGCAATGTACAACCTTTGGAAGCTCAGTGTGTTACACAAGATCATCCTTGCGTAGGCTATTATGCCTCCAGCAGGATACCAGAACAAGAAGTTTAGCTTATGGATAGCTTTCCCCAAGTTTTAGTTTCTTCTCCAACTAAATATAAATAAATAAAATATCACCCTTAAGGATATGGAACAAGGCTTCATCTGCAAATGTTCATTTCACCTACATCCCAATTTTCAGGAAACTCAAATACAGTAATTACTTAATAACTAATTAAAGACTGACATAAAGGGGGAAAATCCTAACTTGGCAGAAGGATCGATAAATTCAACAAATATAAGGTACGGGCTTATAAGCGCAGTGTACAGTTTGTTTATACTAACCTGTAGGAGAAGACCAGGCAGCGTGGACAACGCATCGTTCCTGCACATTGGAGCAGAACCCAACAGTAATCTTATTCAGATCACCACGCAATACGGAGCCGTTCCAGACAGATGCGCCATCGTGGACCACCACCTGACCTGCTAACACCACATTGGGCGCCACGTAAGCATCGACAGCTACCTTGGGGTCCCACTGACCAAGTGGAATTAGCTTCCTCTGACCCCGATAGTCCCATTTCACACGATCTGGAGATTCCCTGATTACAGGTGCTGGCGGCAGCGATTGTGGTGGCGCTTGGGCCGATTCTACTGAAAAAGATCGGCCGATTACACGGGTGGAGAGGGTTCTTGGGAGCAGCCGGCGAGATGCGCGAGCTAGTGTCGCCATTTTGTATACTGAATTGGTACTCAAGACTCAAGAGAGGGTTGGAGAGAGAGAGAGAGAGGTGTTGAAACGAAGCAGAGGAAAGAGATGGAGCATATGGGCTCTGGGTCGGACTTGAAATTTGTATCCGATTCTAATCGGATCAGAGTATGTTGATATACTGATAATAATAGCACTAGAACTGGATAATAACGATAACATTATTTTGCATAGTTTCTACTCTTGAGATGACTCCCTCCGTTATAACATTGGATCAAAATGGGTATGACTTGATTCAGATGGATTAATAAATTGGTTCGTCATAATAAATGAATTATGTCAATTGTCGAACTTAATTGATAATTTTATATTTTTCGAAAAATCAAATTTAATTATAAACACTTATTTCTTTTCTACATTTTTCACACAATCTTTTGTATCTTGCACAATATTCAAAATTTTAACAATAACTTAATTTAAGTGGCAATGAATTCTCTAAAATAAAAATAAAAATAAAAAATGGGGTCGTCCATTTGCCTTGGACTGAAATATTGACAGGTTCGAGGCTAGTCCAATCCTCAAATTTGAAAAAAGATCTAGGCTTATTTGAAACCATATTTTTAAAAGAGCCAGTTCAAATTCATAATGAGCCTAAATCCGCTGACATAACTTACCCATTTTGCCACTTCTAATTTTCTCCCTCTCTATATCTAAACGGAATCTCGATTTCAAATGGTTGACAAACTTACTTTTATCTCAACTTCTCTCGTGACTCAACAATGGATGATAAACTTCTTACAGCTATTTACTAAAAATTAACATATATACACTTATAAGTTGGATGTATGTTGGAAAATTGAAAATGTGAAAACCCTAACGAAAAGCGAGCGACATACTTTCGCTTAAATGACACAAGGACAATAAACTAGCGGCGTGTTTTCTGTTTTTAAGCACGGACGGTTCGTCTACTTTATCTAATGTCTACCCTAAGTGATACCAACTCAACTTTTGGTCTGAAATTTATTGTAATTAAATATTAATAAAATCATAATCACATGAAAGTTTAGCAAAATGTTAATATTAATAAATTTATAGGCTCTTATCGAAACATGCCGAAAAATCTTTAAATTAGCTGCGAACAAGAAGTTATGAACATGTCAATCAATACCAAATTTCGAGACTACAATCGATAATAATCATCTTACATATACATTTATGAGAAAATAACATGCAAAATCATGGATAATTTTTTTTCCTTTTTGAAGGCAAAACCATGTATATTATATTATATTTATACATGAGAAATGAAGAGAAGAAAATCAACCCGTGTAAATTCGAATGTGTACAACCATAATTAGAATGGTAAAGACCCCAAAAAAAATTATTGTGTGGATAATAACAGCCTTTCCATTGGTACCGAAGCTTCCAAATTCGACTCGTCGGGTGTTGCCTGGAATTTGAAAGAGGACACCGGGAGAAAGCACGACGAAAAGAAGATAACCAATTACCATCGGCGCCCAATCGATCATTTAAATAGGGATTTTAAGGTTTTAATTCTAGGATATTTGAATGTACAATGTTTGAGATTTTTGTAAAAATGTGTTAGTTTGTAATGTTTGTGTAGTTTTGGGAAGATCAAAGGTTCTTTTAAGACTTGATTTGCTTGTTTCCCAAGGAACGTTTATACCAAAAACTTGTTTTCTTTTGTCACAAGAAATGAATTTGGATTGTTTTTCATATGGGGTTCACAAGATCCTTTGTAGTGTAAAATTTCAATAATACGAAAATAAGAAGGTATGATTAGAAGGGACAGAGTCAGCACCCAACGAGCCGGCGCGACCGTCGATGTTGGCTCCGTTGAAAAAAAGATTACCTATAATTAAAGTGTTCAAATTAATTATGTTTAACTACACAATTTCGAAAAGAAAGTGGGCATAACTTGAATGATAGAGCTCTTGTTTGGTAAATGAAAGGCGCCCGGTTCGATTCCTTTCTTCGCCACTTCCTCTTTTAATTTTTTTACAATATAATAAATGTTGTAGTCCATATGGTAAATTGCTAGCCTTGTATGTGGGACAGTGGGAGGAATCAGGTTCTATTCCTCTCACCTTCATTTTTTCTTTTAATTTTTAACACAATAAATAATATCTAAACAATTCTATATTATTATTTTTCGTTTCTAAAATATTTCTTTAAGAAATTTGTTCAGTCAAATTATTATTTCATAATATATATTTTATTGTTAGATTTTATCAATATATTTTGTAAAATTCAATTTTTGACAATTTAAATACTGATCTTTATTATTTTAAGAGTTCAAAAACACTTTTCTGTAAAAAAAAAAAAAAAAAAAAATAGCTTTAAAATCATCGTTTTTAAAAATTTATTGACTCAAATTATTGTTTCATAATATATACTTTTATTGTTAGATTTTATAAATTTAAAATTCAAATTTGAATAATTTAAGTACTGATCTTTATTCTTTTAAGAGTTAGAGAAGCACTTTTCTTTTTGGGGGTGAAAAAATGGCTCTAAAATTTAGCGTTTTAAAAATTCTGTAAAGGCTTCACCTAAGCTCGGAGCTTGTCTTTATCATTTAATCACACTTTACGTATAAACATCATCTTGTCTCGTTTAAGTTCATAAAAACTTGAAACTTGATCGTGTGTATATGATTCAAAAAATGTATTTTTATTCCTTATTATTTTGGATTGTATTGGATTATATTTTCACATGTATATGATTTTTACATATTAGTACAGTTATATATTGATTGAAGATTCTTTTAATATAAATTAATTAAATATTAATAAACAATCTTGCTATATTAGACGATCGCTCAATGGCCACTAGACACTCCGCCTTAGCTCACTTGAGCGGCTGGATCCGTTCCTGATGATCGGTAAAAAATAAATACGAGGTGTTGACTCTTGTTCCACACATGTAATTTCACTTTAAAATATAACGTTGTTAAGAAGAGTATCTCTATATGTTGTTATTATTTTGATATTTAATTGTTGTGAAATTTCACTTTAACAAAAAGAATAATCCATAACAATTTTCAAAAAGTCATGCGATTGGGTTGTGTATTGAACGATAGATTCATACTTGACTTGCTGTGGAAAATATCCCCATTTATACCCACATACAAGATGCAAAACTTGTACACTTTTCCAAGCTACATACTAAAGATAACCCAATTATGCTCTTTGCATTTAAAGAGCAAAAAAGCGAAAGAACATTGGAAATGTATATATTCACACAAAAATGAATATAGTCTTTAACTAATAACGTGCTTGGTAAAACTTAAAATATTTTTAGTGCTTATAGGTTGTGCACAATGCTGAATATGTGAATATTAAGTTATGAATCCAACAAAATTCGTGGATAAAATATATGTTTGATTAATTTAAAAATAATTTAAACTTTGCAAACATGCACTAAATTATAGCAAATGTAGGTAAATAAATGGGAATAGGACTCCATTCTTGTCTATTATTGTTGAATGTTGTGCATTATCATTTTCATCGAATCCCGACTCCATATCTAGTTGTACGGAATTGCGTTAGATATGTGAAGTTTAATATATTGTACATTTTTCCGTCGATCATCTTTCAGCGTAATATTTTTCTCATTTATACGTGTCATAAGAGTGAGGTTCTTTTGAGTATACTAAAGATTTAAGAGAGAGAGAGAGAGAGAGAGAGAGATGAATCTAGTGATGGCAACAAAAAAAAATTAATAAACTGCCCCGAACCTGCCCCATGAAAAAAAAAATTAAAATAGAATTTTGATGAATTGTTATTTTTAAAATATTATTGAATGTATTTACAATTTTATAACATGTTTCTAATCCAACAATTATATTATATAATTGTCAATTTAAATTTTTACCTAACTAACAATTATTTTATATTATAAATCCGGTAATCCAATTTTTTTATTATAATTAAATTATATAATCAAAACAAGTTTATAATATCTTGATCGAAAAGAATAAAAAAAAATTGATATATGGAATGACCTTTAAGTTTTGGGTCAAGGGTTGAACTTTAAATAATATTATAACTCGAAATTTTGAATTTGTATTTTATTCTTTAATAATATCATAATTCAGAAATTTAAAAATGTAAAAAAAAAAAAAAAAATAGTAAAGTAAATAAACGAACAACAAACGGGGCAAAATCTCGTCCCGTCAAAGGCGGGGCAGAGTTGGTGTGAGGTGGGGTGAGACGAGGCATCCTTGACCCGTCCCGAACTCGCTCCATTGTCATCCCTACATTAATCTTAAAATATATTATAATCTCTTTCTTTAGTATCATACAATTATTCATCGACATCACGTGGATGAACTCACATTTAAAGTAAATCATCTTAAATTGTGTCTTTTTCTCAAGTCGAGAACTGGCCATTGCTGCTTACTTAATGGAAGATTTGGTTAAATCATTAGTCATGGATCAACATATTCTCCTGATTAAATGGGATTATGGTTCCTTTTTATTTCAAGAAATTTATTGTTAAATGAAAGTGGAATCAAGAAATGGGGACCCTTTGTCCCCCCAACTAATAACAATAATAATAAATACTTGAACAAAATTATTTATTAGGGTTCTGATTTTAGGATTGTTGGGGCCATTGAGATTCTAAGAATAAATTATTTAAAACTATGCTGTCGGTGGATCTATGTGCCTGACCTTTTTGACTTGTTTCTTAATTTCCCGTGAGTGGAATTTTGGTAGGTTGATTAATACTCTTGTTTATGATTATAAGAAGAAAAAATGTGTTTTTGTGGATTTTATTTAAGAAAAAAATGAAAATTTTAATTGACAAGAGAAAAAGTGTTCGCAATGTTCATCTATGATTAACATGTTTATTGATGTAGTAAACTTCAATAATGATCATAAATCAATTGAAAATACACATGGTTTAAATGTTAGAAAGAACTTCGAAATTAGTCTGCATTTAATATCACGAACTAATTCATTTTAAAGGAATCAAAATTGAAATTGGATCATTGAAAATGAAAAATATTAGAAGAGTTTAACTGTGAAATCGAATAATAAGTCTTGATTTTCTACTATTGTTACTTTTTATGGATATATAATAATCTAATAAATGGTAATAAAACTTTTAGATTTTTGTCCTCTTTCAATAGTAAAGATGAATATCCATTAAAAAGAGTGATTAATAGAGGTAAAATATTAAACTAAAGTAATAAAAAATGTTCATCCCACTAGCCCTCTCAGGTCCCATCCCAACCCCGCATATTATGTTTTTATTATCAAGTGTCAATCAATAAAAAGTATACTGCACACTCTTAAAATTTCAAACTTTGCTGCAAATTATCCTAATTACAATAAGTAAATTCAATAATCAACAGAGTAATATAATTGTGAATGCAAGAAAATAATAGATTCATATAATAGAGGTAATAATACAATTTTATTGTAGGTCATTTGACTCACGTAAATTTAAGAAAATTTACATGATTAATCCCAATTCAAACTATTCAAATCTCCAATAATTTGTCAGCTACATAATTAAATAATTTAATTATGAACTTCATAACTGTCAGTCCATCAACTTATCCCTTTATATGTTTATATATCGAACGTGTAAGAAAGGAAGCAAATAGCAAGAGAGCTTGTTGAGTAATTTCAGTTTGTTTTCTCACTTTTTCATTTGTGTAAGGTCATACGGTGTATATAGCTTTACAATACTTGTGCAAAAAGAAAACAAATAATCTATTTTGTTACAACAAAATGGCAAAGAGAATATGTATAACAGAATGCTGGTGAGGCAATGCTTCTAGACCTTTTGCTTCTAGATTTTTCTTTCCTTGTTGGATCACCATTGGATGTTGATGTAGCTTGAGCTAATGACTATGGTGACAGTTCATTTGCCAGCCGATCAAGTTGTTCACTAGCATTTAACAGCCCCTCGCAAGATGGAGAATAGATATCAACTTCTCCCATCTTGTTCGTGTATGAGTAAAGACTTGAAGAATTCAATCTGTAAGGCCTCAAATTAATATTTCATCCACGTTAGTTCACAACACACTTGTGTTATTGCTATGTATTCAACTTCGTAGGACGATCTTGAAACCACATTTTGCTTCTTTTATTTACATGATACTAGCGATGAACCAATGAAAGCACAATAACCTATCACAGATTTCCTAGTGTCTGGACAAACACCCCAATCTGAATTTGAATAACCCTTCAGCTGGAGATCAGAAGTGGTGGAATAAAATAAGCTTTGACTTGGAGCCCTTTTAAGATATCTCAACATTTTGTGCACTACACGGAGATGTGGCACTTTGGGCTTGTCCATGTATTGATTCAATAACTGAATTGAGTATGATAGATCTAGTCTTGTTATAGTCAGGTTTAGTAATCGCCCTATTAGCCTCATAAATATAAAAGGGCCAGTAAGTAAGTCACCTTCATCCTTGATTAATTTAATATTTTGATCAAAAGGTATCTTGGATGGTGCTGAGCTAATGGTACCCGAGTCTCCCAAAATGTCTAGAGCATATTTTCTTTGGCATAAGTGTATCCCATGTTCAGATCTTGCCACCTTGATTCGCAGAAAGCACTTCAATTTTTCTAGGTCTTTGATTTTGAATTTTGCATCAAGGGCAACTTTAAGATTATTGATAGTATCCATACAATTTCCAACTAAGATAACATCATCAACATACACTAGGATAGCTGTGAATATGTCTTGAGTAGCTCTAGTGAATAAGTTATAATCTGCCTTTGATTGAATGAAACCATGCTGAGTGATAAAGCCAGACAACTTTGAATACCATTGCCGCGAGGCTTACTTAAGTCCATATGAACTCTTGCAAAGTTTGCACACTTTTGGACTCTCATCAACACTATAACCAGGAGGTAACTGCATATACACTTCCTCATCCAAATTACCATGTAAAAAGACATTATTAACATCTAATTGATACAAGAACCATCATTTTATGGTTGTAAGAGCAAGTAAACTTCGAATAGTAACAAACTTTGCCACAGGAGAAAAGGTTTCACAATAGTTCAAACATTCTTGTTGTGTGTCCCCCTTTGCAACTAGCGTAGCTTTGTATCTTTCAATCTTCCTTCAGCTTTAAACTTGATTTTATATTCCCATTTACACCATATTGCCTCTTTATCAGGTGGAAGATCAACAGTGGCTCATGTATCATTTGACTTAAGTGCCTTAATCTATGTTCTCATGGCGTCACACCATTCAGGATAGTTGATAGCTTCTTGATAATTTTTAGGTCCAATTTGTGAAGTTATGGAGGTGACGAAGGCTCTATAAGGAATGGACGGCCTATCATATGGCATATTTATCACTACGGGGATAATAACTACTTGAAGTAATAAAGTCATTTGCCTTGTTCAAGTTCTGTAATGGAGTGAATGAAGTGGCCTGCTGACATATGAAATCCTACAGATGCAAAGGAGCTCTCTTGATTCTGGTGGATTTTCTTGGCATGTGAGGAATGATTTGTTCTGTTTCAATATCTGTAGTATGCAAATATGTTTGCCGCATGATTTGCTCAGTTTGGGAATCAACTGTGTCAGCATGTTCAATGTTCTCTATATGACTAGAAACAGATGAAGATTGGTTATTGGACTATGTGGGTTCTAGAGATGTATAATTGTTTAGAATAGAGATCGAGGGGTTTTGAGGGAAGCACATATCAGCAGGACTTGGTACACCTTTAATTTTTGCAGCATCCACCTCTTTGAAATGAAATAAAGTTTCATGAAAAACCACATTTCTAGATATCAAAACCATTTTTGTTTCTAGATTAAGAAGCTTGTACCATTTAATTCCAAATGGATATCCCAGAAAGACAAATTTCTTAGCTCTAGAATCAAACTTATATCTATCTTGTATGGGGGTTGTAGCAAAGGCAATGCAGCCAAACACCTTGAGATGAGAGTATGCTGGCTTTCTTTGGAACAAAACCTCAAAGGGACTTTTGTGATCTAGAAGAGTTGAAAGGGTTCTATTAATGAGATATACTACAATCACGACACAATCATGCAAGTATTTTAACAAAATGCTACTTTGGAACCTTAGAGCCCTTGCAACATTTAAAATGTGTTGATGTTTCCTTTCAACTATGCTATTTTGTTGAAGGGTTTCAACACATGTTTTCTGATGTATAATCCTTTTTTCAAGATAGAATTGCTTCATGTCAAACTGCCTCAAATTTTAGTTTCAGTAATGTATACCCAGATACATCTACCAAAATCATCAACTATTGATAGAAAATAATGAGATCCATCATAACTCATTTCACTGCAAAGTCCCCAAATAATGAGATCAATCATAACTCATAGTAGATGCCTTAAATTTTAGTTTCAGCATGTATACTCAGGTACGTCTATTGAAATCATCAACTATTGTTTAGAAAAAAAAAACGAGATCCATTATAACTCATTTCATTGCATGGTCCCCAAAGATCACTATGTATTAAATCAAAACACTTTTTTGATTTGTGTTGATTAACAAGAAATAGAGTTTATGCATTTGAGCTAAATGATAGACCTAACATGGTTTCGAATTATCAAATTTAGGAATAGCATCTTCAAAAGGGAAAATAGAAGATGATGGATGTCCCATTCTGTAGTGCCAAATATCAAAGTCTTTGGTTGGATTGATTACAGAAGCTAAAATGGAAGGAGATGAAATCAGGTGAGTCAATCTTTGCTGAAGAGCTGTAGAAGAGACTGTTGTTTGCAACATATGGTAGAGACCAGACTTTAGTTCAATCATACCAATCGTTGTCCAAGTCAAAGAGTCCTATATGTAGTAACAATTAGAAAGGAAAATGACAAAGCAATGCAATTCCTGAGTAAGTGTCCTAACAGATATCAAATTGAAAGAGAAAGAATAGACACAAAACACATCATGAGGGACCAAGGATTTTGTGACTTGAGTTGTGCCAATATGAGTAACGAGGACATTGTTTCCATTTAGCAAAGCCACAAAACAATTAAACTGTGATTTAACAGAGGAAAAATATGATGGTGAACAAATCATATGATCTGTATCACCTGTATCCAGACTTCAGGAACATTGAGATTGTTTGTGCATTTAGTTTTAATGGTTGACACATATTATGATAGACCAGAAAGCTTTGGAACATCACTGTTTGAGGTTGAATCAATGTTTTGGACTTGGTTTGCTGATGGTTTGGGAATGGCCATGAGTTGAGAGTACTACTTCTAAGTTAAAGATACTTGAGCTTTGTTATTTTGTTCTTGATTCAGAGGCATAATGACAGAGGCTTGATTTCCTGCTGGCTTCTATTCATTCTTTCATTCATGTTTGTGGCCTGATGGATATCCATGCAATTTGAAACATTTATCTACCTTGTGACCAGACATTTGGCAATGAGAACATATAGGCCTATTAGGGTTGGCCTTGAAGCACCACTCAAAAGAATGCCCAGCAATTTTACAATAGATACAATAGTAGTTATCCTTCTTCTGCAATGGACAAATTTGCAACCCATTTTCTCTCCAGTTTTCTCTGGCAACAAAGGATAAGGGTTCATTCACAAGTCCTTCTATAGATATTTGTCACCTTTTCTTCTTTTGTTGTATAGTTGCATAGACTTCATTCAAGGTAGGGAAGGGCTTCATCAACAGAAGTTGAGTCTTAAGATCCTTGTATGATTCATTTAATCCTATCAAAAACTTCATCACCTAATCTCTTTGTTGATTTTGGACCACCATTTTCAAGCCTCCACAAGTACAATTGGGAATAGATTCATAGTTCAAAAGCTCATCTGGAAGAGTTTTGAACTTAGAAATATAAACACTTACAACATCCTGATTTTGAACAAGAATTATGATTGCTTACTTGATTTCATAGATTCTAGGTGCATTTTGCTGTACAATTCGTTGTTCCAACTCCAACCCACAACTGATGTGCAGTCTCAGCATACACAGTACTGCATTTGATGCTACTACCATGGTGTTCATGAGCCAGGTAATCACAATGTCATTGCATCTAAGCCAGTGCTCCATTAGAGGATCATTCTAGCCACTTGGCTCACAAAGATTTTCATCTATGAATCCCAATTTTTTCTTAATCCTAAGGATCACTTCATGGATTTGACCCAAGAATGATAGTTGTTTGCCTCTAGCATGTGAGTAACCAGCACAGTTCCAGTACCATCGTTGCTTCCAATGAAATATGGACTGCTTGCGTATGTTGGATCATGAGTTTTCAAATTGGATCCACTGTCAAGATTAGTGTTTGGATTTTGATTTGCATTTGCATTTGATGAATCATTTTAAACTTCAATGTTTTGCTCAATCATGGCAGGATTTGATACTATGTATGAAAGGAAGCAAATAGCAAGAGAGAGAGTTGAGTAATTTCAGTTTGTTTTCTTACTTTTTCATTTGCACAAGGTCATACAGTATATACAACTTTACAATACTCGTGCAAAAAGAAAACAATGAATCTATTTTGTTACAACAAAATGGCAGAGAGAATATGTATAACAGAATGCTGATGAGGCAATGCTTCTAGACTTCCTTCCTTGCTGGATCACCATTGGATGCTAATGTAGGTTGAGTTGATGACTATGGTGACAGTTCATTTGCCAGCTCATGAGATTGTTCACCAACATTTATCAGAACATTTCTCTAAAATGAAATGTATAATTATTATTAATAATTAGTGTGAAAATGAATTATAATTTTATAAAGATTAGCAATTGCTAACTATAAAGATAATCTAACAATTTTAAAACTATCTTAAATTGATTGACAATCATATTAATCAAATTAGCTTCACTTAATAGATTCACTAAATAAATGGTCACAAAATATATGGAGAACGTAGATTATCGTTGACACTACAGTTTTATGTAATTCTATTAAAATAATACGTGTTGGTTATTCAAACGAAATTATCGAAATATTATTGGTGATTACCTATAATGCTCTTTATCAACATCAATATCGTTGGTAATATTATTCAAAATTATTAATGGTGCTCAGTTATAGACCAAAAAATTTCGATATCACTCAATAAATTTCATGGGGAATTTGCTCAAACAGCCGTGCAACACAATGTTATTGGATATATAGCCTTTGACCAGGAATAAAAATAAAAAAATATTTTAATTGATAAAAAGACAAAATTCTTCTTCATTTTTTAACTCAAAATTCACTCAATTTTAACTCATTTCAACCGTTTCTTACAGAAAGAGCAAACCCAATTCTCCCAAATTCAAAATTTTACATCTTTCTTCTTCATCTTCTTCAACTAAAATTCATCTCATTGTTACGAGAAACGGTAAAGAATAAACCATATTCTCCCAATTTCAAAAATTTACATCTTCCTTTTTTTGAAATTATCGTCTCCTTCTTCATCTTCATCTTCATTTTCATCTTCCACTTTCTTTTTTTCAACTATTCTTGCTACTCTAAAATCTTATTCTTCATTATATTTTTCACCTATTTGGGTATCTAATGAATATTTATCATCTATATTGAATCTCATTTACATTTGAATAAATAAGAAATATAGTTTTAGAAATCTTATATAAATTGTACATTTATTATTCAATAATATTTAAGTTGGTGTTGTTTTTGCACTTAGTATGTTTTTTTGTGTTGTTTACAACTATTGGAAGGCAATGACACTCCAAACTGTTATTTGAAATATAGAACGACACTACAGTCGTTTTTTGCTACGTAAAACGGCACTACAGTCGTTATCTACTGTGGTTTGATTTTTTTTCAACTAAACGACATCTAATAATGGACTTCTGACGTAAATAACACAGAAAATTGTCCATGTCACAAATTTTTTTTGAAATGACATAGCTTTTATATTATCGAGATGGTGAAATCACAGTCGTCTTACTCATATGTGTCAATTAAATTAATGAGCATATCTTTTAACTTTTGTACATTTATATTCAGTTTGTTTTTTTACATGAGAATGATAATTCGTACTCATTTACGTTGAAAGATGGACATGCCGTTATATTTGTTATACAAGTTCATGAGAACAACACTTGTGTCGTTACTAATATTGAAAAAATTTGAGAGAACGACATAAGTGTCATTATGAAAATAGACAGTTGGTTCTTCGGAACAACACAATTGTCGTTACTGTTTATATAACGACACTTGTGTCGTTCTGTCCATAAATACGAGTATGAGCGTCCACGATCCCACCGAACCTCGATAATTGAAGATTCGTAATCATTTACGTTGAAATATGGACATGCCGTTATGTTTGTTATAAAAGTCCATGAGAACGACACTTGTATCGTTACTAATATTAAAAAAAATCTGAGAGAACGACACAAGTGTCGTTATGACAATAGACGGTTCTTCAAAACAGCACAAGTGTCGTTACTATTTAGATAACGACATTTCTTTCGTTCAGTCCATAAACACGAGTATGGGCGTCCACGACACCTCCGAACCTCTATAATCGATGATTCGAACTCATTTACGTTGAAAGATGGACATGCCGTTATGTTTGTTATACAAGTCTATGAGAACGACACTTGTGTCGTTACTAATATTGAAAAAATATGAGAGAACGACACAAGTGTCGTTATGACAATAGAGAGTTGGTTCTTCAAAACGGCACAACTGTCGTTACTGTATATATAACGACACTTGTGTTGTTCTGTCCATAAATACGAGTATGGGCGTCCACGACCCCTCCGAACTTCGATAATCGAGGTTTCGAACTCATTTACGTTGAAAGATGGACATACCGTTATGTTTGTTATACAAGTCCATGAGAACGATACTTGTGTCGTTACTAATATTGAAAAAATATGAGAGAACGACACAATTGTCGTTATGACAATAGACGATTCTTCATTACGACACAAGTGTCGTTACTGTTAACATAACGACTCTTGTGTCGTTCTATCCATAAACACAAGTATGGGCGTCCACGACACCTCCGAACCTCGATAATGGATAAGTCAAACTCATGAGAACGATACTTATATAATTATTGCACTTGAAATAATCTAAGAAAACATGATCGACAAGTGACGTTATGTGTCGTTTTGCCACATAATGGACATTTCGGACCTCATTAAGTCATGGGGTACAATGCTTAAGGTCATTAAGACGGAAAGGAAACAAAATATTTGAGAAATCATCAAAATGACACATTTGCTGTTAAACGACACTTGTGTCGTTCTGTAAATAAATATGAATCTAAAATGATTGATCGACATTTCTGGCTTCCTTAAGTCAGGGGGTACAATGCTTAAGGTCTTTAAGGCAGAAATGAAGCACAATATTGGAGAAATCATCAGAACGGCACATGTGCCGTTTCACGATACAAGTGTCGTTCTGTCAATAAACACGAATTTAAAACGTCTGATCCATATTTCTGACTTCTTTAAGTCAAGGGATACAATACTTGAGGTCGTAAAGGCGGAAATGAAGCAAAATATTGGAGAAATCATTGGAACAGCACATGTGTCGTTTCACGACAGAAGTGTCGATCTATCAATAAACACGAGTTTGAACGGCCACGACCCCTTCGAATCTCAATAATCGATAAGTCGAACTCATTTAAGTTGCAAAATGGACATGTTGTGCACAAAATTTGAAAGATGCACTCATTATTTATATTTTCTAACGAACATAGATAACGCCTTGTTCACCAACAAGATATCACAAAATCTATATCAATTATACCCTTACTTTACACATGATCGACATTTCCGACTTCATTAAGTCATTGGGTCAAATGCTTAACTGCTTGAGGTCGTTAAGGTGGAAATGAAGAAAAATATTAGAAAAATAATCAAAACGGCACATGTGTCGTTCTGTCAATAAACACGAATACAAAACGTCTGATCTACATTTCTGGCTTCTTTAAGTCAGAGGGTACAATACTTGAGATCGTAAAAGCGGAAAGGAAGCTAAATATTGGAGAAATCATCGGAATGACACATGTGCCGTTTCACGACACAAGTGTCGGTCTGTCAATAAACACGAGTTTGAACGGCCACGACCCCTCTGAATCTCGATAATCGATAAATCGAACTCGCTTAAGTTTCAAGATGGACATGTCGTGTACAAAATTTGAGAGATGTACTCATTAGTTATATTTTCTAATGAACATAGATAACGACTTGTTATTTCACCAACAAGATATCACATAATCTATGCAATTCTACTCTTACTTTACACATGACCGACATTTTTGACTTCCTTAACTTACGAGGTACAATGGTTGAGGTCGTTAAGGAGGAAATGAAGCCAAATATTGGAGAAATCATCAGAACGGCACATGTGCCGTTTCACGACACAAGTGTCGTTCTGTCATTAAACACGAATTTAAAACGTTTGATCCACATTTCTGGCTTCCTTAAGTCATAGGGTACAATACTTGAGGTCGTAAAAGCGGAAAGGAAACCAAATATTGGAGAATTCATCGGAACGGCACATGTGCCGTTTCACGACACAAGTGTCGTTCTGTCAATAAACATGAGTTTGAACGGCCACGACCCCTCCGAACCTCGATAATCGATAAGTCGAACTCATTTAAGTTTCAAGATGGACATGTCATGTACAAAATTTGAGAGATGCACTCATTAGTTATATTTTCTAACGAACATAAATAACGACTTGTGATTTCACCAACAAGATATCACATAATCTATGCAATTCTACCCTTACTTTACACATTATCGACATTTTCGACTTCCTTAACTTATGGGGTACAATGCTTGAAGTCATTAAAGAGGAAAGGAAGCCAAATATTGGAGAAATCATCAGAACGACACGTGCTGTTTTATGACACAAATGTCGTTCTGTCAATAAACACAAATCTAAAACGTCTGATCCTCATTTCTGACTTCCTTAAGTCAGATAGTACAACACTTGAGGTCTTAAAGGCGGAAATGAAGCCAAATATTAGAGAAATTATCAGAACGGCACATGTGCCGTTTCACGACACAAGTGGCGTTTTGTCAATAAACAAAAGTTTGAACGTCCACGACCCCTCCAAACCTCGATAATCGATAAGTCAAATTCATTTAAGTTGCAATATGGACATGTTGTGCACAAAATTTGAGAGATACACTCATTTGTTATATTTTCTAACGAGTATAGATAACGACTTGTGATTTTACCAACAAGATATCACAAATTTATGTCAATTCTACCTTTACTTTACATATGATCGATATTTCTGACTTCTTTAAATCAGGGAGTACAATGTTTGAGATCGTTAAGAAGGAAAATAATAGACAATAGATAATCTTGTTCTTGAGAACGACACAAGTGTCGTTACTGTTTGTAGAACGACTGTTGTATCGTTCTGTCTATATACATGATTATGAGCCGTCACGACCCATCCGAACCCTGATAATCGATAATTTGAACTTATTTAAGTTTCAAAATGGACATGTCGTATATAAAATTTGACAGATATACTCATTACTTAATCTTTTTATACTTAAATTTGAGAGATATGCTGTGTATATATCAAAGTAATGTGAAAATAGTTATCATATTTAAATTATCAAAGTAACCACATTGTATTATCAATAACGGATAGAGTATAATAGATAATGATTGTACTGCCCTTTTACACTACAGATAACGACTGTAGTGTCGTTCTACACGACAGATAACGACTGTAGTGTCGTTCTACGTTACTGATAATGGCTGGAGTGCTGTTAACGTCAAATAATTGCGTACAACAAAAAAATACACCAAACACGAAAATAAAATCAACTAACATATCATTTTATACTATATTCAACAATAAAAGTACCAATATAAATGAGATTTCTAAAAATACTTTTCTTTTTTCTTCAAATATAATAGAGATTTAATTTAGTTAATATAGAAACCAAAAATCTTGTTCAAATACTCAAAATATTGAAGAAGATAGGTGAAAAATATAATGAATAACAAGATTTTAGGTAGCAAGCACAGGGAGGGAAGAGGAGAGCACGTTGATACGATTGGAGATGAATTGAAAAATTTGATTGGATTGAAAGGGTGTTTGAGTCTTTTCTATAATAGGGATATTTTAGACATTTGATAATGTTTATTTATTGTATTTTTTAATTGAGGTCATATCACCTATGAATATTGAGAAAAGGCTATTTGTCCAATTACAATGTTTGACTGGGTGTTTTAACAAAATCTCCCTAAATTTTAATCTTAATTTTTTTTTTTTTTTTTTACCATAAGATATATTAACATATAAGTATTTTTTAATCTTTCCTTACCATATATCATTTTTAAGTTATTCTTTAAACTTTTGTTTGTTCCTGGCCAAATTTTCAAGTAGTTTTTATTTTGATTTATAAATTTATATATTGACGAAATTTTAGTTTCTTTTTTTATTTATGAATTTATATATTGACGATTTTTTTGACAAATTAAATTTGTAAAACTATTTATGTTTTTAATATTACTAAACAAAAAATAATTCGATTTCCATAAAATAGTGATTATCTTATTCCATTATTTTGAATGGTTATCGTATTTTATTATTTTTTTAACTACTCGTAACGTATTTAGCCCATGTTTGTCTATCAGTAAAGTAGAAAATAAATTTCAAATTAGTGAATTGTGGAGAATGTGATTAAAAGTAAGAATTTTTTTTTAGATTTTTGTGTAAAAGATTTTATTGTGAAAATATGAATGAAAATAAATTGGAGAAAAAAGAATTTGGTTAATGACAAATATGGACTTAATGAACATTCCAAATCTCATATACACGTTAATTCGAGATTGTTATACAGAATCTCACAAAGAATTTTAGTAGGGAACATAAAATAATTAAAGATTGCCAAGTGATCAAAGAAGGCGACGGCAGTCATTCACGTGATTTGCACAAAATTATCATTTGAAACCCACGTTACAATGTTTTCTTTATTTTCATCACGTGTAATGCTAATTTATTTTTGGTGATGATAAATAGAAGTCCCGCAAAAGCAAATTATCCTAATTATAAAATCCCTGTTTGGTTGGGATCCAAATTTAAATTTTTATCAAAGTTAAAATCAATAATTAATTGTAATAACTTATTTCATGGTATTAACAATTTTTCAATCGTATATTTCAATTTTTTATCAAAATTTACTAAACACCTGATTTTAATCTCTACGAAATAGAAGCAAAATATCATATTTCGCTATAATAGTAAGCACCTATTACGTAATCGTTTGTGCCACGTCCGACAAACATTACATGCACACTACACCATGAATAAAAAAAATCGTGAATCCCCTATTATAAGGGCTTGTACAATGTACACCATGTTTTACGCATGAAAAAGTTCAAAATTTTAACTCCCACATTTGCTCGTCCTGACATGAGCAAACGAAGAAAGTAAATGAGGGATAAGATATCCGAGCATTATTTCAAGGGCCGTTAAGAATGAAAATTGTTTGAATTGTTCCTCACACGTGCGAAGATTTTACACCGTAAATTATAGAAACCCGCTAATGATTTCTCGTTTCATTCTAAATATTTAAATTTCAATCAATTTCTCGGAATTATTCTTCATTAAACATTATGCTGATTATTAACTAAGATTATACCATCCCTATTTGATTAGCATCAGCTCAGCAAATTCACTATATAAAAGGCACAAAACAAAAATTTTACTACAAAAGTGGAGAATCTGTACACGTTTCACCTCATTCACCGACTTATTCAAAAAATTTCCAGAAAAAGTAGGATTATTTATCTGTCAATTTTCTTCATAAATTGACACATATTCCAACATTCTGTTCAAGATTTTCTGTAATCTATCTTCTTTTGAATATAAACTGTATATAGAAAATTATAAATACAGTGTGAGTACACAAACATCACTTTTTTAATTTGCAGCAAAAAGTGATTATTCTTATTTTAATTGGTTCCCTTTGCTTTTTCTTCACCACTCACTCATTGCCTACACAAACAAGCTTCACTCAGCACAGAAGGTCCTTCTCTTCGGAATCAAGAAAATGAAGCCTATTTTCTTGATTTTTTTAATGCTTTCAAGAGTTTTTGTTGAAACTTACCAGCAACAGCAACCCATCAAAACTGTTGTGGTTTTGGTGTTGGAAAATCGATCTTTTGATCATATGCTTGGGTGGATGAAGAAATCTGTAAATCCCGCAATCAATGGAGTCACAGGGAAAGAATGCAATCGAGTTTCGAACAAAGCAGAGGATACAGAAACAATTTGCTTTTCTGATGATGCTGAATATGTGGATCCAGATCCCGGCCATTCTTTCGAGGCTGTGGAGCAACAGGTACCAACAAAAACCATCTCATTTAAAAGCTTAAAGTTCACAGTTTTCAGTTTTCATTAATGAGTCGATCGCAAGATACAACATTTATGGTCATAAAAGATAGTGTTAGATATGGAGCGAATTTATTTATTGACTTAAATTTATCTTGAACAGGTGTTTGGCTCTGGTTTAGTTCCTACAATGTCTGGTTTTGTAGAACAAGCATTAACAATGTCACAGAATTTATCAGAAACAGTGATGAGAGGATTTAGGCCTGAAAATGTGCCAATTTATGCAACCTTAATTCGTGAATTTGCAGTGTTCGATAGATGGTTTTCATCGATTCCTGGTCCAACACAACCCAATAGACTATTTGTATACTCTGCAACTTCTCATGGATCCACAAGCCATGTTAAGAAGCAGTTGGCCAAAGGGTATCCCCAGCGGACGATATTCGACTCAGTTCATGATAGCGGTTTAGATTTCGGGATTTATTTCCAGAACATCCCGACAACGTTGTTTTATAGAAATTTGAGGAAGTTGAAGTACATATTTAAGTTTCATCAGTATGATTTGAAGTTCAAGAGTGATGCTAAGAAGGGAAAGTTGCCTAGTTTGGCTGTGATTGAGCCTAGATACTTCGATTTAACGGGATTACCTGCAAATGATGATCATCCATCTCATGACGTTGCGAATGGACAGAAGTTAGTGAAGGAGGTTTACGAGACATTGAGAGCAAGTCCTCAATGGAACGAGACGCTTTTGGTCATTACTTATGACGAACATGGTGGTTTCTATGATCATGTGCAGACGCCGTTTGTTAATGTCCCCAATCCGGATGGAAATACAGGCCCGGCGCCTTATTTCTTTAAGTTTGACAGGCTTGGTGTTCGAGTACCTACTATCATGGTTTCTCCTTGGATCAAGAAAGGAACCGGTATGCTCGACTTGTTTCCTTTGAATTATAATGGTCTTTTTTTTCTCTGATGACTGAAATAAGTCATTTGATTCTGATTAGATATGTTCTTGCTTGTTTGGTATGTAGTAATAAGCAGACCAAAAGGTCCGGCTCTAAATTCAGAGTTTGAGCACTCGTCAATCCCGGCCACCATAAAGAAGATGTTTAACCTCTCATCGAACTTTTTGACTCATAGAGATGCTTGGGCCGGTACATTTGAGCAAGTAGTCAGGGAATTAACCTCTCCGCGAACTGATTGCCCCGGTAACCATCTTCTCGACTTGGCCTCGTATGACTTCTTACATGTTTTTGGTTTTGTTTTGCTTAATATGCTCGTTTTTTATATTATGGCTTAATCCTAGTGCACTCGACTTCTATGTTTTTGACACTTGAAAAAGTATTGAACTTTCAATGGGCAACACATTAATAAGGTACCATGTTAATTGTTTGTAGAGGTCCTGCCTGATGTAACTCCTTTAAGAAGCTCTGAAGCTGACGAAAACCGTGGGTTGTCCGAGTTCCAAGGTGAGGTGGTGCAACTGGGTGCCGTTCTCAACGGTGATCATTTCTTGAGTAGCTTCCGGGATGAGAAGCGAACTAAGATGAACGTGAAGGAAGCTCATGAATATGTAAGGGGTGCAGTATCGAGATTTATAAGAGCGAGCAAGGAAGCTATCAAGTTGGGTGCAAACGAGTCTGCCATAGTCGACATGAGGTCTTCCTTAACTACGAGATCGTCGATCCATAATTAAATTCTCTATCAAGGATGTCTTGTCCTTCGAGCCATTGTGTTGTGTCCATATCGAAAGTTGTTTGTTAGTTTTTTGAATTATTGTTTTAGCTCTGTCCATAGTCTTGTGTGAAAGCTAATGAAGAATTCGAAGAAATAATAGGCCCAAAGGCCATTTTGTTTGTCAAAGGTTTGATCGGTAGTAATAGTGATCCGATCAACATAAAGTTCAATCACTTATTACATAGTAACTTATTCCGATAAATAAAAAGGTGTCTCATATGGCATGACTAGAAAAAAATAAAAAATAAATACTTAATCCATCCAAAATGGTAAAAGTGAAATAACGCAGATAAAGTAGTGGCACATACGTCAATTAGGTTATGCACACTTCACAAATGGTCACTAAAGTTCACGTAAAATTATAAATTGGCCACTATTATGTTTTTATGACCCGTTTAGCCCCTTTGACGACATTCACTTCCTATCCGACGTTGGCCTGTTAAACCTTGATATCAATAAACAATTATTGAGTTTGTATAATGAAATTATAAGTATACCAAATACAACACGATTTCAGAAGAAAAATATCACTTTTCAACTAAGGAAATTCCTACAAATATACCCAAGAAGCATTTTTCATTGCATATTTCCTTGACAAAGTGTTCATAAACCTACCGCAACCTTACTCCTTCATTTGGGATTGAGAGTGAACCAGTTTTTATGGCTTAAAACCAAAATTTGAAATATATTTATGCAAATCACAAATAAAAACGTGGGCATATTTGTAGACAAGATAAACTTTAGTAGGACAATCTTATATGTAAACATGATAAGACCATGAACTTATATCACAATTCGAACCCCCAATCTCTCAAATTACTACACCTCAACATTCAAGATAGTAAGAAAGAAACGAAGCGCGACGAATCTACATTGATACCAGGGTATCATGATTTTGAGTTGTTTGGGATTCAATTTATCATAATTTGAATAGACGGTTCTATCACGTGCGCACATAGAACTTTCCTACCGAAAATTGTCTCTCATTTCTCTTATTAGACAGGACTAGACAACATGTTACACACCAACAGACTATGACTAAGAAAAAAGAAAAATTCACTGGGACTCAATGTCAAGACAACTAAAAAAACTAAGAAAGTATTTTTCATTAATGCCGTCCAATCCAATGTACTATACCTGTCACTCTCCGAAAATACTAACAGAGCTTGAAAAAGAAGAATCGAGCTGGGTGTACAAGATCGATTTGCCAGACCCTGTACAGACACACTTACATCATGAGGGAAGGGGCTTTTTTTGGGTTATTTTTAATGAGGTGGGTCCCATGCACTAGCCCCTGTATAGGCCCACTCACATCATGAGGAGGGGAGGGGTGTTTTTTGGGTTATTTTTAATGATGCGGGACCCACCTCATGTGAGAAACCTGCTTTGCCAGACCTTTTACCGACCTGGCAAAGCAGGTTAATTTGAAAAAGAAATATTTAATGGGATTCGTGTCAAGATAAGTAAAGAAAAAACAACTATAATAATTCAGTCAAGTGTCTCATTTCACTGGAAAAAATATCTGCACATGAAAAAGAAGACCTAAATCAGAATAACTGCACATAACCAAGTTTTACATAAGAGGGGATTGAATCATTACAGTGATGCAAATATCCATAGATTTCTGTAGTGAAAAACATTCATAGTTTTAAACCGAGAATTCCATGCAGCATCCTCAAGTCAGTGACATTCTATTGCTCCACTCCATATTCAACTGTTAGCGCGAATTGCTTCAACTGCAATAAAAGATGTAGAATCAATGATCTTTAATGTGCTGATGCAGCCACTTTGTATGAGAAGAAAGAAAATAAAACAAACATGGACAAATCTGTAGGCAATGAACAATTCCTACAGAATTATCTTTGGCATAACTTAGTGCACGTTTGGCAATCGGACATTTTTTATCCACATATATTGTAAGAACCACAACTTACTAACCGCTTATTAACCACGTATTTTGTAACACTTACAGCTTATAAGCACTTAAAAGCATTATCAAACATATAAATATGAGAAACATCAACCATATATAGGTAAAGTATTTTTGATTAGTCAAGGTATTATATTAAGCTGGTTTAATATTAAATTGAGCTTCTTTGCTTCTTTACAAAAGGAAAGAAACTCTCTCATGATGCTAATTCAAAGTAAAGTACCAAGATGTAAGCAAAGATCATTATTTCCGGCCAAGATCAATGGTTACCTTTAGCTTTGCAACATATCTCACAAACTTTAGAGCCATTCAGGCTGTTGGGTAACAAATGCATGCCAACCAATTCCTATACCAACTTTGAGTATTTAAATTGTAATTCTCAGTTGTGGACACCCATTCCTTTTCTTCCATCTTTCACAACTGACCAATCCATAAACCATCGTGTTTCTGCTTGTATACTATGGGGTGGTAGAATGATAGGAGTGGCGCAAAGTGAGATTCGAGAGGAAGGTATAGTGGGAAAATGAGAAGGTAGATACGGGGGTTGAATGTTGATGGAGCAGAGTTGGAGGTGCAAAGGAGGCTGGACAGGGTTGGTAGTAGACGTGCTTTCAAGATTAGTCACTTCGAGCCCAAAGAGAAAAAAAATGGTAAAGAAAGCTTTCCAAATCACTTCAAAGACGCAGACGTGAAAAAAGCGAAGGTGTTGGGAGTTTGTTGTGTAAAAATTGGATTCAAGATACACTCAATTCCTTCATAGGAATAAGGCCAAATTGCATTTTGCAAATCAGTGAATCAAACAACAGCATATTAAGATCAATTTGCATTTTGATTTTGAGAAATGAAACCAAATCCACCATTTTTGTTCAACGAAACAATGCGGGAAATCAAGGGCACATGGTGGCCTACCGCGATGACCTTCTGCTGTATGACGGGAAAGGGAAGATAAAAGAGATGAGAAAATTGGAGAATTGGGAGAAAGTTGTAAGAAAAAAGTTCAATAATATAAAATCCATTGTCTACAATTTTTTTTTTTTTAAATAAACCGTCACTTTCATCATATGAATCACTGTGAATAGCAGATGAATACAAATTGAAACACAATCCACCCATTCCTTAAGGATCGGAACAAGCATTTATACCAAGAAATTTCTAAGAAGAAAGAATATTCGTTGAAATAGGGAATTTAGGTACAACAGAAAGGAATGGTGTAATCGGAGGGGGTGAACCATGTAAAACAGAGTTGAGCTTGGCCTTGTCTCAGCCTAAAAAATTTCCTAAAATAAGATTGTAATATATATTACAAGAAAATAAATCAACACCTCCCAGTAGGAAATCAATTTACTTCACTATAGGAAGGTCTCCATCCCTTCCTCCCGGCTAAAAGTAACTAAGACTAAGTGACTTAACTGTACATATTGTTGCAACAAATGTGGATCAAGTTATCAAACCCTTCATTTATTATAAAAGTATCATTTGTAAAGGGATAATCTTTGCATTGAACGATGAATTGACAACAACCACAAGACGGTGAAATAACATAATGATTCTCCAAAATATCTATAATGACTTCGGTTGGCTCTACACAAGCAGGAGTGTAAGGAACGAGAACAAAGGACTATCCTAACCAAGATTGAAAACGGGTGAAAAGCCTAAAAATTGCACAGACCACGTTGAAGAGCTGATAGTGCATTGTCTCCTGCAAGAATCTGAATCTGAGGCGGCACATGGTGGTTTTTCGGTGGTTGGTGGCGGAGGTGGTGGTGGGAGATGACAGGGTGTAGATCGGTTAGGCAATGAAGATCGGTGGTGGTGTATGATCTCGTACATGACTACATGTGACGGTGCACGCGTTGCACATAGTTTCATGTGCAATCATTAGATTGTGAAAATTTGGACTGATTTGATTGGTGACTGGTGTTAGTAGTTGTTGGGACGTGGTATTGGGGTGCATTGACTGTAATGGAGTTTGACTCTAATAGGTCAGATGGGCACTGATTGGCTGGTAGGGGTGGCTAGTATGGGTTGTTGATTGGGCTGCGATTCATAGGGATTATGTAGTTTAGATGTTGGCAAGTCAAATGGGCTACTAGTTTGGCCAGTTGGTGTCGACAGTTTATTAAGCCAAGAGATTCTGAAAACAGGAAACTTGAAAAATCTTTTCGTACAAGTGAATTGAGCTCTACAATTCTGTGGGATATATAGTAAGCAAATATTTTTTGTTGGACCCTTTTTTGTGCTGATGAATGGCTTTCTCAGATGAAGGTACCATGAATAATAAGTTGTTATTATTATTTTTTTTCCTCCCTTTTTTAACTGATGTGCTATACTGTCAATTGTAGATTTTGAGAAGGGTTTGATTTGAGGAAAGAGTGTGCTATGATGCCAATTACAGTAGATTCGCAGACGGGGAGAGAGAGAGAGAGAGAGAGAGAGAGAGAGAGAGAGAGAGAGAGAGAGAGAGAGAGAGTAAAGAAAAGAATGAATTGGAGAATCAAGAGAAAATTGTAGAGAAATTTTGACACGTCAAATCAATTATCTACATTATTCAAAACTATTAAAAAGCTAATAAACTAATAAATTAGAAAATTTCCTAACTTTAATAACTAATATTAATTAAAAATAGATAAATCAAAACACAAGAAAATAAAAACGAATTTACTTTGTATATTTACACCTAGAATAAGTGCACAACTTTAATATGGAATCTGCCATGATAAGAAGGTTTCTTCACTAGCAAGGCCTCCAATGCATTCGCAGTCACCTATGCAATTTCAAGTCGTGAATAAATAAACTAACCCTAATTTAGGCTAGTTTCATAACTCCAACTGATGTTCTAGAGATAAAGCTGTCCTTTTTGTTATGCAAACATGTCCCCCTACTATAAAATTTCTGGTTGGAACTAGGTCTTGGTATTTTGATTTTCAAACTTTAAGTTAAAAAGATCATGAGCTCCCAACCATCCATCAAGATTTCTTAGTTCTTAGATTCATTATACTCCCACAAGCAACTATCCATGGTTCACGCAGAATTCTATAACTATTAATGGTGGCTACGGGGTTTCTTATGGGCACAGGCATCCAAGGTAATTCAATCACATGGTTCTTCATTATCAGGATATCGGAATATCATTTAGATCCGCCTCATTAAATTGTTCAACTATTGACAGGATGAACTATATCTTTGTTTAATAATGTTTTAACACAATTTTCTTTATATTAATCAAAATGGAAGGGCGTACATTATTATTCTCTGACAGCAGAAGTTAACTATAAATTCAGATATCTCTCAAAATGGAAAGAAGACAATATTATATTCTTCAAGCATGATTTTATCTCTATTAATATGAGTCAATATAATTCGGTATTTCAATTCTCCAGACAGAAAAGTTTGCTAACACGAAAGCAATCTCTGTCCCTCCAGATACCAAACCTCTATCAAAGTTACACATCACATCCAAACAAATTTGCACCAAAACGGTCTCTAAGGACAATGAGATTTCATGAAATTTTGACTCCGGTAGATTGATTTTCTTCAGACCAACTACTTTTAAAAATACGCAAAAAAGACACTAGAAGAATATATAAGTAACAAGAAAAAGACAATAGAAAGAATAGCCACGAGAGTGTTAATATCTTCCCAAAATGCTGCAACCAAAATAAAGAAAAATATTTCCAAGATGAGATTATCATTCCAAGTTTGCAAATAATGAGAATTATTTCCATATTCACTAGCCAATATGAAACTTCGGATATTTAAAGCTTTGCCAATTATTGACCAGAGGGATCTAGGAAATCCAAGAATTGGGCCGCCAAGAATCGTATATACAACACCTGTTGTTGGTAGTGAGAATAAGTTTCTTCTCCATGACATGAGGGCAATTAAAATAAGGCCTTGGTATCAAAAAAATAATTTATAGCAAAGAACAATCTACAGTAGAAGAGAATTATTTATTTCAGTTCATGTTTACCCGTTTCATTTTTTTTTCCCAAGAGAAGGTGAAGGTCTGTAAAGCCCTATGCTCCAAGACCAGATAGTTCATGATCCTTTGTGTTCTACATCAGGTACTCTACTTGAGTGCGATATTTTATTATTTACCAAAATCCAAATTGGAAAAATACTAAAGCTAATGCTAGATTTGCCAGTCTGGACAATGGAGAGTCGTATAGTTTAACATCACAAAAGAAGATGTTGAACTCAATTGACACAGTACAGAAAGTGATGGAGGAACTGAGTAAACTATAGAGAGGACTCCCAGTGCAAGAAGCTAAGAGGAAAAGAAGAGGTAACATAAACCAATTTATTTTAATATCCTCGATCAAGATTGAGATCACAAAGACTTGGGGATTCTGAGCAAAGGAGAATGAACTGAACTGTAATGTAAAGTTGATCATCTCCTGATGATCAAAATTAAAGTTGCATCCATTTCTCCTCGATAGCATAATCTTTTAAATGTTAAAATCCAAGCTAAAACTCTTACCCATGATTGGGATTAGAAATTTACCACGGACTGATCTGCTTAGGGTACTAAGCCCTCGTTTGAACCTCATTCTTGCCCAAAAATGAATTATTGAATAATGTATTGATGAGAAATGTGTGGTTAAAAAATAAAGAAAAGTTTTAGATTTGCATATAATATTATTTTATTGAAGAATATGTGGTTGAAGTGAGGTCAAATCACCGTTGAAGAATGTATTTTGATGAAAAAAATGGGGCTCAAACACGGGCTAAATGTGGGATTGCAAGTCTAAATTTTCTTGTGAATGCTCATACATCTACATGAAGATTGAAGTATGGTCTTATGCTGATGTACATAAAAGGGTATCATTTCTGTTCTAGAAAAAGAAAAAAACCGAGGCTTGAAAAAGGATTCCTAGTTTAGTTTCTTGTGAAATTTCAAGAGGTCAATGAAACTACTACCAAAAAAGACCAAAGTTTTAAAGCACTACATTCCTGATATTAATCTAAGAAGGTATTGGTCGAAATTCCAAATTTTACACTCCAACTGCCCACATTGTTAATTTCTGCATTTTCCTCAAAGGATTGTGAACAATTTTAGCAGAAATAGCTAAAAGCGTACATGCAATTGCAAAACAAACCAGATCCAAGTAAAGTTCCGTTCTTTAAATAGGAAAAAAGTTAAAGAAAGAGGGAAAGAATACTAGATTACCCTTGGCCGTCGAGGTTACCCTGGGCACTGCTGGCACCACCACCACTGCCGTAGGGCCCGTCGTCTGCACCACTCTGCCACACGGACTGCCATGCTTGGGACGGCGGCGGGGCCTGCATGTACACCCCAGGATCTACACCAGGCACAGCTGGCCTCCCCATCATCGGCTGCCCCATTGGCGGATAATAATAAGGAACCCCAGTCACCCCACTCGTGGCGGAAGGCGGGCCCACAATCCCTCCCAAAGCCAAGGCCTCGTCCTTGATCTCATCCCTCGGCACAATATCCACAAGGAAATCAAATATATCAGTGCGCGTAATTGCAGCCGCTATGTCGTTCTTCTGCAGAGTACGACGCTTGTTCTCCTCGGCGTGGAGCCAGGATCTGATTGTGAGCTCGAGGATGAAGAGCTCACACGCCTTCGCGAAGAGCATCGGAGCCTCGGCAGAGATCATACGCACATCTTCATCAGCCTTCATGATCTTCTTAATGCGAGCCAAAGGCAACTGGTGGTTCTTAAAATCGTTCACCTGCTCAATTTCCTGCCGTTGATAGTTCCAGAACATTTGGAGCTGCTGCTGTTGTTGCTGGAGGAGGTGGTGGTACTGTGGCTGCGATGAATACGACACCGCCGGCACCGGCTGTGTCACTGCCGTTTGCTGCGGATTGTTTTCCATTTTTACGAATGGGGAGGATGAAAAATAGCTTTCTCAGAGAAGAAAGTGTAAATATATAGATAATAATTATGCCAAGGCGTTTTTTTATAGTGCCAGTGGAATGTACTACTACAAGTGTAGAGTGTACCATGTTCAGATGTATGAATGGTGTGGAAGTAGTTCTTAGAGGAGAAGTGCTAGGCAGCCTAGGCTTGCAAATTTTTTTTTACTAAAGTTCTACTGAGTACTCACAATAAGAGATGAATGGTTGATTTGTTTGGCATTTTTTATTCATACTGGAACTCACATGTATCTTACATTCGATAGTCCTTTTGTAATTTTTTTCTGTACACACAAGTTTTTCCTTCTTAGAGAGTGGATAAGTAGAGGATGTTATCGTGCGGTACATATACAGATATTTGTAGCACGCATTCAGCCTCTTTGATACACTTTTTTTTTTTTTTTCTCATTTTTCTACTCATTTTTTAATTTAAATCATACATTTTTCAATAAAATAATATTTTTCATCACATCAATAAAATTTTCTTTTTTTTTTAATCACATATTCACCCTCCATCATATCAAAAAATATATTTTTTCCAAATTAATGTTTATCAAACTGGGGCACATTTTCTTGGACCAATGGTTACTACCATATCCATTATTCTTTATTTTCATTGGTTGAACTATTAGTTAATAAGGGTACGAGTATCTCATAGACTCTTATATATATAGGTTTAAAAAGTTGTGATTTTATGGAATTTGTGGTTAAAAGTTGAAATTTAATAAATTAAAATAAGTAATTTTTTTTTTTTATGAAAAAATACATTCTGCTCATGCTTGGTGGGACTATAATCGAATTGTTTTTGTAGATTTTGATACAAATTAATGAAATGTGTCGTTGAAAAATTGTACATCCTATGAAATGTGTGATTAAAATTAATTGTTAACTTTGACTTAAATTAAAATCTTAATTTTAATTTCCACCAAACAAGAACATATATATTTTTGTAAAAACAGACATTGTAGCAAGGTACAAAAACCTAGTAAAATGTTTTTAATGTGATTTTAATAGAACGGGACAAAATATATGAGTTCAAATCTAGTTATCACTTATTTATGAAAATTGTACATCTTATAAATATTGATCGAAATATGAATCTAATTAACACTTAAAGAACATATAGTAAACCAGTTTCGTTCTCCCGCGCAGGAGAACGAAAATACGCTTTACCTTGCATTAATTCATGCAAGACAAAGCATAAAATAAATACATGCAAGGCCTGCCAAAAAGGCAGGCCTTGCGTGTATTTCAAATGTTGTTAGCCGCAAACATTTGAATAATTTTAATTTTTTTTTTTTTTGGTTTTTTTTTTTGTCTTTTTGTTTTATTTTTTTCTTCAATTGTTTCGTTTAGCCCCTGTTTGATAGTCATTTTTTTCGTATTGATAATTTTTAATATACGTATATTACATTTTTTTTATATTAATAATAACACCACAAATTTCATATGATATTTGTACTAACATTGCAACACATTCAGACAAAATAAAATAGACATTGCATAAATTAGATAAATTTTATTCAAATTTAATTCGAGCGAGTACAATAATAAGTGATTTAATGGTTGTCACCATCGTCAAACTCATGGAATGCACCATAATCACTGCTAGCAATACCAGTGTACCTATCTTCCTGAGTATCGTCCCAAGAGTACTGTGGATGATACGGTTCGTCCACTAACCTCGACTGTAATGTCGGACAAGTCCTTTTGTCATGTCCACTACGACCACAACCACGACAATTTCTCTTCGACTGAGACATGGCTATTTCTTTGGATGACTTCAATCTCTTCCCGCACCCTTTTGTCCTAACCGGAGTAGGATCAATCACGAGTTGGGCACATTCGCTGCTCTTGCTAATAACCCTACTGATTTCCACATCTCCTCCATTATCCATAGCTTTTACCTGTATTTTCAAGTTCTGAAATCCATCCATTATTAACGCCGTACAAGCGTCAGTTAAAGCACCTTCGTCCACCAACTCTGTTGCCGTGTGTGCCAGCATCCCATGTCGAGAAATCAATGATTGACCACCCATTGAGGTCGTCGTTGGTTCGAAGACTGGAGTTGCTTTTGCATTTTGCGCCCACCGACCTACAATGTACTGATCTGGTAATAACATCACCTGTTTCCTAAGCATAAATGCGAGCATGTGACGACATGGATATCCTTCAAACTCAAATGTTTTGCAGCTGCATGCTATGAAGTCAATAGCCCTGAAGTAGGTCAGCTCACGGTGGCGTTGATGTGTTTTTCCGGTATCAAAACGCGTTACAATATACTTTTTGACACCCTCGTATGTAGATTTTCTTGAGAAAATGTAGTAGCTACTCTGAGCTAATTCCTCTTGGAACAACAGAAAAATTGTCTTTGTATAAATACGTGTCATTTGAGTTTCCATGGCAAATGTTGTTATCATACGAGGCACCTCATTCAAGTCGGTATGGTTGGCAACCAATTCGCTATGTCGCTGGTGAGCTAGAGCACTGCTAAACTGTGTGATAAAATTCATTAGTGTATCCGTCTTATTGACATATCTTTTGTAGAACGCGTGGTTGCTTTCTGACCGTTGACTGCTTGACATTCCGGCAGAAAATATATGCTTCACGTACGCAGGTACCCAACGACTTCGTATTTCATACATGTCGGCGAGCCACTCATTATCAGTAAGATCAGTAGTTTCCATCACATCAGCCCAACGAGATTCAAATTCCTCCGGGGACTCCGACTGCTTAATAATACTCACCAAAC
Organism: Osmanthus fragrans; assembly: GCA_019395295.1. Taxonomy (NCBI): domain Eukaryota; kingdom Viridiplantae; phylum Streptophyta; class Magnoliopsida; order Lamiales; family Oleaceae; genus Osmanthus; species Osmanthus fragrans. The sequence goes on along the minus strand of CM033352.1, from coordinate 28,090,040 downwards.
CGTGGTATAATTCCTTGTACAGCACGGGACTCATCTTCTCCGAGAACTTGTTTAAAATATGTCATAGACAGAACCTATGAATTGTGTTAGGAAAAATCTCACCAACTGCTCTAGCAATGGCAGCATCTTGATCAGTAATAATTACCCCGGGGGCCCGTTGGGTGGGCATTGGTTCGACGAACTTCAAAAACAATCAAATAAATGAATCGATCTTTTCATCACTCAATAAGCCACATCCGAAAACAGTAGTTTGCCGATGGTGATTTACTCCAACTAATGGTGCAAACACCATCGAATACTTGTTTGTGTTATATGTTGTGTCGAAAACGACAGCATCTTCGAAGTAAACATAAGAACTCATGGACTCTGCATCAGCCCAGAAACAACGAGCAAACACACCATCCTCGTCAGTCTCATAGGCATAGTAGAAGCTAGGACTCCTTTTTTCCAACTCAAAATGCGCAATCAATGTTTCTGCATCACGTCCAATGGCTTCTCGTCGCCGATCTCGTCGATGGTTCCTGATATCTTGCTCATTACAGCCCAATGAAGAAGGCCCATAGCATCTATCTCCATAAGTCTGATCTATTGACAGCTAGGAATATTGGCTTGTGAAAATTGGTCAACAATCGCTTTTTTGGTTGCAGAAACATGTCGATGTGAGCGTAGTAGGTGCGTTTTGCTTGGTGTAGACAGTGCATGATTGTGCCCCTCGACAAAATGGCTTACAACCCACATAGACGTTGTCTGATATTTTACAACTGTTAATTTTGCGTCACATCCACAACGTGAGTTCCCACGCTTTCGTTCACCAGAACGGGCCACCAAATTTTTGAGTTTCATCTGATATGACTCATCTTTTTGACTTTGTTTAAAGCAAACATACGACTTCCAGACAATCTCATTTGTCTGTGGATTCTTTAGGCTACTACCAATACGTATGCTAAAACCAGCTAATTTCGCATACTCATTATAAAAATTATACACATCATCAAGCGTTTTAAATTCATGCCCGAATATCGGAATCGCACCAACATTCACTCGTGGAATAAATACATTGTCATCCCCTTCCATTCCTAAAAATTAATATGAAAAATTATTTAGTTTGTGAAATAATTTAAACATTGACATGTTTAAAACTTACCATAATTATAACAAAAATAAAATTAAACCCATGTTACGAAATTAAACAAATTAAAAATGTACATTTATATATAACACAACACATTTAAGAAAAAATAAGAGAAAAAAACTTACCAGAAAATTCAATAGAAAGACATAAACAAGCCTCAGAAAATAATTGTGAAGTGTATATGAATGAAGTGTTTTTTCTTTCTGCATATCAATTGTGCAATGTATATGAAGTATGAAACGTTTGCCACTTTTTTTATAGGTAAAGAACTAACAAAAAACAAAAAAAAAAAAAAAAAAAAAAAGCTGACAACATATATTCAACACTAAAGGCCTGCCAGGCTGACAACTTATATTTAACACACAAGGCCTGCCAGACTTTGCGTGTTAAATTAGCTTTGCCTTGCATGCTAAGTCCCTGTTTGTAGCCAATTTTGGGGAGAAAATGTATTTTTGAATAGTTGATTGATGGAGAATGTGTGGTTAAAAATTAAGGAAAAGTTGTGTATAATATTATTTTATTGAAAAATGTGTGATTAAAAAGAAGAGAGAAAAATTCATTTTGAGAAAAATGAATATCAAACACGGCAAAACAAAACAATTAAAGAATAAAAAAAAAATTTAAAAAAAAATATATTGTCAGCCCCCCAAATGGGGCTGACAACATACACTAAAACACGCAAGGCCTACTGGCCTTGCGTGTTTAAATACTTTGTCTAGCATGCCATGCAAGATAAAGCGTAACCCATTAATTTAAATGAGTGATTTAATTAAATGATGAGCTTTAATTAAATTAATGAGCTTTAATGTAAATTTAATTAAATCACTTATTGTTGTACTCGCTCGAATTAAATTTGAATAAAATTTATCTAATTTATGCAATGTCTATTTTATTTTGTCTGAATGTGTTGCAATGTTAGTACAAATATCATATGAAATTTGTGGTGTTATTATTAATATAAAAAAATGTAATATACGTATATTAAAATTTATCAATACGAAAAAAATGACTATCAAACAGGAGCTAAACGAAACAATTGAAGAAAAAAATAAAACAAAAAGAAAAAAAAAACCAAAAAAATTAATTAAAATTATTCAAATGTTGTCAGCCGCATTTGCGGCTGACAACATTTGAAATACACGCAAGGCCTGCCTTTTTGGCAGGCCTTGCATGTATTTATTTTATGTTTTGCCTTGCACGAATTCATGCAAGGCAAAGCGTATTTTCGTTTTCTTGCGCGCAGTACACAGAAGAACGAAATTGTATAGTAAACATGGTTCAAACTAGCATAACCAGCTATCTCTAACAACTTTAACTTTTTGATTAAATGGTTAATTTGGTCAACTTCCACAGGGGAAGACACGAAAGTTGGAAGAAGTTTGTATAGGGGCAAAATCATAATCTTGTCAAACATAGGGGTTTACAATGCTCTTTTAATAAAATAAGGGAACCAAAATATCAAAATCAAGAGTTTAGAGCAAAAACCGCAATTTACTTTTTAACTTCTAAGGAGAGAGGGATAATCAATTGAGGATATTTCCGTAATTTTAACATCTTGCATAAAGCCGCCCTTTCATCCTTGAAACTCGTCTGAACAGAAAATTGGGGAGGTCACACTGATTAAAACCCTTTCTTCTGTTGCTCAAATTCACTGAAATCAAAGGGTTTCTTCAGCTTCTTCATGTAAGATCAACTTTCTGTATCTATATCTATGTATGTCGTTTCAAATTCGCGTTTAATCATCTTTTTGTTAAATTTTTTACGCACTTCTAGGGTATCGAAATTCGTAAGTTTGAATTTTTAGAGCATTAAAGTTCTAAACGTTTTGCGTATGTTAGCTTATAAGATGCTTGTTTGGAATGAAGATGTAAAGGCTGTATTTATAAGCAAAAGAAAAAAAAAAATCAGGGTTTTAGACTGTGTTGGTAATAGTTTTTTTTAAAAAAAAAAAAAAATGAAATTCGTGGTTTTTCTTACTTTATTGTAGAATAGTGGAAGTGCTATGAATCACCATAACATGAACAACAATGATCCGGTGAGGAGGAATGTTGGTTTTGCGAATCCAGGGGCAATGCAAATGCAAATGCCGATGCAGATGCAAACGCCAATTAACCATAACCAACAACATGCGTCCCACCTGTTATCTCAGGCGCGGCCTCAAGGTGGGCTCCACTTCCCAGGCCATTTTCAGCCCAATACTCAGGCATTTGGCCAGGCTCAGTTACCTCAAGCCCAAGGAGTGGTTCAACTTCAACTCCAATCTCAGGGTAACAGTAATATGGGTATCTCTTCTCCCTCCATGTCCACCCCAGGGTCTGGAGCAGCAGGCAGTGGCAAACGGCCCTTGCATAAGCCACCTTCTCGGCCTTCTGGTGGTTCCTCTGGTCAGGGCACTGCTTCACCAATGAAAACTATGGAGCTGACACCTGCTGTGCGTAGAATGAAACGGAAGCTTCCTGATAAAGAAGTTCCGGATAAAGTTGCAGCGATCTTGCCAGAGTCTGCTCTTTATACACAGTTGCTTGAATTTGAGTCTCGCGTGGATGCTTCCCTTGCTCGAAAGAAGAGTGACATTGTGGAATCCCTGAAAAAACCGATGCAGGCTCAGAAGGTCCTGAGGATATATGTGTTCAACACTTTCGCCAATCAGACACAGATGGTTCCTGAGAAGGAAAATGCTGAGCCACCTTCTTGGTCGCTCAAGATAATTGGGAGGATTTTGGAAGATGGGAGGGATCCTGCTTTAGGAGGAATGGTGCAGAGGTCATCATACCCAAAGTTTTCATCTTTCTTCAAGAAAATTACTATATATTTGGATCAGAGTCTCTATCCGGACAAAAATGTAATTTTGTGGGAGAGTTCTCGATCACCGGTACTTCATGAAGGGTTTGAGGTGAAAAGAAAAGGTGTTAAGGAGTTCACTGCAATTATAAGACTAGAGATGAATTATATGCCTGAGAAATTTAAGCTTTCACCTGCTTTGCAAGAAGTTCTTGGAATTGAGTTGGAGACGCGCCCAAGAATTATGGCAGCGCTTTGGTACTATGTGAAGATGAGAAAATTACAAATACCTGGTGACAGTTCCTCTTTCATGTGCGATCCACCTCTGAGGAAGGTTTTTGGAGAAGATAAGTTGAAATTTGCCATGGTTACACAGAAGATAACACCGCATCTGATTTCACCTGGACCAATACATTTGGAGCACAGGGTTAAGCTTTCTGGGAGTTGTCCAAGTGGAAATACTTGTTATGATGTGCTTGTTGACGTTCCTTTGTTACCAGACAAGGAAATGTCAAGTTTCTTGTCTAACTTAGAGCGAAACAAGGAGATTGATGCTTGTGATGAAGCTATTTCTTCTGCCATGAAAAAAATCCATGAACATCGATTGAGGCGAGCTTTCTTTCTTGGATTTAGTCAGTCGCCTGCAGAATTCATTAACGCGTTAATTGCTTCTCAGGCCCGGGATTTGAAGCTTACTACTGCAGATGCCAGTCGTGATGTGGAGAAAGAGCGGCGGGCTGAATTCTATAATCAACCATGGTAATTTTCTCTATCTATTCTATGGTCAATTAAGCCTTTTTTGTGTGTGAAAAGCAGTGGTTTACTAATTGCAAGTTATGTGTCTCCAGTATATCTATTTCATGTTGTCTTATGCTATTGTATTGTTCTTTCCAAAGTAACATGCATTATTGCACCTTGCGATTTTAACGTGTGTTTTAGCAACTCGTCTCTATTATGCTACCACTGGCATTACTTCATAGTTGTCTTATTTTTCCGAAGACAGAGTTGTCTCTATGACTTAGACATGTCAATTAGAAATCTTGCTGGGGAATTTTTTAAAATTCCAGGTGCTATTTGAGATTTCAACTTCTTTTAATAAGCCTCTGTTAGACCTCCATTACTTAAAATTCATTTTTCCCAAACACATTTTCAACTACACATACATGGGACCCCATCAGTTTTTTTTTTTTTTTTTTTTCAAAATCTACTAAAAATTAAATTTATATCAAAACAAACAGGGGCTAAATCTCTTTGATTTTGTGATTTTGGTTATGATGTATCTCTAACATTGCTAGGTGGTGGTTTGGTGCTTCTCTATCTTTGATTTGTCTTTCACACATACCATTGCTAAATTCTGATCAAACAAATTTCTAAGTTTTGGGTTGCACTGGCAATACTCGTAAAAATTTCATACAAACTCTGTTGCTCCACTTTTTAATTCTTTTCAGCGTGTTAAGATATTAAAAAGTTTTTTTTTTTTTAATAGGAAATGATTAGGTCTCTTTTTGCCTTTCAGTTTGGCTTGTCCCATGCTAATAAAATGCCTAGCAATATTTTATGTTTAGCGAAATTTTTTTTCTTCTTTATGAAGTGGCATTTTCTGACCATGTCATCTACTTTTTATACAATGTGTAGGATTGAAGATGCTGTTATCCGGTACCTAAATCGCAAGCCTTTTGTTGGTGGTGATGCTGCTGGAAGTAAATAGTTAGGGAACCATTTTGCTTGTGATAGCGGTTATCAATGTAAAGTCTCTTGAATATCTTGCATTGAGGTAATTCGACTTGCATAGCCGATCAGTCATTTGGTTTGGAGATACTTTTTGGGTAACCTTTTGCTTTTAGCGACACTGATTGATGCACATATGTTTAGAATGCTTTGAACTTTTTGCAGGCTTGGGTGGTATCTTTGTTTTTCATTTTTATCCGGAGAAAATGTTATTTTTCTTGTTACTGAAGTTTCTTCCATATTTGTTCTCCCTTTACACATCATCAATGCTGATGTACTACATGATTCATCATCGTGCTTCATCTACAATAGATGGATGAAAGAAATTCCAACTTTTTGAGTTCCTACTTGATTTAGCTCGCAAACTTTCGAATATTATGAGGAGAATGTGCGTCATAATTATGGATGTTGGACCCTCTTATGCAGGAGAGAGGGGTCTCCCGTGTCGCCGTGTTTGTGGTGATTGTAAAATTTCCAGATTATCCGACTTTAATTGTTTCTGAAATATTAATTATATGGTTCTGTTTAGATTATGTTATTTCTTGGAACATGTCAGGAGT